>CM061044.1:97639503-98154171 GCA_030762985.1 Adelphocoris suturalis | reverse complement strand
TCTAAACTTGTTGAAAGAAGGGCATTCCTTGAGTTCTTGCGCAAAAAAATCAAGCTTTCCAAACGAAAGGATGAGTTTGTTGGCCAGCACCTTTAGAGCACATTAAATTGGGCAAATTTCAAAAAAATGTTCTTAACAAATCACTAAAAATGGCCAAAAACGGCTAAAAATCGTTAAATTTATATTTTTTTCGTAGAATATTGTTCAAATAAAGTTTATCAACTGTAAAATAGAACATTCAAAAATTTATGTACAAAATTAAGCTGATAAATGTAATTTTTTTTTAACGCTTAGTTTTCGAGTAATTTAATATTTAAGATTTTTTCGTGTTTTCAATCTTACATAACTAAAATAACCATAACTCCCTCAAATGAGAGTGAAAATTAAAAAATGAGTACACCTTTGGAAAAAGCAATAAATTTCCTACCACCGCAGGTAATGGGAAAGAAATCCGGCAGAAAGTTTAAAAAATCTGTCAAAATCGATTTCATTGAAAAAACAATGTTTTTCAATACTAAAACACAGTTTTCTCCTATAATTACCAAAGTAAAAGTAAAATTGAGACCTGCTTACAAAATTTTGAATTGGTATCAGGGTGGTAGGAAATTTAACGTTATTTCCAACGCTGCACTCATTTTTTAATTTTCACTGTTATTTGAGGGAGTTATTTTCAGACGATAATTCCCTTGAAATACGGCGTACAAAATTCGTTCCAACGCAGAAAACCAGTCTTGGCAAAATACAGATCGAATTCGTTGGCCCTATCTTTCCAGAATTTCAGGTTCAAATTTACAATCAAAGGTCAAAAATGGTTTTATGACTATAGGGCATGTGGGGTGTCACAGTCGAAGTATTTTTCAGTACTGAGTCGATTGCGACCATTTCCACATCTCTAAGATTCACCCTAAATGGGAAACATCGATTTTTATGTGAAAAATGCCCATAATTTGCAGGATTTAGAGAATAGGGCCTATGTGGTGTCACACTCGAAGTATATTTTAGCTCTGAGTCAATTACATCTCTCAAATCTCTAACTGTCCCCGCGCACCGGAAACTGTTTAGTCGCCCGCAGGACTTCGCGTTGTCTATTTTTTTTTTTTCCATAGATTTTTTTTTTTTTTTTTTTTTTTTTTTCCACTATGACCTAATTTGACTTTTTTTATGTGATCTTACGAGGCGCTCACCACGCGTCATTGCCACTCATCTTTACCAATCAAATTTTCTAAATTCAAACGATTTTGGCTTGGCTCCTTATGTTTTACTTATTTTCAACCATGCATATAATAAGTCGTTAGTGCCGCACACCGCCGAGCCGAGTTGGTTCTATCAATCTTTTGTGCAAGTTACCACGTAGTACATATAGCAAATGCCGGTTTGCTGCATTAGGAAATCACTTCAGCGATATATAGCTTAGCTATTCAACCTGTCTTCATTTGGATATTTTCAGAATCGAGTGTTCTGGAAAGAAAGAAATGGTCTGAATCAGGTGAATAAATTGGGGATGATTCTATCATCGCGATCGAATTTCCAAGCACGTCCAAATAATAACTAATGCATTCATTAATAGCATTCCGACAAGACTTTGACGCTGTGGACAGGGTCGTGATGGTCTTGAAGTGAGATGCTGCTGAAGTGAAGATAACGTCACAAACGCAATAAAATGCTAGCTTTAATTGTGCGTGAGATGTGTTGTTATTGTCCATTTACAGACCCAGTGGTGACATGACTCCGCCCACGAGGCTACTCATCAGTGATGTGCTCCGAATATTCAAGCGAAGATGAAACTATCGTGGTGTACTATCTCAGGCAGAGGAAGAGGATTGTAAGACGGTTTTGGGTCACAAATACCTTGGAAAAGTTTTTCAGAACCAGTGTTTGTCGCTGCTAAACAGTTCAAACTTTCTGATGCAAAGTTTTTAGCGTTCTACGATGTTCTCAACCACGTTCCTCATAGCCGAGTTGTCAATTTAAGGTTGGGAAACAGGGATGAAACAATGTTTTGATGCTGTTTGTGGTTTGTTTCCTCAAGTCATTACTGGCACATCAACCACAACGTGGTACACCAACTTGGTTTGCAGCACCACCTAAATATTATAGTGAAATATGGCTCAGCTTCCTAACTAGTCGTTGCAGCCCATCTCTTCATCAAGTTTGCCAAACATGGACGTATCAGAAAAATGTTGAAACGTAATCCGGCTTAGCTCTTCAACCTGTCTTGCTCCTCATAGCCAAGTTATCAATTTAAGGTTGGGATAGAGGGATGAAACAATGTTTTGATGCTGTTTGTGGTTTGTCTCCTCAAGTCATTACTGGCACCTCAACCACAACGTGGTACACCAACTTGGTTTGCAGCACCACCTAAATATTATAGTGAAATATGGCTCAGCTTCCTAACTAGTCGCTGCCACCCATCTCTTAATCAAGTTTTCCAAATATGAACAAATCAGAAAAACGTTAAAACGATATCCGGCTTAGCTCTCCGACTTGTCACTGCGGTGGATCAGAGAACGCGGTACACAAACTCAGTATGCAGAACCAGCCAAATATTCGAACGAAATGTGGCTTAACACCCCAACTAGGTAGTAGAATCTGTATTTGCAAATCTTGGACAAACCAGCAAAACTTTATAGCAACATTTGTTTAGCTCATCAATTGTCATTGCCACCCATCTTTACCAATCAAATTCGCCAAATTCAAACGAATTTGGCTTAGCTCTTAATTTGTTACTTATTTTCAGCCATGGATATAATAAGTCATTAGTACCGCTCACCGCCAAGCCGAGTTGGTTGGATCAATCTCCTGTGAGTTACCACGTAGTTCATAGCAAATGCCAGTTTGCAGCATTAGAAAATTACTACAACGAAATATAGCTTAGCTCTTCAACCTGTCTTGCTCCTCATAGCCAAGTTGTCAATTTAAGGTTGGGAAACAGGGATGAAACAATGTTTCGATGCTGTTTATGGTTTGATTCCTCAAGTCATTACTGGCACCTCTACCACAACGTGGTACACCCAGTGGCGGCCGGTGGTCTGCAAAAGGAGTGGGGCACAAAAATATTTACCAATTTGACAGTCAAGAAGAGCATTGAGGTTTTTCTTCCATTTGTTTTGTTTTCAGTGAGAATTAATTTTGATCTAACATGAAACATAAATCCCGCTTGGGTCATGTTAAATGGCTTGGGCAACTGTTATGAAAGAATATGGCTACTAAATCATAATCAATCATGATCATTAAATATTACTGATAAATTACTCGTAAATATAAATTAATTAGATAAATAAATTAAATTAAAAATACTATCTTATAGGTACCTACTTACCAAGTATCTAAACATTTTAGAATGAACTATATTATTATTAAAAGTACTAAACATTATCAAGGCTTCGATTGTATTGCACTAGTGAACTACTTAGGAGATATAATTCTGAAGGAATATTAAGGAACTCAAATTAAATTATGATGAAACGGTAGAATGTGACGTCAGACGTCAATTAAAAATTGGATATTTCAAAAGGCTATAGAAATGTTGTCTAACCCCACAACCACCACTCACTTATGTATAACCTTTTTCTTTAATGCAACATATCCAGAATGATCAACATTCTACTGAAAATATTGATTTGAGATGTTTTCGTAACAATTTGTATTTTGAGATGCGAGCTAGTAAGTAGAATGTTTAGATTAATAAATTAACTACACAGACTGCTGATCTATAAAGCAAGCTGATCTACACACCCTAGTATTCAAGACACTAACACAAAAGATTAGTAGGTACATCGGAGTGAGTAAACTGTGATTACAGACCAGATCGCTAACGTTTCGTTCTGAAAAGCAGTTCTTAGCAAGCTTTTATCAATTGGTAATACAAAATGGAGTTGAAATTCCACCTTGTACCAGATAGGCGTGGTATTCTACAACTGTCAACTATTGAGTCTAAAACTTTATTCCTTTGTGGGGTGTGAGAGAAAAAACAAGAGAGCCCTGTCAAATTTAGAAAAAAACTGCGAACTACAGGGGTACTAGAGGCAGCCTGTAGCATAATCAAATTTAATTGATGAGCATAACAGTGAATGAAACTAGCATTTGGATAGCTTTCTCGAACTCTTCTCTGTACCTCACTATTGCACTCACTCATAACAGCAGCCCCATCATATGTCTGGCACACTAACTTTTATCATTGCCGATAACGTCATTCAATTCATTGATAGTAATTGAAGACAACGTTTCAGTGTTACAAGCGGGAGGGTCGTGAAGAGCAAAAAAGCGTTTTTTCACTTGATTGTCAATCAAATATCTATAAATTTATAGTGAATTGAATTTTGCAAGAACAATCTGTTGTCTCATCTGCTTCAACGGATAGATATAACCCTTGCGATTTCTAGTTTTATCGTATCTTGACACACATGGAATATACTGTCAAGTAGTTCATTCTGTATGGTTTTGGAGGTGCCTTTGAACACTGTAGCATTTTCTAAATGTGACCTCAAAATGTCGTCAGTTTTGGTTGATTTTGTTACTAAGCCCAGAAAACTTATCTTTAGTAAAAACTTATGTAAGTAACAATGAAGTTAATATATACGTACAAACGACAATCTTAAGCCCCAAATCGTCCTTATTCCGTCAGGATCAGCCGCCCGGTGCTGTTGTTGAAAATCTACCAATCCTTATTCAAAGGTAAGACGTGAATAATATAGGAACTGGGAATGAATCAGAGAAATATGAACACATTTTTTACATTTAAAACAGCAGGATTAGTAGGATCCTAGGTTATAGAATAGGAAAGTAATGATGTAAGTAATGTAACCTAGGAGCTAAAGGCTAAACTATGATCTTACTTCCTACACTTTAGAAGGTTGTTCTAGTTTTCCACAGTGATGGTGCAAAGGAAACTCTTAGCATGGAGTGACCAGAAGAAATCAGTTTGGCTAATGGAATAATTGACTATGGGTTCTCCGTTATCTCCTCTGCTTGCAGATATTTACATGGATTATCTTGAGCAACAAATATTTACAACTTCTAACACAAATAATCTTCTCTATTGGTATAGATCTATATGTCGATGATATCATCATTCTATGGAAGGGCACAGAAAGACAACTAAATTCTTTTCACGAAAAAATCAATAAATTAGATCCCTATATCAAATTCACCCTCGAATTCGGCGGGAATAAACTAAATTTTCTTGATCTGTCCATCTCTTTGGTAAATGAGAAGGATGATTTTTCAATTTATAGAAAAGATACATATAGCGATATAACGATCCATAGTACTTCAAATCACCCTTTAGTACATAAGCATGCAGCCTTCCATAGTATGATCAACCGAGCACTATCTATTCCAATGAGTGAACAAAATTTATCAAAAGAAAAATCCATTATCAAAAAGCATAGCAGCTAATAACGGATGTGGAAGAGACCTCGTTTATACCATATGGGATAAGGTTCTTAGGAAAAAGAGTAGGGAAAAAGTTTCCAATCTGGGTCGGGAAGATGTAACTTTAGAAGAAAAGCAGTGGATAAGTATACCTTGTTATGGGAAAATTTCGAACAAAAACGGAAAAATTCTATCATTGAGAGGTTATATAGTAGGTTTTAAAACTAAAAATAGTCTTAAAGCATTACTAGGATCCGTTAAGGACAAAATTAGAGTTCAGGATAAAAGTGGAGTTTATAAATTAAAATGTTCTTGTGGCTACGGATATTGTGGTCAGACTGGTAGGAAATTTAGGGAAAGAATAGACGAGCATCAGGAGGATTTCAGGGAAAATAAGGGTAAGTCTACATTTGCAAAACATCTTAAGGAATCCAATCATAGTTACAATTTTGATTTGACAGATAGACAGTTTGTAGAATTTCTTCATTTTTGCCCAAAGGGAGGTATGTTGAATGCACTTGAAAAATTCGAAATTATCAAAAGTGACAGGTCTGGTAAATGTTTAAATGAGGATATACCTCAATATATTTCACCACTGATAGGTCCATTTCTGTAAAGCTTGGAATTATCCCTTCACACTGTTGAAACCATATTCCCCCCTTTCACTTCATCTGATTAGCTATAATCCCCCTTTCACTTTGTATGCACTTAATTGGTTGTACCTCCAGCCCCATTCCTTTCTCTCGACCAATGGGATTCAATCTCCCTTCACCTGTCACTATATAAGCTGTGTCCTTTCTAATGTGTCTTCAGTTATTGTTTGTTACTGATGATGGCCTAACCGTCGAAATCGATTTAACATTGTAACTCTTTATTTTTCGTGGGAATAGACGTTTCTCACTAACTTCCGTTTTGTAATGGGTTTCTACAACTTCGTCGCGAGTGATTTAGTTCGTTCCACTATGGAGCCACAGCATGGAGCTAACGCTGCGCTTTTCGTTCTAATTTGAAACGATGAGTTGCTTGTAATGGCTTCATTCTAGTTTGTTACTTTTTCCCCAAAAGTACTGGGGCCTGTCCCGATTCCCCTTCCCCCCCACACCGGCCGCCTCTGGGTACACCGACTTGGTTTGCAGCATCACCTAAATATTATAGTGAAATATGGCTCAGCTTTCTAACTAGTCGTTGCAACCCATCTCTTCATCAAGTTTTCCAAATATGAACATATCGGAAAAATGTTAAAACGAAATCCGGCTTAGCTCTCCGACTTGTCACAGCGGTGGATCAGAGGACGTGGTACACAAACTTAGTTGCAGAACCAGCCAAATTTTCGAACGAAATATGGCTTAACACCCCAACTAGTAGAATCTATATTTGCAAATCTTGGACAAACCAGCAAAACTTTATAGCAACATTTGTTTAGCTCATCAATTGTCTTTGCCACCCATTTTTACCAATCAAATTTGCCAAATTCAAACGAATTTGGCTTAGCTCTTAATTTGTTACTCCCCGCTTACTTTCTCCTCATGTACGCGAAGCTCCCCGCCTCCTTTCTCTTCATGTACGCGAAACTCCCCGCCTCCTTTCTCTTCATGTACGCGAAGCTCCCCGTCACCTATATATGAAAGTCACCTAATCCAGTAACCTAGACTTTTGGCATTACAAATGTCAAAATGAAAAATATTAATGAATAATAATAATTTGATGAAACATAAAATAAACTGCACGGTAGATCTGGGTAGATCATAAGGGAGCTTGGTGAACAAAACAGCATGCACGAATAATTATAGTATATATATTAAAACAAAGTTAATTTATCACAGAATAATATCGTGATCGTCGTCTCCAAGTGATATTACTTGTAAATAAACATCGAACTGGTCAGTCATCAAACACCGAATCTTGGCTGGTTTTTACAAGAAAGAATTTCATCTATGTGGAGTAGAAAATCCTCTCCTTTCAATGTTGTGGTGTCCAACATTCGCAGGGCTTCGAATACATCACGTCTATTTTGAGGAAGTCGCGATCCTAATTTTCGTCTTTTGGCCCAATAAGCGATACGTCTCAAGTTCATAACATCGTGGAACTGAATGATGTTAGCAGAAGGGGCCTCGTCAATTGCAGCTCTCACTACCTGGAATGAACAGAATTTTCCAACCTAACTTATTAAACTAACCTTTGATGGTCGGGATGAGATGTCTTTCAAAGCCTTCCGTTACACATTATTTTGGAGCACCCATTTCGCAACGTCGCTTTCCACAGCTGGGTATGGTCGTGGTCGTGACTGCCAACCACATCCACAATCTGCCTTCCCATTGTCTTTACTGCGCACTCACACTTCCTCACACTACAAACCCACCAACTCATTTCGTTTGCCAACGGTTTTTGGAAATAAAATTTAAAACTGTCCACCATCGCGACAGCGACGAGTACTGGATGCTATAAACGTGGATACGTTCATGCTGTTCGATGATCACTGAGAGCCAGTCCGTTCAAATCACTGACTTATTTTCATGCATGGATATAATAAGTCGTTAGTACCGCTCACCGCCAAGCCGAGTTGGTTATATCAATCTCCTGTGTGAGTTACCACGTAGTTCATAGCAAATGCCGGTTTGCTGCACTAGAAAATTACTACAACGAAATATAGCTTAGCTCTTCAACCTGTCTTGCTCCTCATAGCCAAGTTTTCAATTTAACGTTAGGAAACAGGGATGACACAATGTTTTGATGCTCTTTGTGGTTTGATTCCTCAAGTCATTACTGGCACCCTCTACCACAACGTGGTACACCAACTTGGTTTGCAGATGAAGTTAAAGGAGGGAAGGATTAATGGTTTCAACAGTTTGAAGGGATAATTCCAAGTTTTATAGAAATGGAAGTATCAGCGGGGAAATGTATTGAGGGATATCCTCATTTAAACATTTACCAGATCTGCCACTTTTGATAATTTCGAATTTTTCAAGTACTTTTAATATACCTACCTTAGGAAAAAAATTGAGAAATTCTACAAACCGTCTATCTGTCAAATCAAAATTGTAAGTATGATTGGATTCCTTAAGATGTTTTGCTAATGTAGACCTACCCTTATTTTCCCTGAAATCCTCCTGATTCTCTTCCATTCTTTCCCTGGATTTCCTACCAGTTTGCTCGCAATATTCGTAGCCACAAGAACATTCTAGTTTATAAACCCCACTTTTATCCTGAACATTGATTTTGTCTTTAACGGAACCTAGTAATGCTCCAAGACTATTTTTAGTTTTAAAACCCACTTTGTAACCCCTCGATGATAGAATTTTGCCGATTTTATCGGAAATTTTCCCATAATAAGGTATACTTATCCACTGCTTTTCTTCTAAAGTGACATCTTCCCTAACCAGATTGGAAACTTTATCCCCACTTCTTTTTCTTGAAAAGAATTAGTTGTTCAATAGTTGGGAACTATTGAAGAAAAACGAGAAAATGTACAATTTTAGCAATCTTTGTGAGGCTTCCATTTTGTATTGTAACTGAGATTTTGATTGCTGTTTTCAGATGGCTCTCAGAAGGGTTTAAATTTTCAAAATATGATATAAACGAACTTAACTCCTAACTAGTCGTTGCAACCCATCTCTTCACCAAGTTTGCCAAATATGGACGTATCAGAAAAATGTTAAAACGAAATCCGGCTCAGCTCTCCGACTTGTCACAGCGGCGGATCAGAACAAAATGCCCTGGGGGCCCTAAAGGATAGTAAAAGTCATCAGGTGGACGAGGAAGGGCGGAGGCGCTTCGAAAGGAGAAATCCAGTCGGCCAGGAGTCCGCGGCCCGGGCGGGAATCGCCGCCTTGCTAACCCAGAGACCCGAGCGACCCCCCCCCCCCCCCTCTCCATTTCCATCCACTCCTTACCCCCTTACCATCCACATCACTTACCGACGTGTTTCGTCTCTTCTCTCCTCTTCCTCTTTACTCCGTTCTTCTCCTCCCTCTTCTCTACTCCTCCTCTTCATCTTCGGTTCTCCCTCCCCCGGCCGTCCGCAGGCCGCGGGCTCCTCAGTACATGCCCGCTTGCGGTTGGTGATTGTCATGGAGTCCGTTGGTCTCCTCATCCAAGCAGACGATCAGATTGTTCCCGATCCACACATCGACTCTTGGCTACAAATGCAGGTCAGCCCAGTGCAATTTAAATTATTCATTAATTAAAATATTTCTATTCATAATTATGTAGATATTTCTCCCTGTGATGGTCCCTTATTTCACCAAACTTCTTGACGAATAAACCCGCCTGAAAATTGTAAAAATCAGAAATTATCGCACAATACCGATTATTGATAGTAGTGCGTTTCAATTTTGATGGCCAAAGGAGCCATAATTTTATCATAAGTATAGACGTATTGTTGAGTCATTTAAATGATCACAATCATTGATTTTAATTTAAAAAAAAATTAATAATAATAATAATAATAAAATTAAAAAATGAAATCGTGGATAGGTATAATTACATAAATAAACATTGTTATCGAAAATTGATGAAAATTATAAATTATGCCTAGGTACACGGGTGTCTATTTAAAAAATAAATCAATTCAAATTTTTAAAATCTGTCTTGAAAGTTTGTTTACTGATATGCTCAGAATCGCCCTTCAAAAAAAAAAAAAAAAAAAAAAAAAAAAAAAAAAAAAAAAAAAAAAAAAAAAAAAAAAAAAAAAAGGTGGGTGAGCTTAGCAAAATTTAATTATATTAGGCGGCCTTTTTAAAATGAATTATACATTTACTGGGGTATTTGACAAAAATACTTAAGTCTTCTATCAAAATAGTTACCTATCGTAAACCGCCTGTTTTCTCGTAGCCGCACAGGCAGTATTATCATTCCACATTTACATCAAATTAACCAAATGGTTCAATTATATAAAATTTCGGCCATTTTAAGATGTTTTTAAAAATTAATTTTAAAGGGAGGGACGTTGATAATATTGGAGATTCATCAACGATCCGACCGATAACTATGGAGAATAAGTGATTTTAGTCAAGTACCCTCATACATTGGAGGGATAGAAAAGGCGTGCAGGAAATAAACATTGCAATACCTACGTATGCAATAAATAGATGATGCATTATGAAAACATAATCTCGAAATAATAGTTGAGAGATAGTTTGGGACTATAAATAATAGTACTTAGTGCTGTTTGTCTCAACACAAACATGATTAAAGGCAAATAAGGCGAGGGCCTACACTAGCTGTCTACACTAGAGCCTATACACCCTCTGTGTAGGCCCTCGTGTTTTTTATCTCAATCATATTCGAAAAACTTTATTTTGATAATCATATAACAATAAACAACCATAACTCCACAACGCCTTCTTAGAAACGCAACCTAATTATTTTCGGGAACGTGTGAAATCTTAATGTCACCAAATAAAATGAAATTAATGAAAATCAAATTCACTGAACACCAACATCCAAAAGTCTCAGGTGCTGCATCAGTAGTTAGCCTATGAATCTACAGGGGTTAAAACGGTGAGAGATACGCAAGACTTGTACATACTTGATTTATTAATTTCATCAGATCATTAAACGTTAATTGGTTCTCTATATGAAATATTCGTTCGTGTTAGTGAATTGTAACAAACATAAACAAACAAAACACCATATGAAACATAAGGAAAAACATCACACATGTACAAATAGACATCCTTCATATTTCAACAGTAAACTTTGGTATTCAAATATTTTTCAGCCCAATTTTCTATTACAAGATTTAATTAGGCATCATTCATCAGATCCAATTTCGATGACTAACATTTGTAAACATAAATACTTCAAGGTTTATTATGGATACGAATGATGAATTCAAATACGAATTGCAAATTATGATTTCATTGGAATGCCAATTTAGATGACGGTCACACTGATGAGAAAAATTACAAAATGTCATATACAACTTATCACTCTCCAAACATTAATGGATAAATAATATCATAGTGTAGACAAACTAAGGAATGGAAAATTATATATATAGGAATAACATTAAATGAATCAAATGAAACGGAATAGATTATTAAGAAACTCAAATAAGATAACATTCTTCGCCAGTTTCCACTCACTTACACAAATATGCATAATTTCTCAATTGAGTTGCTTCGGTACATTCAAAATTGCACTCACAATAACTGTTGGCATTACTGTTTTGATGATATGCTATTTGCTATTATATGTTATTGCTTTACTTGATGCGATATTTTTTATTGAACGATTCGATTTATTTGTGTTATTTAGCAATTTCGTGGTAAATATTCAGAAGTTGTTGGGGAAAGGAGGCGTTTGATGTGAATAACTTGGTACTGTTTGTGATGTGTGTGTAAATTTGTCAGTAAATATCTTGATGCGATATTTGATGATATCTTTTCGATTTATGCTAAAATCGTCTCAATCTACGCTAAACTCTTACGCTACCTTAACCGCTCCGAAAATGAAAAAAGTAGCTGAGCTACACTCAAAGCTATTAATGCAGTATTTTATTTTTTATTTAATACCTCTTATATCATTATGTAATAATATAAAGTCGTATGATAATAATCGTGATTTGGCAGTAACCTTGCTTACTACTTTTATAGACCATGAGAAAAATGAAGTCGTATGTGGTAGACAGGGATAATTTTGTACTTGGAGGTTTCGGTTTATTTTATTTTGTGTTAATCGACTATATCCAGGATGTAAAACTTTCCCGAGAAAGGTAAAAAAATGTGGTTGAGAGCTTGTGAGTATTCACGATAAACACGTGTTGCACGATGGGTATAAACAAATCTTGCCTACTACTGACATGTATGTTTGTTTGTTACGAGATAAGATGACGTAATACGCTAATACCTTACAATACGTGAATAAAATTAACAGAAAACAATGTATGCTCATAATGTAAACAGCGAGTGTGTGTGTGCTTATTCAATGTATACATCCATGACTTGATGTTTTCATGATGTGTGAAAAAATATTGATTGGCTTTAGTGCTTCGTTTGGTTTTTGGTTTATTATCAATAATAATAAAACTTTGTAACTGGAGAAAAATCTCAAAATTAGTTGATTTACGTTTCAAGATGCGTAGGATCCAAAAATCCGTCCGCGGCGCGATGTTAAAACCATTTCTCCAAAACTACTGGACCAAACTTTATGAAATTTGGCTCGAAAATTATGCATCAGCCGGTAACATCGTCATCAATTTTGATCAACCCTAATGGGGTAATCAATGGGCTAAGTGCTGAAATATTGGAAAATCGCAGCAACAGCAATGGTTTTTTGGTTGTCATTGATAAATATTACCGCAAAGAACCGAATAAAACCATCCGGAAAGTTGTTCGATAATTCCACCTAAGGGCTTTGAAAAAAAGCCCTTGGATTTTTAGGCGCAAGAACATGGAGAAACCATGCGCTGCTAGCAAATCTTTGTTCCAAGAAGTTCTGGAATTCAATTAAAGGACAGTTACCTACTCTTCTCAAGTATGCTATAGTTTTGTTAGTAATAACTGTTTATTGTTTCTCAACATCTCGAAGGAGTAAAAGAAGTTATCTAATCAACCGGAAGAGATCGCCTCCACGGATGCTGAGTGCAATGAAATTTGAAAATCATTACTATTAGGGGACATTTTATGTATGGGTTACCACATTCGCCTTTGTTGTAAGCCTTCCTGGTTAATACCAAATCATGTAATTATACCACGATGATTGTGTACAGTTTATCAATAACTAAGCGTGAAGCTCTTCTTCTTTTATTTTCGGAGCGGTTTAGAAGCTTATAAGATCTTAGCATAAATTAAGGTCTTTTCAACGATTGGCGAACGATTTTCGTACGATGAAAAATGTCAGATACAGTTCCGTAGCAACGATTTGGTTATAAGCGAAAGTCAGCAACAAATTTCTTCAACCCTAAAAAGTAAAGACTTTCGCGGTTGTGTACCTAAGTAGAGACATGAAAATGCCTATAAGAATTTTTAGGGCAATGGCAATAAATTTTGAAAATGTGTTTGAAGAATTTGCGAACTCGTAAGAAATTTTGAATAATAATCCCTGTCTGAAAAACCACGATTTTGCCATCATTATGGTTAGTATTTCGGCTCCTGGTCATCGGATCCACTAGTTTACCAAAATGGGCAAATATCCATTTGCCTTTCCACTACCATTTAGTGAAAACCGGAAGTCTGTATGTGGCCAGGGGCCGCGATCAGATGGAACGGACAGACAGACAGACAGACAAACGAAAAGCTACGCATATAAACGTAATAAACAAAGCTTGGCTTTTGGCTACGCTAAAAAAAAAAAAAAAAAAAAAAAAAAAAAAAAAAAAAAAAAAAAAAAAAAAAAAAAAAAAAAAAAAATGTCTGGTTGATTGGTGAAATCAAGGAATTATAATAAAACTGTGAAGGCTGAGATGAAGTACACATAGAAAGTTTATTCCTTCAAAACTGCGAGTATGATCTTTATATGCCTACCTATCATTGGCGTGCCAGGAAAGAATAAATAAATTGCGATGCGTCAGCAAGAAATTTTATTATAAAGAATATCGCAATGAATTATTGCTTTATACACTATTGCATTAGATTTATTGTCTGTGAAGTATGCTGTGGTGTGATGACGCAGATGTTGAGCAAAGAGGAAAATGGGCGAGACAGCGCTGTGAAATTTTGAATCCAATGAAAACGTTATTGGAACGTACTGACCTCCAAATTGCTGAACTGAAGTTCCCAACGCAAGATAGAGACAGCACAATTAGTTCAATTCAAATTGTGAACTGTGTAAGATTGGCTGCTGAATACGCTTGGTGCGCACAGGCGGCGGCCTCGTGGAGGAAAAAATGGTGCGAAAGCAATTTAGGATTCGGGTGACGATACAGCGAGATGCTTAGAGGCCCATGGAAACTGGGCAGGTGATTGACGATGAAGGCAGGTCAGCACAACAGGCACGGGTGCACAAAAACCAGAACTCTTGGTTCCAGAGGGCAAATCGGTGACGATTGATTAGACCATCTCAACTGACTATGATGCCAATTTTTGATGCCCGATGTCGAAGGTCAACCGCAGTAAAATATCCAACTCCCATCTCCCTACCTCATAACAACACTAGTTACCCAAACAGTACCTATTTCAACCAAACTACTAAGTAATGAATGATTCAGTATGAAGAGAAATTTTCATCTTGAAAAGGTTATCTTCCAGCGCATTTAAGGAGTGAAAACTTGATTCTGACTAGCGGTGTTTGAAATTAACTGGTAGAAAAAATTGCTCAAAATGAGGAAATATCGTTGATTGCGGTTATGGTTAGTAAATTAATTCCTTTTCAGTCTTGGGATATTTTACGAGTTTCGTCCTACATGGAGGAATCGAATAGTTGAACTCGATTTCGAAATCTAACAGAATTTGGAGTGGGTACAATTTGGATATTTCAGTTTGGGTAAACTTGAAAACTAGATAGCTTAAGATTTTCACTTGTATACGAACTTTTGAACATTTTTATTCTCAAACTTCTCAGTGTGCATTTAATTAAATGCTGTACCACAGTGCAAGACCATTTCATCTTTGAATCTGATTTTTTTTGAGAAAATGATAGTGGCTTTAAGTATTACAATTTGATCGATTCCAGTTGATTGAGTGTTTTGGGACCATCTAGTGCTCCACGGCGCACAGTGGGCCAGAAACCGATTCTAGGTGAACAAAATTATTTTATTAGATATTCTTATAGACAATTTTGAGCTGATTCCGAATATACCCCATGTCCCAATAGCTAAAATAGCTTCTTCGACCCAAAAAATAGATTTTTGACAATTTTTCTCATTATATGACCTTTGGAACTGACCTAAATTTTATTTGCACTGAAAAATGTTGTAGATGATGACATTTTGCATCGAATGAGACTACAGCCAGCTCGTCAACTCGTTTCTTCGATTTTTGGCGATTTTTCGAAGTTTTTGTGATCCACCACTCACTTGTTGAGAATTTCCATAAAAGTGGGTAGTGAGTGGTAGGTCACAAGAACTTTGAAAAATCGCCGAAAATCGAGAAAAAGAGTTCGAGATCTGGAGGTAGTCTCATTTGATGCAAATATCTACAGCTTTTCAAAGTTTTTCAACTTCTACAAAATAATTTTGTCCACCTAGAATAGATTTTTTCTTAAAATTTTGCCTTACAATTCTCGAGATATTTAACGATCTGATGCTCTGGGTAGGAATTTGTAGCAGCCAATTGTTCCAAGCCAATCTCATTCTACACATATCATTTGAGAACCATTAGGTACCGAATTTATCACGATCCCCAGCGGACCCCGCTAGTAATATTGCTTTTCGAAATAAAAAATAGTATAGTAAAATTGTAGTATTTCTAGTTGATTTATTAAAACACACAACCAAACTCGTGAAACGTTGGCCATGATGTCGACTTTAAGGGGGGAAAAAACCCGAGTTAGCATGGACAGCCTCATATGCACTAATGACCACTTGATTGATCAAACTAAATATTACACTATCGCACAATCGCAAGATTCACTGAGCGTAGCTGAATGAGAAAACATTTTATGCCAGTTGGAACCTGTGTTAGTGACTCTCCAACAACCTCTAAACAGCTTCGGATACCGAACTACTTCTAAAGGCTTTCGACTTTTTGATTTTTGGCCAGGAAAAAGGGGTTTATGATCCACTGTGCGTCGTCCCCATACTATCAAAACGTTTCCTTCATATAATGCTTGTTTGAAAAAGTCTGTGAAAAAGTCGAGTTGAATGTTAATTTATACAGAGGTATGATTGATTGTGTCAAAAAGGCTTTGGAAATTTCGATGATCAAACCATTTGATATGTAACAACAATGGAATTCTCTTTTGAATTCAAAATTGAGTTAGGTCACAAAGGAGCAGGTTCCTGCTGATAGCAGGTAATTTATGATAGTCAATAGATTAAAACGAACTCAGTTTTTAGTCTATTCATTCATTTTGGCGTCTGTAGGAAGCAGGCAGGGCAGCAATACTGAAACAGTTTACTTCCCAAATTCATTTTTGAGATGCCAACCAGAAGCTTGGAGTGAAGTTTTAATGTGGTTAAGAAATAGTTGGATAGACATTTTCAAAATAGTCAAACTCTGCTAATTCGTGATATTTAACTCTTCATTCATCTTTCTTCCCATATCAATTTAAATTTTTACAATCTCTATTCAGAATCATAAAACTCTTCCTTCATATTTGCTTTTAAAAAAAGTCCCGAAAATTTTAAATTTAAATTTACATTCGCCTCGACATAACGTTTGTGGGAGGCTTTGTGCAATAGAACATATTCTTGGGGGAAAAAAACGGTTTCCTTGATGTTTTTTTGAGTTAGAATAGACAAAAAATACGATCAAGATACTTTCTGATTATATCAAAAATCTTAAATCGTGGCCTGAATTATTTGAAAATATCGTTGCTAATGAAATAGTAGATTTTTTGGGTCGGGGGAGGGGGGGGGGGGATTGTGTTTTTATCCAGGTTTCCTAGGGGATAACTCTCGCTCGGTATTTACGGAACACGGTCTGTCGACAGGACTGTCAAAATAGAGTTAAAACCCTCCAAAGGCGGCATAAAGAATAATAAAAACGAGATCAAAATGAGGCGACGTAAATCATTTGGCGGCGTAAAAAACCCCCGTTCGAGTGGGTTTGAGAGGTTGACAAGTAAGAATAGTGTAGTTCATAAATACCCTTAAAAAACGTTTCGGGGAAGGGTAATGAATTTCGATAAAATTAATACATAATGGTGAACGGTCCAAACGTTGGTGGACGGTACAAAACGGATGATGAGCCCGTATTGTGCTCTGCTGGGGGAAGGAGAAGTTGAGATTGTAACTGATGGGTCCAGAGAAGGGATGCTGAGGGGCAGGACGATAGGACATAAATTTCAATTAGGACCCCGTAAACCACAAGTTCGCGCCTTCGTTTTACAACGCCATTCGTTAAACCGATATCACGACTTTGTCTAAACTGATAACGAAAGGTTTTTTTTCCCTCGTCATGACGAATTTACCGTTTTTTGTTGTCGTTGTTGTTGTTTTTCGTTGGTTCTTTTCGACCTCTTTAAAACAATTCGCGCGTAGAGAAGGGACGGGGCAATGCGTCAATGGCTCGTCGTTTTGTGGAGACGGCGTCCATTGGAAAACGGATGTGGCGCGAAAATTAACTCCTCGGTTATCCCACGCGATCGAGGACTCGCATGTGGGATATCTCGCTATGACCTCTGCGGATTTGAACCCTTAGGCAGCTGTATTGAATTAAATAACCTACAAGCATTTGCCATGTATATCTCTGTTTTTTAAATACTAGCTAATAAATCGGTGGAAGTTGCCTTGCTTCATAGAAGTTCTCAAAGTAGTATCTAACAGTAAATGCATAATCACCATTGATAACCAACTGCACTTTACGTTATTTGTTGGTGATTTATTGTCAGGGTTAAGCCAAGAGTATCGTTGTTTTCAAGCTTTGAGAGGGGAAAGAGTTTTAAAAGTGAATAAGGTCTTGTGCATGACAGAGCCTTTATAGTATTGAAATGACGTATTCTGGCTGTTTAAAAAACTGTTATTTCAATTTGTTCACCCATTAATGAAAAAAAAAGTATTTACGCAGTTTGGGTAAGCAGAACCAACTTTTCGATGAATAAATTGTCAAGATAAATAAGGGGAAAGTCCACAACAGGGATTTGCGAAAGTCAAAAATCACTGGAAAATCACTTGTCGAAGAATAAATGAAGAAGAGAAAGTTCACGAATGGCATATGAGAAAGTCAAGTTTCACTGAACAATTTGGTGATTATTTGTCAATATGTGAACCATGGTTTATAGTAATTTTGTCTTAATCACTGGAAATACGGTTTGCAAAATGCTTCCCTATTTACGTGCCGCTGGGTGTTGCAAAAAGCGGCACGCGAATCGGTCAGCTGGAGCTCAGGGTGGTGCCCATCGTTTCATTCGTCCCTTGATGTCTTAGAGAGGCTCCCTATCATATTGCGTTGTAAACAGATAGATACATAACTTTTAGCACAATCAGCTGATCAGGATGGAGCCTGTAAGGTCATTCGTCTCTTGTCCCAGAGAGGCTCCCTATCAAATTTCGATGACCTACGGTGAATAGAAGAGATTTGAGCACAATTTTGAAATCATAATGATTCATATTACGGCTCGTGGTTAGCAGACCCTCAACAAAGTCAGCGAGGTACCAGTTCCGACGTGGTCATACAACGTAGCAAAATTTGGTCCGAATATTATGTCCATGAATAAATACAGAAATGAATAAATAAGGATATATAAATATATATGTATAAAGAAATCTGAAAATGAATTACTGTTGTAAACGTGTTTTGCACCCTCTGAAACGCAATGTAAATGCATCCCCACCCGCCAAGTGCCACCATGCCGACGGCTGTAAACCCCCTTTTCTACGAGAAAAGTGGTAAAAATTCCACGGGAAAAAGCGACTGGATACACCATTCATTGACTATCGAGGAGCAAAAAGTTCCAGTCATGCAGCATGATCGTATGAGAGAAATTTCATAAATGGTCGTAATACATTTATGTTAAATTCTGTTGAAATTTGAGCACTTTGGGGACAAATAAAAATTTTATTATACATTTTATAGCAAATTAACTTTTTGTCAGTAATATTCCAATAAACAAACGATTTTGTGGATTTTTACAATTTTTCAAGTGTTCCTATAGATTTTTAGCTTATTTTAATGAAATTTAAGTACATTTTTCAGTACAATTTTGTGCTTAAATTTTTAAATGTCCTAGTTCATGTTCGATTAATTTTTTTCGAGTAGCATTCTGCTAAAAAATAGAAATTTGTTAATTTTTAGCGGTTTTGCCTTTTTTAGTGATTTTTTAAGTACATTTTTTGAAATTTGACCAATTTAATGTGCTCAAAAAGTGTTGTCCAACGAACTCATCCTTTCTTTTGAAATGCTTGATTTTTTGGCGAAAGAACGAAGTTTTTATCTCAATTCTATCGAGAGTTATCGTCTGGAATGACACATTCATATATATATATCCATACCCGGTTTATTATATATATATATATATATATATATATATATATATATATATATATATATATATATATATATATATATATATATATATATATATATATATATATATATATATATATATATATATATATAAATGAGCGTTAAAATCCAGGAATCATTTCAGTAAGCCTCAAAACAGATTTCGATGAAGAAAATTTTTGAAAATTTTTATTTTAAAATTTTTGGAGCCATTGCAATAGCTTTATTTTCTAAGAAAATTCGCTAAAACCGTTCAAAACAGCGTATTAATGGATAATTTTTTTAAGGGTTTTTCCCACTCATGCATCACTGTGCGGCGTACGGCTGACGGAAGGATGTTTTTATTTGGTTTTCGGAAACGAATTTTGAGGGGGGGTAAACTTTTTTTTCTTGGTCGACGAAAGTTCATTATTGAACATAATAAGGTTAGCATTTGAATGTAGGTAATATTTACATACACATAATTTAATGCGATAAATGCGCAAAATTGTTTACATGGTCGGGTCATGCGGCACGACTAGAACTTGTTCCACAACATTCCTAAATACGAAGTTTTTTTACCTTCAGTAACGGCGAAAGGAATTTTTGAATGAACTATTAGGTTGCCAGGGATGAAGCAGATTTTACGCTTAAAAAAATCTTAAATCCTCGTTGATGGGGGACTAAAAAAACTTCGCATGATTCGGAAGCGAAAAACAGTTTGAAAATTACACGTTGTGGTAAGAAACCAAATTGAGGTTTTTTTTAAATCAGAAAACTTCATGGAAATGAGTTTCTTAAGGAAACTGGTTCCCTTCAACGAAGGACGTGTTTCCCTCGATGAAGGAAAAAAATTCGACTTCTTAGCGAAAAAAAAGTGGATTTTTATTAATTGAAGGAGACAAGGCAGATATGATAATGACGGGATAAGTTCCAATTAGAGTTAGGACCCTGTTGAGTGTGCATGCAGAGGTGGCGTATAGGTTCAGCTGTGTTCCTGTGTTAATTAGGGGGACCAACCACATCGCTGTTGAAATTAATCAGATTCAAATCTTTGAGACCCGGTCCCCCGAAATATATCCGCTTTCTCTTAATTCGGACTAGTGATGGTTATGTATGCGCCATTATTATGCGCGTGTTGCAATAGAGTGCATTTCAAAAGGTCATGTCAAGATTTGATTTCCGATGTGTCAATATCGAGTAAAATGTAATGTTGGTCCGACATGGTTCGGAAAATTTGTAATTTATAATTTTTGTATGAATTTAGATTGTATTCTGAGAAATTTGTCACGATTTGAGCTCTCTCACGATGAGTGCTTTTTCTGCTCTGAGAGGGGTGTGATGACGTAGTTTGTTACCAAAACTGAAAAATCTTAGAAACTTGACTATTTGTCGATCAAGAGAGCATTAGTTGTCTGAATTCATAAAATTTGATCTGCTTTCATAAAAAAATATAAAAACAAACTTGGGGATCTCAATATACCTATGGAGGGATGATGATAATAATTATGGATTATCCGCAACGCAGTTTTGTTATAATTTTGTGGGAATGAAAGAAATTGTTTTCCAAAATCAAGTGTTCACACGCATTTTAGGTTTTAGGCCATTCTGAACAACTTTCGTTTCGTGGCTGTCTGTGTGTGTAATTTATGTGTGTAACCGCGTGTCTGCTAATTCTTGTAAGGTTAATTCTTACAGCTTTTATTCAATTTCGATGTATTTTCAGGGAATATGTGGGTTAAGTTGCAGACGCCTCCTATCAGTTTCATTGAACACAAATATACAATCCTTGCACGCAACCATGTAAATTCTTCAACTTACATTTTCTCACGACCTAGACCTCCGATTTCGCTCAAATTCGAAAGTTAGTCCGAAAAGTACGATATAATCATCCCATATCAATTCCATCACGATCATATCATTAATAGCTACTGCGCATGCGCGAACCTTAAATCCTCGTAACAAGCAAGACAGTTTTCATCCGATATCAGATACGATAGTGTGTGCACCGATTCAGGAAATAAGGCAGAGAAAAGTGTTGAATGAAAGTTATCGCCAAACGAGGAAGATTGAGGAAAAACAAGGTTCTAAAATCGAAATTATTTTATAGTGAATTTCCTGAGAAAACAAAGCTATTCCAATGGCTTCTCGGAATTTAAAAATAAAATTGTTCTTTGTGGAAATCCGTATGTACTTACGTGTTATTCAAGACAATAACCTTACTTAGGATTGAGATAAGAAATCCGTTCTTATGCGGAAAGTCAAGCAGCTATATTTGAATCTTAATAAATGGAAAAAAAATCTGAGCAAATTGATGGTTTTATATTTTTAGAAGCTTATTACTTAGAAAAAGGGCATCAAATTCGGTCAAGAGCATTTCGAAATTCTCACTCGCATTTGCACGGAATAACGTAAGTAAACTATATTAAAATAAGCTAAAAACCGATTTAAAAAACCGTTAAAACAGAACATTTAATTGGAAAAGTTTTGTGTCAAGAAATTGATAGTTTCTGTGCAAAAAAGTGCTTAAATTAAAAAAGAAAATTAATATAAATATAATTCTCAAAATGTTGGAAATTTGCTTGTATGATCATGCCTTATTGGAACATTGTAGAACTGATTCGGTTTATAACAATCCTTGCAGTTGGAAAAGAAAGGAAAAATATTATATTTATGATTCCTACGATCGAAAAAAACCGCTTCACTCGGGCTTACTGGACAAAAGTTTCTGAATTTTGGATAAAAACCACCTTTCGGTCGACGCTCTTGGCATAATTTTATTCAACCCCAAGGGGTGACATTTAAGGGTTGGTTTTTAAAAACCAACACTCTACTATTTGTTGGGAAAAATGAACGTCAACGTTAGGGCGAATGAGAACAAATGCATTAGTGGATAGAAGACGAGGGAATTCCCATTAAATCCCGACGATCAGACTAGCTGATGAAATATTAACATTGAAATAGGTGTTAAGTTCCACTGATTTGGTCCTTTTACTGTGTAATGAAGGGGATTGATTTAAATGTCTGGTCTGTAGGTACCACTCTTTGAGTTGTGCGTGCGCGGTCTCTTCGTGTCGTTTGCAGTTCATGTGCAATTGAGTTATTGCGTGTAAGAGGTTCGACATTGTAGACAACTGCAATGTTCGTTCTTTTCTGAAAAATATGGAGGAATGGTTGGTCGTCACAAATTGACTGCGTAGGTACTAAAGCTCGTCAACCTGTTGCTTGTGATTTGTAAGTGACTTATATTTCCAATGAATATACAATCCTGCATTTGATTTGAAATCATTGTGAAAAAACTCCGTGGTTTCTTATACATAAAGGTGCATTTCTTGAAAGCAAATCTAGTTGGTTGGTTCAGCACGTGGTTGGTTGGTGGAGGTCTCCAACTCAAACACTTGAAATTTAGTCCCGACATTTAATTAACTTGCTTCATTGTCTGATCTGTTTCCACTAGTAATCAAAATTCAAAGTCTTTCTTTACCAGAGACTAGAGGCAAGTAGCAAATCTTGTAGTTACGTGGCTATTTCTGTTGTCGGGCCATTCTTCCCCTTCAAGCCAGCGAAAGATCAACTCTGCATCAACAGAGAAATGCTTATCTGATAGATCCTTGCATTCCACGCAGAAAACAAAACCCCCGTCAAATGCAAATTGGTCATAATTAAAGTTTATTATTCAAAACCAACTTTCGCACGATGGCCGGGTTAGCAATCTCCGTCTCAACAGGCCAATCTCGATTCACGAGGGAAGCACTCAAGTTGTGGGCCGACACTCATCGAAACTTTATCATCTCGTTGCATAACGGTGCGCGGGTTCCAAGAGATATTGAGAGCCCGGGTATCTATATATCAAACCCAGATCGATATATCAATATCATATCGGGACCCCCTGGTCTCAACCGTTTCACTTTTCCTGTTAGCGTAACACGAGAGTCTTGTAAGGCTCAAGCGTTGTTTTCACCAGGAATTTTTTTTACCGTTTTGCGGCCGGGGGCTGATAAAATCTTAATTTTTTGGGAGGAGGAGTCAATGTTTGGGGAATGCGGTTGGGGAAATCGCTATCTCGGGGTGTTTGGTGGCAGATATGGATGAGGCCATTAGTTTAAGTGGGTCTCCAATGAACAGAAGTAGGTAGAACATAAACACAACTATAGCCAGTACTGTGGTAGATAAGTATAGATGAGTTGGCTTGATAGAAAAACGAAAATGACCAAATACGGTCGGCAGAACTGAACTGCGGTTTATTGGTAAGCCTTTCACATTTTGATATTGCTAAATAATACAATACTACGTATTGCATTTGTCCTGATAGTATCTATGGATTTCCGCTATCGAATTCACTTTAGCAACTTTGGACTTTGGGCAACCAAATTAGCCTAGAAAATCATGTCAAATTGGCCGTGAAAATAGTGCAATAAATGGAATGAATGGACTTGATTGATACAATTGGTCGCATAGTAGGACACAAATACACTGCTCAATCTAGTTATCGTTATCAGAAAATTTTGAAGATCAAGACTCTTCAAAAACCGAAGGTTATGGAAAAATCATTAAATTTTCATATTTTGGCCACGGCATTGAATGTACGGGACGGAAATATGATACATTATAGGGCCTGCTCTCATTGCGAACTTAGATTATTGACGTCACACATTGGTTCTCATCAACGCTCGTGTTTCTGACTAAATTTTTATGATCTGTGTGAATGAGAGTGTGATACGACTGAAGTTTGGATTTAAGATTACCCAAATAATTAAGTGGAAAATGCCCAATCAATGCTTGGGGTTCAACTGCTATTAGGCATGCAAATCAGCACTGAGCTCAAATAATAAATTGATCAATTCGTTCAATAAAGGTCATCCAAATTTCAATGCCTAGTGTACTCACTTCTGTGTACCGTGTACTCACTACTGTGTACTGTGTACTCACTACTCAGTACTGTGTACACACTGCCTTGTGAATTTCACCTAGTGTACTCTGAAAACACTGACAGACGGGCTTCAAGACCTTCCTAAAGCGCGAGGTCTGCTTACGGCTTTTCAATGGCCAAACTATCCAATTCATCTTCTTAATTTTTCGTTTCATTGCAGCGGAACATGCCTTCGTAATTGGGAGTTGTATCTTTTGAGATATGAGATGGGAATCGGACAATTCCACCTTCTCACGTTACCGACTAATAAGACAAGGGTTGCTATCTGAACGAGCTCTAGGGAACTATCGTTCATCCCGTTTCGTCTATCGGAAATTGAGTTTTATGTCCGATCTGAGGCCGAAGGACTCAAAGTGTTTTGCCGCCAGGGTCTACGAATATCTAGATAACGAACTGGCAATGTTGGTTTTTTTAAATCTCGTTCCCCACATTGAGGAAAAAAAAGACCTTTTATATTCCTAAACTTTCCGGTCAAGATTATTACTATTATCCCATTCTGATATAGTTGGAGGGCAACCTACGCGCTGGTTGTAGCGTGTTTTTCGAAGATTCTACTCCTTTTACTATCGCTCTGGAACAGCAATTTTGGGATATGAGCCTATTATCTCTACTAGCACCTATTTCAACCAGTTACATTTCCGAACCAGTTTGGTTTATTCGATTCCTCGAAAACTCTTTCCGAGTTCATGAATAGGAAGATCCTCGTATAATATTCGATCTACAGGACTGGACGGAAGAATACACGAAAATCGAACGACCTATGGTGATGAAAAGTTTTATGGAATTCTTTTTTTGGTGAACCAGTACTTAATACTACATAATACTGCTTTTTATTCCGTATTCTGTACCTACCGAACCTATCTATGTATATATTTTACTCTCTATAAGGCACCGATTTCTTTATTGTTTCGTTATTCATAATTGAAATATCGCGATCACAGTTTTAACCAAACATCATAATGGGATCGAGAAGAGACATGCCAAATTCTTTGAATAGATTTTAAAGAATGAAACTTGTGGAGTTAGATAATTATAAATCTAAGTATATATTCAATCTTCCTGGAGGCGAGTTGTATTTCTTCATATTTTTGTTGTTGACGAATTTGAATAATATCAAGTTTTTGCAGATCGAATAAGACCTATCTATAACCTATAAGACCTAAGATCGCGGTTTATGAAGTTTGCTTTCTAAATAGCACTCGATTAGAAATGAAGAAAAATAATACCTTCACGAAAATATACGATAATTGAGGAAGAAATATACGCCAAGATTACTGAATAGAGTCTAAACCTCTTATCATGATCTAGATAGAAACGCAACTGATGTGCTCTCTAGTTCAGTAAAAACGATTTGTAACGTAAATTACAATTTTCATAATCTTAGCTATTCGTGATCTAGAGCTTTCAATACCTAATTCTCAGTTAATTCTTGTTTCAAATGTTTCATGGGATACAGCTGGGCTGTAAAATTGCAGATATGTGATAACCTAACCAGAAAAAGGGACCGAAGGAAGTCGGTTAATACAAATGAAAAATGAAATTGGTATGCACAAGAAAAATGATATTTTCGGAGTCAAAAATTTTCTGTCAGTAAAAAATATTTGGAAATGATGCAGAGAGTATAACGCTTGTATATAGATGCACATATTAGTTGTGTATGTGTTTATTAATCTGCTGTTTGTGAAAATTGCTGTTCTATAGAGCCAAGAGAAACCTGTCTCCTATGAATGTACGATATAATGAGTATCTATACATATATCGGAAGTGGACTAGTTATAAGGAGATCAATTCAGTTATTCGAAACGAGCAAGCCCAATACATCAATAATACAAGTAGAGGAATACAAAAGGTTATTGTACATTTAGAAAGAACAGAGAGTAAAAGAGATATTTCTAAGACGTCCTACCTTTTTACTTCAGTCCAGATATCGGAGAACGGATGTTTTCAAAGAAGTTGAATCTAAATTCGCGATCAAAAATGAACGATTCCAATCTTCGGAAATAGCCCTTAAAACGTCTGCATGCGAACAATAAAAAATAAACCCACAAACAAACACGTAAGTCGTGCAAGTATGTGTGGTAGTGTTTTGTGCATGAATTTGGAAGTTAATCTTCAAAATGTCATATCCACACGGAATAGATATCTATAAACACTTCCGTCTTAACTAACCTCCATAACTACGTCTTAATAATCAGTATAATGTAACGGCTCGTTACCTAAAAATGGGCTTAATAGCACAAGATCAAAAATCTGCATCGTTGGAGAAATGGCACGCCGGCGGAAGCCAACCAGTCGTGCAACATCCTGCAACTTCTTCATTCAAGTTGCGCCGGCTGCGTATAAAATATGGCAACAACTCTTGAGCCATTAATGCACGTGTTTCATTAAAAATTATTTCGAGATTACAAGATACTCGTAAGTCTCTCGGAGTGGCTCTGGGTGTTTTATGGCTGGTAGGGTATAGAAATGGAAAAAAATAATTGTTACTTATTAAAATAATAGTATGGAACCTAACGGGGAAGACAAATGTGATATTAATATTGCATGGGACAGCGTACCTACTTGGCTTGAGAGAAACGAGTAGGACTGGCTACAACTGCCCACTCTGCGTTGACAATGCAGACGATCCGTGACAAGCCGTCGAACGATGGGATATTTATGTTACTTTGAGCAAAGCTTCAAGCGAATATCCTTTTTCCTACAAGTCTATCAACATTTTGTGTCAAAATATGTTAATAATACTATGGTAATTGATCTATGAATCGTATTATGAATGTCGTAATTTTTGAATTGAACGGATTTTCCTTGCATGAAACACTCGGAACTCATGCCTAACTGGGAATGGGGAATAAAATAGGATCATTTCACTTCTTTCGCTTTGATTGACCATCAAAAAGGTATTGCTATTGAATAAGAAGTGATGAAACACCTTCCATGAGTGACCTATACCGTTTTATTACTACATACCGGTAATGTATTATTATGTTTTTTTTTTTTAATTTAGTGATTTAAGCCGCACCTGAACTAGAAGGAAGATTAACGAGGAGTCTAATATGATATGTTATCATAAAAATGAAATTTACTCTCTACCTAAACTTAGATGATTAAACAAAGAAAATAGAAAGATTATGTTGACGGTGTCCAAATGGAGCAACTCCTAACTATTTCAAAAAAAAGGCAATACACTTTTTTATATTGAGGTTATTGGTACAAAGAAAATCATAGGCGGTTGTTATTAACTTTTTGATTTAGTAGATAATGTATAATATGGCACGAAACCGAATGCTATTGAAAATTTTATTCTGACTGTGAGGGAAATGAGTTACTCTCGGCTATTCCGGAATGGCCAAGCTTCGGTCCTTGTCAGGTAAAGGGTGATCCTAATTTGACGACTAACTGCCAGATATCCGGACAGACAGCGAACAAGGCAGCAAATGTGAAGGTGACGATTAGCAATGCAGTGGAGGTTTAAAAAGAATATACTTAGTTACAACCTTCGATCAAAGTAGCTCAAGCACAGACACCAGGCGCTTGATGGCCGTGTGAAAATCATTGTTATCAAAAGGAAGTTAAAGCTGATACAAAAATGTAAAAAAAAGTAAACGTTGCTGTCGAATGTTTCTCAGCGAATAAGGCACACAGAAATAGGTATAAAAACGTAGAAAAATAAAAAAAATATGCGAATGTTTGAAGGATTGGACACGGTCGAACTGGGCCCACGGTCAAAATATTCCTAGGCGGATTACCGTCAACCCTCGAAGGATCGGGGTTGAATTGGGCCCCTGGTCAGTCGGGCAAAATTTATCATTAGTTATATGATCGGGCAACATTAGTTTTGTTAAGTGATTAGACATTCGTTCTTATTTTAATGTACGATAGAATTAAAAAACTAAAACATAATATAAACAAATAAATACAATAAAACGTCACTAAAACATTTAAAAAAACTTTGGTGGTCTGGAAGCTCGCAAGCTCGCATCTCAAAACTACATAACATCAAGTAGTCAATCCCTTTGTAAAAATTCAGATGAGTTGGACATATAGATCAGAATAATGTGTACAGTTTGGTGGTCTGGATGCTCGCGAGCTCTCATCTCAAGAATACATAACATCAAGTAGCCAATCCCTTAGTAAAAATTCAGATTATTTGGACATATAGGTCAGAATGGTCAGTGTGATGTTTGAATATATTTAAAACTAAGGTGTATGCGAGTATTCAATTCTGTAGGTCATGATTGCAGATGTATGGGCCCGATTCGACACTGCCATGGGCCCAATTCAACCGTCGTTTTCACGACCCTAATAGACTGTGGGCCCAATTTGTACATGACCCGGAAGGATACATGCTTGTTACCTTCAGAGCTAAGCGGGAGGATGTAGAGAAGATGCGATGTGGGATTAGATAGCATGCAACAGCTTTCCATGAAAAATATGACAAAATTGACCATATTGACCATACCTATTGACCAGATGACCATATTTCAGCATCTAAAGCATACGCATTGGTGGACGCGAGTATCTCTAGAATGGTTATTTGCAATTTAATTTAATGTACATTGTTTTTCAGAGATTTCACGCAGATTTGAAGGGTTCCATGCAACAGCTTTCCATGAAAAAGATGACAAAATTGAAAAAATGTGCACGCGCCTGTAATTCTTGGTGTTATTTATTGGGATTTAGCATTGACCCTGAACAAGAGTTCACCTGTTTGTCTAAAATCATCGTGGTTTAAAGAATCATTCAACCGTATTTTTCCATCATGCAACGGTTTACACAACCATGATCAACAAGTTTTTAGACTGCTTCAAAAACAAAATGGAAAAAAATGAATTTGTTCAATAGGTTTGTTCACGTGACCAATATAGATTGTGTCACTACTGGGTTTTAGTGATATAGCCTGAAGTTTAAACTTTAGCATCTTTATGTTTTATTCTCCCTATTATTAATTATTTGTAGTTTCTTCTTCCGGAGAATGAAAAGATATTCAGGTACTTATTTTGGAATGATTGTAAAAAACAAACAAGTCCAAGTCCTTCCAAAAGTAATTAACTCTCATTTTCTGTTTATATTGATGCTGGTTTTGCAAATCGGAATCTGGATGACAGGTAGGCAGTTTTCAATTATAGTGCCAAAAGTAACCCTTTGATGAGCTCGCCGGTTCTTTTAAAAAAGCACAATCAACTGCTGTGTCTGAATCAGACAGATTCCTGCGTCAACAGATCGCAATTAGTACTGAATCATCATATTTCACTCAGCCATTCTAGTCAACGAAAATCGATCTTTATCATCTAAAACATTTCAATATAAACAGAACTAGTCTATAAATTCTGATCAGGGTTTATGAAATCACCAACAATCACTGGACGTTTCTCTCATCACTTTTCCCCAAAGTAGGAAAATTACTAAACATAGTTATGGAATGAATGAAATCACTCTCAACAAGAGAACGAGTATCGTAAAGCTATTTGTCTACTTCCTTCGAGGATCATTGATTGTTTGCACATGTCTTCGCTAGCACTCCTGTATTTCTGATGAATATGCCCCAAGAGTCTGTGCTGTTTTTTTGCATGCACTTACGACACTCTCTATTTTCTGCTCTGCTCCAAGATTTATCAACGTGACCCCACGGCCGTGAACGCCATCGCACCTTATTGCGTTCTGCCAGGTTTTTGTTGGCATCGCCGATTAAAAAAAGGTTGCCGTAATTTTCTGAATCAACTTCCTTCTCGAAGAAGGATCGTCTGTAATAATAGATCATTGTTGTGTGTACCGTGTGGACCTTGATCAGATATTGTCAGTCCCTGAGTCATCCTCCCTCTCTGTGTTTTCTCAAGTACTTGGGGATATGAGGCAAATCGTATTGGTCTAACGTAAACTCTCTTAAAGGATATATTGCTCGCTCTCTGCATGCTCGCCCGCTCCAAAAACTGAATCACTTATCAGGTTCTTTGTGGTATTTAACTTCCTTACCTTCACATTTTTTAGTTCAAACTTCCCTCTGCGATCAATTTCGAAGGCATAATGTTTAAGGCTTGCTTAATAAGAGTAAATATCTAATCCCTGAGTGTCTTCAGTCTATAGTCATTTGTACTCCACAACATCTAATACATCCTAACCACAAGCGTAGATATAACGAACCTTTCGATTTTGATCTTAAATTTGAGCAGGTCTTTATAGCTGTGCCAAATTTTTCAAAGGAAAAGAAACGGTCATTATGGATAATCTATACATCTCAAATGATATGTAATACAGGTATAAACAGATCTGATACTTTACGGCTGCATTCGACCACTTTTAATAGCATTTCACTGGGTTTTCCTTCCTTATATTAACCTTGTTAAATTACGAATTTACCACTTGGCACACAATCTAAAAAACCACATTTGAAAATGACAATAAGTTACGATGATATTTTTATAATACATTTCTGGGCACTCAAAAACGGTATTTTAAAGCGAAGCTTACTTCCTAATTTCTGGATCCAATGCAAACACTCGAGTTCATTAAGACATTCTCTCAAATCTGGGAGATAAAGTTATCTGAATAGTAAAGATATTAATAGCACTGTGCTGATCGATTACTTTATAAGAAGAATAATATAAATATGTTTGTGTTGAAATCGGAGACTTACTTTCGAGTTTATTTGTAACGATAATAGAAACTCCCTTTTTAGCGATAGAACTCATATTGATCCGCCCAGAAGAGCACTCTTTTCATACCTATCACATCAACCATATTATATTTTATATGATAATATTAATTTATTTAGGAATATTGTTTTCATAAACTTTGTTCTGGAGTTTAGCGTTAACAATTTTTGTGCCCCAAAGTAGACAGTACGCTAATTAAAAAAAGAACAAAATTTGGAAGAGTAGATAGGTAAGTAGCATAAAACGTTCTGCTGGATGACTGGTTTATCTTTTAACTGATCTACATTAATCGATTTTACAACTCGGTAAACACAAGAAATAATATTGGCTTGTGGATTTCGATTAGACAACAAGAGAGTTATGGTTGTGATACGCGTACGTCAGAGTATATTTTGCCTACCTGTACTCGCTGTCTCGAATTTGAATATTGTATCGAAACAGCAAAATGAAAATGAATAAATAAACGTCTTTGGATTTATGTAAACCGGTAAATTTTGTGAATCTGATTGGACTTGGACCTTTCACATCTGAATGCAGGCACATTGCGCCACATTTGCTGGTTCCCCGATCCTCGCATGCAAATGTTCCCTTTCGATTTTTATTTTCGCACGACGAACCCGAATTACAATGCAAAGGCGTTTGGATAATAACTTTCAAGTCTTGTAGCAAGATATAATGATTCCTGGCTTGCGAGCCATAAAAGCTTAAGTTGAGGGGACCCCACAATCATTAATCTTTTGGGCGGATTGAGGTGATCTGGTGACCTTTTTCGGCGGGGGGGCCATCGAATTTATCAGTGTTGTGCTCGCTTTGCATTCACTAACTCGATCGCTTGATATTTCGTGGTTAGTCGTTTAATATATCTTGAATGCCATACGTACCGTTTAGAGCGTGAAAACATTTCGGCGTGACAGTTCAATCAGGAATGGAGATCATTGTGTGGTGACGTAATTTTGATCGAACGGAGTCTACTATGTGGGTTAGAATGTTGCATTTTCACCTCGAATGCGGATTTAAGGGAATTTGAGTCCTATTTACTGTGGATACTGTTTCGAAGGAAAATTTAGAAATTTAGAAAACCAAATAAGATGGGACACCATAAGTCTGCAAACATCAGACGTAGTAGTGCTACAGCATACTGTAAATTGCTTGCTTTTCACTATTTTCCTTAGCCGTTATAAGTGACAACTAATAGTAAGTTCAAAATTCTATAGTTTCACGGAATGTTCTGTAGATCATAGTTGAATGAAATTTAGTAACAATTGGATTCAATGAGATTTGAAAACTCATGGTCACAAACATAAGACGGTAGGTTGTGAATGGTATATGAGATATCTGTCTTTGTAGAAACCCGTCCCTATTTCTATTTAAATTTCGGTAGAATCAGAGCTTGTCTCTTCAGGGATGCAACGTGCAGCATATCTCTGCTTTTCACTCCTTTCCTGACCATCCCAGCTGACTGCTCTTTCTAGGTGTAAAGTGAACATTCGTGGAATAGCCTGCAGATCATTGTGCTGCAGCATGATAATAATGGAATGAGGTGTTCTAGAGGATTAGAATATTGCATTTTTATCCTTAACTTCGGATTTAGCACGATTTGGCCTGACTACTGCTGTGCTGTTTGGAAGGTGGTGGATTTCTATCTAAATTTGAATCCAATAAGCGGTTAGTCGCTTCAAATATATTATCACACATCATAGTAATATATCGTTTGTTTTCTGCTCTTTTCCCCTATCTACTACGGTTGACAAGATAGTAGAAACTCTTGTGCCTACTTGCCATTGTATCGGGTCGGTCTAATGGGGTCATTGTGATATGGCGCAATCATAGCATCCTGGTAGGTTAAAATGTTTCTTTTTTACTTCTAATTCGTTTTCAACTCGATTAGAAAACTCTTGAGTAAGGAGACATTTCAGGAAGGGAATAAAACATTTCAGACGAAAACCCATTTATGCGAAGATTGACACCAATTTGTATCTAAATTAAGTTTAAATTCCAGCAAGAATGCATATCACTCCTCCTCAGCACACTCCTTTCGTACTATAGTGCCCTGAAAATTTTACACCGACTTAGAGAACCATTATTTTATTCATTTCGTCAAACTTCAGAAAAGAAAGCACTCATGTTTGTAAATTCAGTAAGAAACCATATACCTAAACATTGTTCATTAAATTTTCGTTAAATATCTACACATTTGAACGAGAATTATGTTGAGTTTCTTGATTGTAATTTATCACTATTTCAGACTGAGAATGCTACACGAATTATCATCATCTACCCTTGCAGGTACTCGTACCTTCCTGTCATGTAGATACGCGGTCCAACTGAGCTGTTAATGTGATTAGATATTGAGAACAACCAATGTTTCATCACGTCAACACCAACCAGTTTACCATTGGCGCATGCAATTTCTGCAGACGTATTAGCAAACAAACGATCAAACTTCAGCTTTTACGATTTCAAAACCTCGACCACCGTTAACAAAGTTGAACTACAACCACCAACAAAGTGTGAGTTTGAACGTTACGGTTATTGCCGCATGAAAAATTCATGGGGTTTTCGAAACGAAAAAGCGCCGACATTTCGAGAAAACAGATCTTTGTGCTAGGGCTCAGTACCGATTAAAACTCTCCAGCTGAGCCGTGGTTCAGGGGCTTTAATTGCGAAGCGGCATCGGGCCCGTTTTCATTGGGAATTCCTTCCAGCTAGTTCACCCTGCACCGGGAATTATCATAGAAATCAGATAAAGACGAGAGAGGTTGGTAGAAAACTCCTCGTGATAATCTCATAGGTTTAAAATGTGACCGCACTGAGTCATCGCGAAAATCACCAATTACCGTACAATGCAGAGATTCGGCGTTGCTTTATGAGTCACCTCGGAGCGTCACAGTTTTTTTCGAGGTTTGTTCAAAAGAACTGCCAAGAACCGAGATGACGAAAAATAAATGCAAGAGACACCTATAATGAATCAGAGATCGGAACAGGGGTATAATTACTGTCCTGGAAGGCCACCGAGCGCGACTCAAAACTGCCTGAGTGGCTCGTTTAAAATTAAGGGAGTTTTGATATACCTATATCATCTGCGACGGAGAGCAAGATATCAGTTCTTAACTGTGACAAGTTATAAGGCCGGTTGTACGAGGTTCATGCATTTACGTATTTTTTAAATATTTATTTTGTTATTGAAAAAGAGATGGCTTTGATTATTGCTTCCCAGTCCATACCAAGGTAGGAGAAGCATCAACACTTTTAGGACGTAAAGAACATTCCTTCAAAATCAGAAGGGCTGAAATGTGGTTTTCGGACTACATCTATGTTTCCTCAGCCTTGAAACGGGCAGAATTATAAGAACTCACTGTGACAGATTGAGCAAACTCGCAAATGGATTGAGCGGATCAAGTTTACAACTGATTCTCCATAAATTTTAACGCTGCCACTCTAATCGCTACCTCTGCGCATGCGAAATACAGTTCCTGTAATAATCATACTTTTACAATAACTTCTACGCTTAGCCCGTAATATTTACGATTAAAAATAAACGGAATGAGACTCCTACACTTTTCGTCCGATATCGGTAAAATAATTGCCAAAAAACGGACAGTTTCTGTGAAATTTGTGAAGTTTCAGTTTCATTGAAAGATCAATATTAGCTTCCGAGTATAGGGGAGAAACCAAGTTTATGTATGGGCTAATAAGTTCTAGACAGCCCGTCTACTGTGACTGGAATAGTTTATTATCTAGTTTAGGTACTTCAGTAGTTTTTGAATTTTAAATTTAAAGGAAATTGTTGAATACATAGGTGTATTGAGCAATTTCAGTACATAGGAAGTTGTTCAATACATATACAAAATACACAAGTATACCTATGTATTTTGCATCCTTTGTACCAACATCGTTTTATATGTGGAACGATGAGCTATTTGAATACATAAATTTGACGCATTTCGTTGAATACTTACTCTTCGTGAACAGAATGAATGCGAAATGGAGCTTTCAAATTCACCATCAATCAGTGTCACCAGCTCATTATAACTGAAACGTTATGGCACGGAGTTGGTAATTTGGTTAATGTAGACTAGATTTGTTGCGTGATACAGTTGAGCAAATTTATATCCGTTCCATCTCAAAAAATAACGCTATGGTTGATTATCGATTTCCACCTGTATTTCAGCTATCGTTGGACGCAAACATCTTCACTAAATTTTGATTGGATTAGATCACATTTATTACAAATTACCACGAATTAAGGCTTTTTTGGTACTTATTCCGCAGAAACCTCCTTAGACATCAAGACAGTCTTAGTCTCAAGTGTGAATGTGACATCCATATCTATGGAGGACGTTCGTGTTTTTGCGTTAATAACATGACCTAAATGTTGATTAATTACTTAATTTGATCAGAGGCTCCCGAATGAAGTGCTCTTAGAAAAGTTTCTTTAATTTAACAGCGAATATATTGATGAGCAATTCAAACCGTAGTGAAATAGATGCATACAAATTCTGTTTTCAAGTACTAAAAGTTGTTGTTTTTTTATATATGGCTGTGGGATGGTTAGGGTCATTTTTAGAGGCTCCAAATGAATGAACCCTTAAGTTAAAATAAGTATATCTGCCTAATTTGCTATGGGCAACCCAACCGAAGAACGATGGCAGAGACAGCCCCTTGATTATTTTGTGTTAAAATGACGCGGTGAGGGGGCTCCTAGGCGAAACCCAGTAGCTACGAGATTCCTTGGAGATGGTCTCCGTCGATAACGAATCTGAAACATCAAAATATCCCATCTGAAACCCAAACCCCGAGATCGGCTTATTGGCGGTTTTGGAAGTGGGTGTAAGGACGAGGAATGCAGTTTGGTGAAAATTGTGAGATAATCCGAGATAGAAGAACTTCTTGCGAGTAGAGATCGCATTGGTGATGGATGGTGGTCTCAGGTACTCCTCAGTCCCTAGCTCTGGGGGAAATGGCAAAAGCGCTAAGTGGAATGACTCCGTCTGGCCTGCCCTTAATGGATGTTCTTCGAGGACGCCTCGTAATAGAATAGACCTCTTTGGCGACGAGGTTTATGCCACGTCCGTCACGGGAGACCTGAAATGCCAGAAAGACAACTACGTGAATTGAAAGTTGGTTTTTTGTGGAACATTCTCCAATTTTAGGGAGGCGTTAGTACCGAAAATGTCTCGTTTTTAAGTTGTATGAGAAAAGATTGAAGACAACATCCTGAATCATTTTCGCTAACGCTATATCGCATTTAGTCGCCGAAACATCATAGGCCAAATATCAGCATTTGATGCTAATAGTGGAGTTTTCATCTCAACAAAAACCTAAAGAGTAAGATTTAAATAGATTTATTATCACTATTAACAATACGTCAACCACCTGATTTACGAACATTCAATAAAACCTGAAGTTAAGAGTTTACAGACAGTCGACTAAATCAACAATATGACGGATTTTTGAATCTTGCATTAAATTAAAAAATGAATTTGTGTCTTGGATTTATAATTTTATCATTTAAATAACAACAATATTTATGTGTTATTTGCCTACTTGTTTCTTATCTCATTAGGAACTGTTAGGGTCGTTCTACCTGGAGCCTGGCAGTGAAACTACATATGAAGGGATGCTAATAATTTTCTAGTTCTTCAAACCTGCTTCTATTGTCAAATTTTATCTGATATTCTTAATTTCAATTGCCTTGTCGCCTTATAAAGTAACAACTAAATAATAGCTGAGTTGTGATGCCGGGTTCGGTATTTAGAGCGATAATTATCTACACCGAACAGACACAATATGCTGTCAATTAGGTACATGATTGAAAAAAGGTTATAATATAACTTCCATAGAGACAATTTTTTATTGGGTCTGTCACTGACTCTCCAAATGTTCTTATATGAATAACAAAATTTATTATCCATTAGTTTATAAACGATTGTACTGTAGCATCACAAAAGTAGAAATAAAGGTTGGGAAAGTGAACAATGAAATTTTTAGGGATCATCTTACTGGCACAATTCATTGGGTATTATCGAAGTAGGTTGAGAAAGGTAAAGGGTAAATATGGTGGTTAAAAGAGTTACACGTTTGCGCTCGCGCAGGGGCTATCATTGATCTCTCAGTGATTTCAATGATCTCTCAGTTCATAGACGACTACCTGGTGATCAACCTGCAATCCCTGAAAGTTTAATTGAATTAGATAGAACATCAAAATAGTTTTGCCCATTATAAGGATTAGTGGACACATCAAGACACACGGACGGTATTGATCAAGATGGTCTAAAACGTAACATTTGAAATGAAATTTGAATTTCGGGGATACACAAGTACCTAGTTTTTTTTAACTTTTCCAAAGTGGTGAAACTACTACCGCTGTACTTGGCTCTTTACTGAAGTTGGAAAACATAAATATCTAATAATAACAACAATGAAATTAAAAAAGTGGACCTTCAATGCGAGAATCCGCACAGTTTTCGATGTTGTGATGGAAGCTCAGCGACATGACTTCAATCTGGCGGCAAAGGACTTGGCGTTCTTGCTACTTCTCAAGGACGGTGGCTCCCGTTCCTGGTTCGTTCGCAATACCGCTGACGTTTTTCTGGAAGTTTTTACATCTTGAGGGGTTGCGGATCCTCTCTTATTCTGAGCCCACTTTTTGTGATTCATCAATACGATGTACTATAGAGGTCGGCAAGGATTTCCGCTTGTGCCTACATTTGAACAGCAAGGATGGCAAAATTTCTTGATTTGTGCCATTCAGCAGAAAGTTCGAATTCAAGATTTAACTCTTCAGAAAAATTAAAGTAAGAATTGAATTCTTTAAAAAACTAGGAACGTTGACCTAGGCGGCCTGGAGCTGATTCCATAGTAATTCAAACAAGACTAATCTCAATAGGCAAATTGAAAATCAATTAAGAAATCGGTAAAGTGAAAGAATGTCCCGTATGGTGAACCTATGTGATCGCCAGTATTGGTCCATGGATTGACACTGTTGTCACAAATAGAAATTCCGAAGTATGAGGGAATCTGACTGGAAAGCCAGTGCTACACAACTTAAAACGCACATAAATGGATCTAAGTAGCAAAATGTTTGAAGTTTTTAACAAACAAGCATGAATTGCATTTTGAAATAATGAATTTCGGACCTATGTTATAACGTTCGACGGATGAGATACGTATAAATAAGAACGGGAACAATTAACTTTCCACATCGGAAATAGCCAGGTAGACGATTCGAAAATAGTAATGCAATATTCTTGCAATAGTAAACCAACTATGTAAAGAATGAATAACCATAAGTGTTGAAAATAACTTCACCTAACTTAACATTATTTAAAAAAAAAAAAAAAAAAAAAAAAAAAAAAAAATCATGATACCAAATTTTAGGGTGAAAAAATGTCAACTTGAGTTTTTCAACTAAATGATGCAGTTTCATTGTGATTGACTGCATCAATGAAAACTGGGACCGGAGCTCTACAAGAAAGAGTCAACAAGAAAAATGACAGGTGGAATAAGAAATCAATGAGATTAATTCAGGTGTGAAACAATGCCAGGGTATGATTTTACGGTGTAGGTAGGTATCAAGATGTTCTTATTACGTGGGCGACTTGTAGGAGAATGAAGGAACCTGTTGTACGGTTACCCATTCGCCATGCTCGGGAAAGTAGGAATACCTCCAAAATCTGAAGAAACTGTTGCGGTGAAAGAATGTCACGGGACCTCTGGACACACCGTTTTCTCCTCCCTTGTTCACTGAGTTCAGGTCTAATAAGAGTAGAAGACCACTTCTCTATTTTAAGATCTAATTTAAACCATAAAAAAAAAAAAAAAAAAACTATTGGAAAAAGTTTTATGGGTTCTCAAAAACAAGGTCAAAGATGGGCAAGTTAGGCCTGGACGTGGCGAATGAATGCCATGTTGTATGTTTGAATGTAAATGTCTCCTATTTTAATTCTGGATACTCTTTACAGCGATCCGCTCTTTCCTGTGGAACGGACAATGCCACTCGTTTCATTTTATTCCATTTCTAGAAAGATCTTGACGAGTGTTTCCTAAGAAACAATATGAAGGGTTTTGGATGATTAGAAGTGGGAAATCTACAGTGCAACAAAAGCTAAATGATGTCATAGAGTAACAACCTCATCTCTACGTTCAAGGTGGATGAAGGAGGGGGGGTTACAACTTGGCGCTGCCTACCTGTGCCACCATCTGTTTTCATCAAGTTTTTTCAGTTTAGCCGTGGACTTCAGTAACGCCTGCTTCCCTCAAAGCGCGTGCTGATCTATATTGAGCACAGATGCAGAGCCTCCATGAATGAAAAGAATTGGTGAAAAGCACTTTTATTCACTTCGAATTGAAGAAGACGAATATACCAAAAATTTGCTGGAGCGATTCGGCCTTCAGGCGAATTTTCTCTCATATTTCGGGCAATTTCACTCTGTACCGTTAGCGAAATCTCGTCAGCTCAATCTCATTACGGGAGCGTCATAAACCACGAAATGGGTTGAGCCTAAATCCTTTTGTGTTTTATTTCCAATCCGCGATTCGGATGTAATAATGACCCAAGCCGCAGGTGGAGTGGGTACCTCGAGTGCCAGCCGCACTATCGGCATGTCGTTAAAAGAGGTATGTGGACTTGAACAAGCTGGACGATCCGGCAGTAAATATATAACGGATCGCTCGCATCTCTTCTTCCTTCTTCCACCTCTTTCTTATACTCTTTTTCTCAAACGGCGTCCTCTTTCCACCTTATTCATGAGGTCAGCCGTGTCACTGAGCCTAAAAAACTTCTCCTTTGAGGATTTTTATGTGACTCTCCCATTCCTGTTTAGTAAGGCGGCTTGCCTCACGCTAACCTGACAGCAAGGTTGACAAATTTGGTCTTTAGTGTACATTAAAATAATTGATTTTATAATTTGTTGTTTATGGAAACCAAAATGAGGACTAGGAAAAAAGCGCTTGTTATTAAGTTTTTCAATGTTTGTTCCGAAAAATCAAACGCTAAAAATGATTAAATAACGGTTTATTATTTCATATGAAGTTTATCATTTTTTTGTGTCACTTGAGAAAACGAAGAAGTATTCTTCAAGCGAATGAATCAATGTATTTGTACATTATGACCCAGGTACAAGGTACACTCACAACAAGTTTGTTTTCTTTGATAAATTCCCCTCAAGGGTGGAGGGATAGATAAAAAATTAAGAAAATAATCAAAAATAAATTAAATAGTGGGAGGGAGGATTGTACAAGTTTGCCAGCTGGCCCTAGGGATGAAAGAAGTCAAGGAAAGTGGAGGAGAGGGAGAGGATTAAAGGAAATACCATAAAGGAAATGGTGGTACCATGAAATACTTCTTCCAGGATGCCCAGCTCGAGTAACGTCACGGCACGGCACTTTTCCCGTACTACTCCCAGCGCCACGACACGGTCAATATTTGACCTTGATGCTATTTTACAACATCCTTTTGGTAAGGATATAGTTTGCCGCAGTTCTTTCCTGTCACATAATCTTATCCCGCCTGGTCTACTCCATGTTCACGCTGCTACTGACAACCTGGACACCCAAACATAGTGGTACAGACACTCATAGCGTTGAAAACTTTCCATTTTTCCACGGATTTTGTTTCAGGGAGTGCCGATAAGGACTTCTATTAGGAAAATATTTTTCTAACGGTTGTGGATTGTTATCATCTCACCCAAATCAAAAACATCACGCTGTTCTCTCTCATAAGGGACGTCATAAAACTGTTACAATTACATTTCTGTTTGTCAGTTCTTCACTTAGACTTTATAATTTCTAGTGATGAACAAGTTTTATCTCATCAAGGTTAAGTTTCTTGAATATATCTTCATTTCCAGTTCGTCCTACTTACAAATCCTGCACATAACCAGCCAATATTTACGATGTAGTCCAGGGATGCAGCTTCATCTTTCTGTACTCACCATTCCTTCAAAGTGCTAATCTATTTATCATACTGAACGAGCGTTACTTTCTTTCGAAAGGAACCTGATGCGTCAGCAAACAAGAATCTTCTCGAAGGAATCATAACAAACAACTTTCCTAGTCATTCGTGTTCTTTCAATTCCAGTCTCTAATAAAATCCATTCCTAAACATCCCCATCAAAACTATTCAAATACCATATCCGACGTCAATTTGTCGCCGGGGAAAATATAGGTTGTTGTTCGTTCCCTTTTAGACTTTCGATGACTGGTAAGTAGCATCCTACGCGCAGAATTCTTCTTCGAGATATCTCGCAGGACCTCTCGCCAACCAGTCTATTTCATCTCTATAAGACCCCGCGTGTGTTATTTCCAACTTGCTGTGATCCAATTCCATGACATTACCACGGCGCAAGTCGGCTCGCAAGACACGGTTCTTCCATTATAAATTTGAATGTACAACTTATTCAAACGAGAGGAATGTGCAAATATAAATGGATTGATTTTTCTCGGTAGGTGGTTACGTACATCAGGAGTATTCTGTATTATGCGCATGCGTTCATAAATCTGTTCGTTTCAAATGGCATATGAATCAGCCTAGATGTATTTCCTTGAATAATGATAAGTAGGTAGTTGGTTGTCGGCGTTTTTCAATGTATCGCCTGAAGTGTTTATCCTAAGAACACGGAACATAAAAATAGAAAAGAATTGCTGGGTAATATGTCACGAAATAAAATTTGCAAAGTCCTGTAATAAGCGTCAATATATTCTGACACCGTTACTAAAAATTACCATCAAAGTCAACTGAATTTGGTTTCATATTGAGTTTCCTTTTTCAATTAAAATTCCCTTCCCTAACTATTTCAAGACTATCTATTTTAGAAGTTAAGATTCATAATAAAATTCATAAGATTAAATTGAGGAAAAAATTAAACACTTACAAACACCACACACACACACCGAAAGTTTCAAGTTTCAAAAACGAAACGGAAGAAGTTTTGAGTTTGGCAAAATCCCTAACAAAACTTTGTGTGTGTATGACTTGATTTGCAAGGAATGTCCCAGTTTTCTACGTCGGAAAAGCTGAAAGACGACAGCTTCACTTAAGGGTAGGTAAATAACCATCTCGCAACAGTGGTAAAGTCTGATGATGATCTACCCATCCCTAACTCGTCTAACCATCTATGTCCCACAACGAAACTTTCGATGATTGTTTTGGAAATTCCATGTTAAGATTATTCCTAGCAACATTTTCGATTCTATAATCACTCCAAAATATTATAATTGCCCATATTATTATAATTCAATAGATGGCCTTGATCAGCTCTATATGTTTTTCTGTTGGGAAGGCATGATATTGTCTCATCAAAGTTTTGTTCATTTTTAGGCGAGTATTTATTTCGGTGTTATGTGAAGTGTTTAAAATTTGGACTTGAATTAATTTGAAAATAAATGAGCACCTGGTTTTCTCTATAATATGCTATCAGTGCCTATATGTCGAAAACGTCGTGTAATATCAAAGTTGAAACCTTGTTCACATTTGAACGTCGCTTGTTCACTATGTTACCTATTTTCAATCTTCTCGAAACCTCATGTTCTATGTGCATCGATCAGCTTCGTTATCTAACTGCGTTCACTACCATTATGAATTGCGAACGTCTCCACAGCAAAATATAGGACCTCCAAGCTCGCTCTTGGATGTAACAACAGTCCAGTCCGTACCCTATTTGGAACGGTGTAGCCCGTGTTTCGACTTGGCTTCTCAATTGGTTTACCTTTTGCGGCGACGGAGTGACATCAGGGAAGTAAGGCAATATTATTAATGAAGGCAGTCCCAGGATTAGAGTTTGGTTAGAACGGTCAGGTTCAGACTATTATAACCCTCATATATTGGACGTTAGCGTTACCGCATTGACTTGCATCCCCATTGTAGTTCAAATTGATAGTTATCGAGGTTTCACTCACTTCAACTTATACGAGCCACCTGTTGCTGTCTTCACTCGAGTTCGGAGGGTTGTTCTGACCCCAGACATACTGTGGTTGGGCATTTTATAGTAATGTGAAAATCCATCCACGGGTGTTGTGGTGTTCAATGTTTTTGACAATCATTTGAATTCTTCTTGACCCACATGATGAATTCCAATTTGAGGTAATCGTGTTTTTTATGGAAGAAAAATTTGATTGTAGAAATGAATATGCGGCCAACCTGTATCTCATTATCCAACCATCAATTTATGAATGTTGCATTGAAAAATTAATCTTATACGAGAGAGAAATACCTTCATGTAATTTATATAGATACTCCTAAAATTATTACATAATGGAATGATATTATTCACTGTTCAATACTGAATAAACAAATATTTTAAGTCAATAAGGAAATTATAGATTGGACTCATGAGAATTCTGGTTTTAGTTACGTTCTTTTTTGGCTAACTCAACTTCGTACATCGACTTACAACCAGCCTACTTCTGCTGAGGTCACTTTGCGTTTCTCAATTGTGTTGACGATTATTCTAAAATATTATTACATGCCCTAGTGATGCACCAACAATTGGTCGTACACCAAGTCCGATTCAATACATTAATAACTCATTTCATATAAACAATGAAGAACTTATTAGTTGAACAAAAGGGAGGTTGGACGAAAGTGTGCAGATGCGGAATCAATCCGGTAACATATATCAGAGCTCCTGAAAAACAATAACGTCTTTTTATTATGGTAGGTTGATCAAAAAGAATATGTTGGTCACGGAATAGTATTCATGGTGTTGGGATAGGTTTGTATAAGATCACTGAATGTTCTGTGATGGATTGTTCGAGATAGCGAATGCACGTGTCCTTTCGTAGGGAGGCAGGCTACTGACTGTTGAGGCCCAACGGTAATGCTGCTCCATCGGCAAAACCCAGCATATCTTCCGCACTCCTTAACTGTCTTTCCTCTCTAACTCACATGGATGCAGCACGAATTATAGCAAAAGATGTTCGTGCTCTAAGCCATCCTTTCACAACTCCCTGGCTCCTACCACACTTATCCGCAAGGCGTTCCCCCAAAACGTCCATGAACCTTTTCATCTGAGGGGCGTCCATTCCATCTACTGAACACACTAAAGAGGTGAACGTGCAATGACGTTGCTGGCATGTATTTCCTTTTCTTGTCCTCTTCTGCTGATTTGAGAACCGATGCCACAGAATGGGAAATATAAGAGGGAGCATCAGTGTCTACGACACGAACGCCAAATACGCCGTAATGCTTCCCTCTGTGGCTCCCAAACTCCACGACATGCTAGATCCCCTCTCAGAGCTGGAGATGTGGGAGTTGCATCCTTGATCATCAGCTCGCTGCAGCAATTTCCCCAAGCAACGTCCATTAGTTCACCAAACACATCTCGAACCCCTTTGTGGCTCTTAAAATGATATATAAATGAAGTATTCGATCCCCAAGGAGTTTTATCATGCAAATACACACTATTCTGTCATTGATGATCGTGACTATGATGGTAATGGGTAGGTCAATCATAAATCACATGATTGAAAATGCCACTAGCTCGCTTCAATTTGAACGGAGGCAGCATACGTTCATGGCCATTTATGAGAAGAGTTCCCAGGAAACCGGTATTAATGTCAACTTTTAATTCAGATCCATTTAAATCACCATCTAGTCGCATTAAAAAGCTCAGATGATAAGCTCAACGGAATAAAGAGCAATTTTAACTGAGAGTCGTAATTTAACAATCACTATGAATAATTTCTACATTATTCAACGAGTGAAAAACGATATTTGTTATTTATGCTGCTTGATGGCGTGGAATCTTATCTTGCGTTTTGTTTAAATGTATTGACAACGTTGGCTTGAAGATATTGCAGTTTCTTGTTTAGTTTCTTCCCAATTTACTATTTGATATTTCGGATTACTTTCCTGGAACAAATAAGATAAGGGACTTTTTACAATGAGGCTTTTAAAACCATTAAACGATTTAACTTGACTAAATGATTTGTATACAAGACATATATTTTGGCTTGCTTTCTCACTGATTGAACAACTACCGTATACACAATTAAAACAGCTAAGTCACAGGCAGCAATTAAAAAGTTCCAGTTATGCAGCATAATCGTTTAATTTCGCTATCACTTACTAACAACCGAAAATACCGGTAACGATTCAAATCATGATCGATCAAGTCTGATCTGTTTAATATTCTATATTTTTACTTTCTGCTATTGTTTTCTGTTTCCCTCGTAAGGATAATAGTAATTTGCAATACTGCCTCGCATCTTTTCATTTGGCTACTGTACATTGTATATTGTGTATGCCATCACGTTTGTACAATTAAGAGAAATCTATATCTGGGCGCATCATTGACCTATAATAGACCAAGGCTTTCAGAAATTTTTATGCTAAGTAACTTCATTATTGTATCGGTGAATAAATAAATAAATAACTTCTAAACAGCTTAAAGCACTTCCGGTAGCTATCCGATCTGCTATATATATGTATATCATACTTATGTATCTTCAACGTCCAAACTTACACGAAGCGCGATTAACTAACACTTATTTGATTCGCGCGATTTCGCTACCTTTCTCTAAAATATCCAAATCAAATATTGAGCCGGGTCTCAAAACGGTAAATGGTTTTATTATTGATCTAAACCTATCTCAATTCAATCTTGAGCAAATGGTAGCTTCGGCATCCTTGTTCAACCCCCCACGAAGCTCATGTAGTTCTTCAAGATTTGCGACGACCTCCACCCGCTCGTCTGCGGACCAGCTTTCACCGATATTTTACAAATTCCATTAACGGACCCCCTTTAATATTTTTTTCTGGACGGACTTCAATGAACTACCTATGCAATGACCGCCCCAGCGTTCCGGGATGACTCAAAGACCTCCTCATCCTTATTATGACCAATTTCAGCATAATCGGCTTAGTTGAATGAGGAATAAATGCATTAAAAGTGTTGAATATTATTATCAACTCGGAATTTCTTACCATTCTGGACTAAACCTCCAGCTTATATTACCATGCAGATTTCTGCAGAACGTTTGTGATTCATTTTAAGAAAACTGGAAATCGTTACTCGGTGCTTATGGAAATCAATAGACCTGTGATAACTCAACTAAAACGTCTAACTTAATCTGCATTATGGCCAGTGGCAATCTAACTGAAAATTCAAGTTATTCATTAATTTCAATAAAGTTTTTTTTAACGGCAAACATTTGATTATTAGTAAACAAACCGCCGAAATAATGCAGATATCGACTCTTTCTTCCATGTGATCCACCGTTCGTTGAAACTTCTTAAGCAATGAAATTTTCATAGTTTCTGTACGTGCGGGGTTTACTGCATGTATTCTATTTTGTGGGCTCTATACTGTTATTAAATGACTCTTTTTTTCTGATTCCAATTGTTAATTAACGAAAGGCGTTATTAGCAGTTTTATATACTAAGGGAGCCAGATCGAACAACATCGAACTAGTGTTACAAGTGTTATTTTTTCGAAATATACAAGTAAATAAAATTGTAAAAATTGGGTATCACTTGGCCGAATCCAATCATATGGGAATGAGGAATATGCTGTGTCAAGAGCTCCATTTCTGACACAGGTGAGCTAGGGCTCTGTTTTTAATTTTTCTGATTTGACAGCTCGATTCAGCTGTTCTGCAAACGCTGTTTAAACATATATGATAGAGCATAAATGCTACTTAGTTGAACAAAGAGCCTCTCTTTTGATCCAATGAGATTTTGATCTATGAGATCAAAGAGCTCCGTGCTTGACTCACGTGGTCCAAAGGACCGATTTTTGTCACCGCTGATCTTAAAACTGAATTACCTCATCAAAACCTGACCAATTGCTGGCATATGAAGAATCAATTCAATCAAAATGTAAATCTTGAAATATTCATCAATATACTTATTTCACAGATTTATCATCGAGTCCGATCTGGCCTGTCAGTTAGTTTAATTACATGATTGTTGAGTTACAGAGCTTTGACATGAAGAGTTGTCCATTGCAGACTCAGCAGTTGAAAAAAATATTAACTTGTCTAAATTTGGCTAGTTTATTCAAGTCTCAAAGTCCATGAACCAGCACTCATTCCTCCGCATTGGCTATAATAATTCAAAAACGCATTTTGGTTTTCGTTCCTCATCTTTGGTCTTTATCGTCTATTAGAGTAAATACATAAATCCACGAAACGTCAAGGGTGACTTTGGACGCATGAGGAAAGTGGCGTTTTCCACGTAACTCACGATGCCAATGAAGTAAGCATGTATAAGTGATACCTTGAATTGTTCTTCAACAAACATTATTTTATCCCTAACCATGTGTGATACCCTTGAACTGTCTTTTTCGCGCTGGACCCGGCCCGATCGAGGCTGGAGGATTAATGGCGACCCTTTTTGAATAAAACGTGCAAGTGCTTTCAAAAGCCTTCAGGCGTCTTTATATTTAAAACAGCAGCGCGGGAGTTCAGGTTCAAACGTCAGGTTGGCGCGTGTTGTCGTTTGTTCCGTCTTAATTTTCCTGGACTCGCGAGAAACCTTTGTCAGAGGTTGTCGGTTGTTCCCGTTTATTGCCTTAGCCGTCACCATGGAGTAAACTTGTTTGAGAGGAAAAGATAGAGCTCACATGCAGTGAGGTGTCACTGAACTCATTCTTCCAAGGTTGGCCAGATTGACGAGAGAATAATTTGCATTTTTATTTTGTGCATCAGAAAGCCCTTCCCGAGTTGAACAATTTGAGTTGAAACTCAACTTCTGACAAGTACCTATATGGGCACTGAGCAAATTGACTCCACAATTCACTTGCCTGCAGTGCTTTGTGTACAGATGTACATCCTACATAAGAACATACCCTTTCAAAGGCTCGATATGCATAAGTAATCAAAGTCCTTAAAACAATATAAATAAAATTAGTACACAAATTGTTATCATTGACGGCCTGATATTAATTCCGCAAAAAATGTTATCCCCGCGAATATTACAACGAGCTTTATCTAAAGTGTCATGGATTTGAAGTTCGTTAGTAAATGGGTCAGGTGTTTTTAGCATAAATAAGTTAACATAATTTGTTGAAAGTTAATTGCAGTAAGTTTTCAACCAAACTATCTCGGACTTTACAACATACGGGACCCTCGAAACTCCAGTTTTAAGCTCAATCAATTAGAGTTGATGTACTTGATAGTGTTGTGCAGATAGAGACTATTTAAGTGAATCCATGCTCATGCAGTAATGTCAACTATTCATGAGTTATTAAGCTCTAAAGGTGATTTCTAAAAAGATTGGGTGCATGCGTAGAAACAGCTATTATTTGTGGCCGTGCTGTCGGGATTATTTAAAGCTGTGATGGGTTTCAAATGGTCGTTTTCCGCACGTTTAAAACTGGCTAAATTCTAATGTGCACCCTAATTTGGAAACGTTTACTACCCGTCACACAAGGGTTATTGAATACGGTTTGCTTTATTATTTTCAATTATGAATCTTCGTAGTAGTAGTCCAAGAAAAAAAAATTCAATCCCCCACTCTAAATTTGTTGGTTTGCGTTTCAAGATGCTTAAAATCCAAAATTTGAGAAAAAAAATTCGTCCGTCCGCCATAAGTCGTGGTGCCGCCCGAAGCTAATGGAATAAACTTTATGAAATTTGGTTCAAAATCACCAGTGGCTGGGGATGTACTAGTAACATTGATATCAATTTTAATCAATCCTAAAGGGTAGTAATTAAGGGCTGAAACATTACACAATCGAGCTTTTATTAAATCTCATTCTTAGACAGCACCTCAAAGAATCGGATCAACCACCCGGGTCGCTGTACGTCCGCTTGCTCTTTCTAAGAATTAAAACTTGGGTAGGAAAAAAAAATCAACAACGGAAGCCAATCATAACTGCTGGAACATGGTAAAAATCGCCTTGTAACTACGACGCTCGTATCAGCTGATATAATTCCAATGGAATTTTCACTTTATGAAACTGGGTTTATTATAACTTTTTTCACCTGTAGAATGACCTTTGAAGTTTAGGTAGAGGTATGTTTTACATAATTAATTTTCAGTTGGTAGGTCAGCTCGTTTTTAATATTAGGATAACGTAGGTGAGTTATTTAATTTAATTAATTTCTTTTCGGTAGACGTCTACACTCATGCAGATATATTTAAATACCTAATGCATGATAGAATTCGTTTAATAATTATAGACAGGTGTTCTGTTTAGAAGGGCTATCCAATACAGAAATAATAAACCTTTTTTAATTATTTGCAGCATTTTAAACTATCGTTGAATGGTTTTTTTTTTTTTTTTTTTTTTTTTTTGTGACAGGAATATCCTGACATAATGCAGAACGCATATTGTTAAACTCAACATCATAATACCATCTGATAGGGAGAATCTTCAGCTTGATCTTCTTCTTCTTGAGCTTGTGTCATCTTCACAACACTTTTTGTTGAATAAGCATGTTTTCTCAAATCACCTTGGAATGGAAGATAATTTCGCCTTTTCGGGTGATATTCATCGCTTTGATGGTACCAATTTTCTTGATCAAGAGGTCATGGAAACGATTGTTATTTTCAGAAGAATATAGAATACTTAGGGAAAATCGAATACATTTTAGAACAGTCATTAAATAGGATGATTACAGAATTCATGGTTACAAATATATTCAGATATAATGCCAAACATCTCGTGTTCAAGTCCACCTTTGCCATTTGAAGATTGAAAATGGTATTGATATGGGAGACTCTTTTTAGTTTGGCAATAGCTAGATACTTTTTATGAGGGAGGCACTATGTTTGTCTATGTTTGCTCGAATCACTTTGAAACAAAAGGAAATCTTGTAACTTAGTTTGAAGCGACCTTCTGGGTGTTAATTTCGGCGGAATAGTTTTATTGCTTTGATGGCCCCCGTTTTCTAGATCACGAGGTCATAGAAACGGTTTTACTTCCAGCAGACAAAGCTTTTAGATTCTCAGAGTGAAGAAGACGAGGATAATGAAGGAATTTGAAAACAACCGTGACAGCGGATTCCTCAAGTTGTGAAGAATAGCCGAGACCGCGGGCTGCTCATTCTTCCACCTCGCAATTGCACAAGTCACATTCCATGCATATGCATAGGTTCGGCCTACGGGTGACATCTGCTGCCTCCCCACGTGTTTTCTGGTGGGAGGTTTCACTAATGGAAGACCAGAAGGGCACATTGAAAATAACGTAATTGCCTCAAGCCACAACTTCGAGTTATATTTGTGAGTAAACGCCAGAAGGAAACGGCCTCCGCGATTCTCTCTTCGTGGTAATCAAGAAAACGCCTACCGGACCCGATAAATAGGGTCATGATAGACGTGGAATATACCTGGCCACACTACGCCCCCAATCGATGGCACCATAATTACCGATATCGGTGACGCAACGGATCATTTACTAAATTATTCATTTTATGCAAAAGTAAATTATCTGAGAAAATGAGAGTGTAGTGAAAATAGGAGCGCAAATTATAGACGTAGGCATGATAATTGATGATAACCTTACTGAGCTCACTGTTATACGTTGAGGATAATGTTCCGTTCGACCTACTAGACTTAGAAATGAAGAATAGATCGCCTGAGTCACGATATATTCAAATCCACCTACTAACCTTCAAATATCTTACACCAATATGATATGCATTCATTCTTCCACATTTTTGAGTTTCAAAAAAATGTTTCTCTTTCAAAATGTTGGTGTTACTTACAGTTTTGGGGAGTCAAAAATTTCGCTACTGTGTCAACTTTGGTGTTAATAATCGGTTTGTAATCAGGACGACCAACATATTTCCAATGAATTACACACTTTGTGAAGGCATTTGACCCGTTGTCTGAGATCATGATGGGGTATATAAGTTGTCTAATGTACAATAAAAACTACAAGCAAATGTTCAAAGAAAATGAAAGATAATTAGAACAGGATAGAAAACGTCGGAAAAAAAGTAAACCAGTAATTGGTTACCTCTTGATCAACTCAGACTAGTATATCTTGACGTAAGTGTTGTATGAGTGTTTTCACAATTCAAGTTTCGTAACTTCATATTCTGATAAAACCCGAACAGAAATATTCTTTTCAAATGTGATAATGAACCAAATAGCATGAAAGAGATAATTTGAAATGAATTTAGTTTTGAACGAGTCTTTGTTACCTAGAAATGAAGACTGTGTGTAGAATGACCATCTGGACTAGGTTTTTCAAGAATTCTTTATTTGAATTTGAATTGGAAAACGCGAAAATTCGAACCACTGGAATACTCTATCCAAAACCGATTTTGATTTGCCTCCATTGGGAATTTCGGGATTCAGTCTCCTAAAAAGCAGTTGTAGGTATTCGATGGAATTTATAACTGTAGCCACAGCAGAATCCGAGATTCCAAAGTTATTTTAACTCAAAAAGATCAGGAAACAGGTTACAGCTTTTTCATATTATGGTCAAGTTCCATAACTAGGTATTTTTATGTTTGTATCCCCCATCACTTCATTTAAAACAGCCTACGACACCATCAAGGAACATTGTGTAATTTAAAATTTTATTGAGCCGTTGGCTATTTTATAACACTATTTTACAACCGTATATGTACATTCCACGTATGTACCTATATTCTTACCTGTGACTTGTGTGTATTCGATGCTATCATCTATCTGCTCAAGGGCTGAAAAAAAAGTAGTTTTTGAAAGTTATTTATATTTATACAGCTATTTATATATAGTGCAGCAGTAATTGAAATCCGCTATACTCTCTCTAATCCAACGAGGACGGTGAATAGTAAAGTAAGGTCTTCATCATACTCGCCCTAAAAACCAGTGCTCTAATAAAACCAATTCTCTGTGGCTCATTTTCGTGCATGGTAGGAAAACGTAGGAAATAGCTAGGGAAATGGATGGATAGGGAAAACGTTACAAAAAAGGGTTTTGGTCATGTAAACAAAGATGGCGAAACAACTAACTACCTAGTAAATCGTTGATTGGAACATTAACCACCCATATTTTTGGCTGATTGGTTTTGATCGTTGATTTAGCGCATTTGGTCATTGATTTATCTGAACTGGAGTTGGTGAAACCGAATATCGGTGTTTAACAGGGGAGATCTTCTGTTTAATGAGTGAACGTTGATTAAAAACGTTGGTGAAATCGGCCCTCAGCTGAGCTAACTTCCCCATCATCACTTCCACTGGTCTGCAAGAGGCTATGCACCAAAATTCAGCGCTATAGGATGAATCTTGGGATTTGATTAAAGTGACGCCATTAAGAGCATGTCGTGTCACTCGGAAATTTTTTTCGGATAGACGTCGCGCCGTGTCAATCATTATAGTTATTGATAACGGACGGCCATAATTCAAATGTTCCTACCCTTTTTTGTGTTGTCGTCAATAGATGCCGTTATTATTGTGATTCCCAGAGTCCCCGTTACCGGTTATCTTCTTCTTGCGGACGCGAAACGTCGACAATTAACGTGAGGATCTAAAGGCGCTACATGTCGGCTGGTATTTTTTTTCTCTTCTGGTCGGTCACGGCGGATAGTACAGAGCTGGGTGATTTATTATAGATGTAGGGGGTATCTCTTCCTAGGGGTTTTTCTTTTGATCTGTCGAAAGCGACCGATTTGAGGTTCGATGACACCGCACTATCCCCTCAACCCATTACCGCCGCCATAATTAGTTTGAAATGTTTACTGCCGGGACGGACGGGGGAAAAAAGACTTTTAAGCCGGCCGTTTCATCATTGGTCATAATTGGATTGCAACGCTATAAGCCGCGAGTCACTATGAGGTTATACAATGTCTAGCTGACACTACGTCATTCATAAAAATTTAATGGTCCCCTATAAAAATATAATCATTATAGTACCAGAAATTTACGTTGAATGTTCTGCCTCCAGTTTGAAAATTAATCATGTGAAAAGCGGTGTTTATTTATACATTTATTTTCACTGTATAGTACGAAAAAATAACAGTGAATTTACTGGAAGATGGCAGCAAGTAACATCAATTTTACAAAGATAAGGTAGGCAATGTTTTATGTAGTACTGACTTTCACGATGTATCTTTACATATGCCGTATGACATGCTCTACATATTTCAGTCTACCTTCGATTTTTCCGCCTCTTAAAAGAAAAAATTCCTAGTTTTACACGCATAACTACTTTGCTTAAATGCCGGTATCAGTTTTACATATTCACTTTTATAAGAAGAATGTATATTTAATACAGATTAGTGACAGAAGAATTTGCAGACGTAGCAATAAATACAAACGTAGTACAGAATAGTATGAAATCAAGTGGTAGATGACTCGTAGAATTTATAGATCTCCCCAACATCGAGGGTGTCGAACGAAACAATTTATTTTATTATTTTTTATCATCGATTTTTATACCAAGAATCGTATGATTAATGTTAAATGCATACTTTACTTCACTCAAACGATATCTTTTAGGAGAACCAATTGTTAGTGGGATTTCTGGTATAAGTAGGTAACAATAATAAGGAGAGTTTAGTAGGTGTAGTAGTTAGTAGTAGATAGATGTTGTTGCCCGACTTATATTATAATATGATAGTTGTTATAAGTAAAAGCATTCGAGCGACACGATAAATATCGCAATGGGCTGGCTTCATCATTCTCTTGCCAAATTTGGACATGGTACTTTCTTGCACACAATCATTATGTACCTTTCTTCTTCATTCAAACGGGATCCCTCATTGCGGGTTTAGAACCTTCCAAATTTGCTCAACGGGATCTCGCGGTCCGGTGCTAATTTCCTATCCTACGATCGTCGGGTTCTAGGTTCTACGTCCCTATCCTCCGTGGTCCACGGCACTTCGCAGTCTGGTGCACTTTCCTATCAATATGTTTGCCTGACTTCGCTCAACGGGATATTGCAGTGTAGGGTAAATAGGAGGATCTCCCATCCTTCCAGTATCACCAGTACAACTAGGGTTTTTATTAAAGCATAGCTAAAACATTTCAAATTCAACTTTAAACTTCTTGCTAGACTAACATAGCAAAATCATAACGAAAACCTCCTGATGGTTTCTCTGAGTTTCTATCTAAAAGGAGAGGGATGAAGGATTACTGATGAGACCAAGCCTTACGTTTGCTTTTCAGGAAAGTGTACTTGGTGTAAGTACATTATTTTAGAAAGAATCGAAAATTCATCTTGATTTGCCTTGTCGGCCTGGATGGATTGTAATTAAATTTGTATAAAATAAAATTGAAATGCACATCGTATATATATATTCGAACATACCAATACATTGTATCGAAGGTATTTGCTGGGGCCGTATAATTTCGATTCCACATAATTACAAAAAAGACATAACGCAACGTACCTAATTCTTACTCGGCATCGACGTTATACTATCGCATACGAATTTTAAGAGAAGCAGCTGTAAATTGAGCTATTCAGTAAGTATCTACTAAATGAGTAGTATAATGTCAGGTCCCAGGATGATTTCCCCTATACTGAGGGCATGCCTTATGAAACAATTTATTAATTTTTTTTTTGACTTTGACCAGAAAAAACGCCACGAAATTTGAATTTGAAAATTTTATTTAGTTGATCAAAGTTAAGCTCCATTGCCCTGCTCGCAACGGCAGAAGAAGCAGATATATCAATTTCGCTAGCCAACATTTTTGTTATAATTATATAGGTAATTACTGTTAGTGAGCTCATCTTGCATGGTAAGTCATTCATAGATCATCAATCCCTCGTGATTGGGATTCTTGAAGTATTTACTCATAAGGGGAGGGATGGAGGATCACTGATGAAACCAATCATTACGTTTGCTTTCCGGGCCAGCGTAATTCGGTCGAAATTTTCAACTCAATTTCACTCGCCGTTGTCGGGGCCGGTGCGGGGGCCCCAGGACGGGTTATTCAATGAAAACCCGCGGGTGAGGTCCGATCTCTCGAATTACCCGGTGATTGTGATTGGGTCATTAGCGCTAATATCATTTCGGGGCGGAAACACGTCGAACGTGACCCGGCGCTCCCGCCCTGACCGGTCTTCGCCGATTGTTTAACAAACCTCACATTTATCTAAGTCACCTTCTGGGCTGCTCCTTCTCCGCGGGATTTTGAACCTGAAACGGTTGCTGTAGTTCCAGGTTCATTTCGCTACAACCAAGATGATGTTCTGAAGCCGTCATATAGAATGAGCTGGTAATAACGAATCGTTCACGATTTTACTGGATTCTTATGCTGAGTGTGTGACCATCTGAATTCTTTTTAAATTCTGTTTCACTTCTAACTTGGCATACCTTTAGCGTTATGCTACAGTGATTATTTTTGTGTTCGGTAGCTCCCGATGTTGTTTTCAAGTTTACTAAATCAAATGTTTTGAGTTTTCATTGAGTCAGAATCGTGTTGTCATCGAGTTCGGTCATAATTTTTGTTTCTTAAGTTGTGTCAAAGTTAAATAATATAGTTTGCTATATTCAACGTCATTTTTGGAGTATGTTTTTTGTGTACATTTTTAGAAGTCTCTGGCCATGGATCTCCCTACCAACAGTTCTTAATTTTCCAAAATTTCAAACCATATTTGTTTAAATTGTGAAATTGTGTCAAAAACGAGGTTACATAAAAAAACAATGGGTGGCCCAATTTGTTTGAAGAGAAGGATTTTCGCGACCTTCTCTGCCTGCCTCCTACTTCCAAGGTCGTTCCTGTCTTCCTGCGCTCCCGCCACCACCTCTAGCCCGTCAGACCGCAAAGGTCGGCCTGTCAGGCTGAAACTGTCAGGCAGAAATGGGTGACCTGTCAGGCCGAAATGGGTGCCCGTCAGGCCGCAATGGTGGGGGTTGGCAGACGAAGCCTGCAGGGGGTGGCCCCCTAGTTAATATTATTATAATCACCTTCAATTATTCTTCATGCCAATTTCATTCGTAATTTTGGCTGATTCGGTTTGTTGGACTGATGATCAGTGTGTGACTTTTTTGATGAGTTGTTAAGTAGGTTAATAATCTGGAGAATTCTGAAATAAATGTATAGGTTGAAAATTATATTCAGAACTTTGTTAAAAAAAAAAACAAAAAAACATGCAGAACATACCTATTAAAAACTATTATTCTCTATCCTATCATGATTTAGGAACTGACGTAGCGAGTTGCTAGATCTACTAGAAACTGAGCTATTCCACTGGTAAATTTGGTTTGTACATCAGGTTGGAAGCTGTGTGAACATGTAGAAATACTCAAAGAATTTTGTTTTGAGATGCAGATACGTTCTAGTGCTTAGAGGGCTTACCTTATGTGTAAAATGTTCACCGCAAATTACCGACCATTAATCACCCATCGGATACGGGCCGTGTCATTTTTCGGCGGTAAGGTAATTTATACAAAACGGTTCCCATTTCGCCATCAAGTTTTACGAAGTACAAAAAGAGAAAAAGGCCGAGCGAGCAAAAAGATAAGGCGAGCCATCTAGGGGTATTAAACTTCATATTCCGGCCGAGCAATGAATTAATTGAGGATCTGATAGGAAGCACGAGGGGTCCCTTATGATACTGTAATTTGTCTGTAAGTTTGTGGCCGGTGGGTCTCAAATCAGATTGGGATCGGGGGCAAGCGAGTCACGAATTTTTGGAACTTGCCGGTGGTATGCGGAGCTCGATACAAAGGAGAAACTTTACAGACATCGGCGATAGTTTTTAATAAATTATTGCTAGCTGTACATAATTTGGAAGACCTCAGTCAGTGAATAATCCTAATAAATTAATGTATTCCAAAAATATGCAGCTACTTTAGCAATGAAAGGATGCATCCGATTATTGAAATTAAAAATGAAGCTTTATCGAAAAACTCAAAAAACGATAAGTTATTGCGATTACACAGAAGGGACTTATCTTACTCACAAAAGGGACCTTATCTTACCCACTGCCTCTTTCCTTTTCATGTCAAATATGCCGTAAAAAAAAATAAAAAAATAAAAAAATAAGAACGTATTGCACTGATACAACTAATTATGAAGACATTGTGTGCCCCAATCCTGCAGGAGAAAACAATGATGATGGAGAAATTTTGGAATACCAAGTGGACTCTGAAGGTGAGGTCTCTGAAGGAGAACACCCCACTCCTCCAAAACAAAAATAACGCAGTACTCTTCGAAAATAGTATTTTTAAATGTGAATAATCTTACTCATTAATGACCGACTGGAATTTGTATTGTTATTTTATAAATAGCTATAAGTTGTCCTTTTTTCATGTTATTGTTCCGCAAATGTTTGATTTTGTGTGATTTCTCTTCAGTACACACATTTTTTTAAACTGTTGTTCTTCAAAATGAAAATTTGTTACCACATCCAAAATTAAATTATCTGCAGTAATAATGAAATGAACCCAATTATTTAAAAAAAAAAAAAAAAAAAAAAAAAAAAAAAAAGTTGCTCAAACTTTGAACGCGTTATTCTCAAAATGAGGTTTCCAGGAGACCAGATTTTGTAAAATCATATCTTTGAGGATAAAAAATAAAAAAAAAAAATAATAAAAACCACCGTTTTCAACAGGATATTAACAACTCAGAAATGGCAATAACTCAATTTCGACATCCGGTGAGGCAAGGTCCCTTTTCCTAGGACGGGTCACGTGTACCTATATATATATTGACACCCTTATCCAAGCAACGCCCGGGTAATCTTCTGGATAATAAATAATATTTATTATCCGCCTGATTTAACTCTATACCCATTGGAGAGTGGAAATAATTCGATAATGAAACCATCTGGTCTACTATTGTCTCCACGAATCCACGGATTAAGAAACTAATCATAAATTATTTATCAGCTACGAACGGAGCGAGAGGGAGAAAGACAAATTCGATTTTGCCTTATTTATTCACCGCTAATCACCCGGTGTTTTTTTCCTCTCTCCCCATTCTATTGTGCCATTGTGTCTAGGCCCTAGGACAACGTTGGTATAATACCCTTGGGAGCCTAATCAGATTTCTGTCGTCCTACGGGATACACCGTTCGTCCCATACGTCTTTCTTTTCATTCTCTAAAGAGCCTGTTATTAATTATTATAACCTTTCCCAATCATTATGTCATCCCTTCGAAGAACAATACTCGTTTGCCTTACCGACTTCATCAATCTCTGTCATGGGACCCGAAATCGCATTTTCTTCGAGGATTTTCAACAAGTTGAAATCCGTCATCATTAATATTGGTAATAAGTCAAGAAGAGACAAAAGGCTATAGCGGCATTCCGCTATTTTAAAACGTCTGCCAATTAAGGTGAGCAGTATCATCACTCAATTTATGGTGTCATTTGATTCTTAACAAAAACCAGGTTGAAGATCGTCTGTGGCTGCTAGCGTTGATTCTTTAGGAGTGTAGAGTGAAGAAATGGAGCGAAGTTATCAACTTCAACTAGGTAGGCCTTTATTACAACTCCAAATTTCAAACCCAATCAGTACACTCCAAGATCTCTCCGGACCTCTGGAATTCCCTGACTTATGTTATTGTATACAAAATTCCCTGACGTTTCCCGATGCATCAAAAACATTTACATACATACCTACATTAACTAATTATCTAATACCTACATCATCTAATTAATGCACTGAGTTAGTTCAGCATGATACTCATAACATTTTTAAAGGTAGTTTTCGGGGAAGAAGCTTCATCTTTTTCTTTTCAGCAAATTCATTCTTCTTTATGAGTCTTTAGTTGACCTATATTTCTTGAGCCCTAAGTTAAGCGCCACTGTTCTCCGAATCACTCTGAAGATGAACAACTTTGGAAAAGAACTATTAACTTTTGTATTTTTAAAACTTTGGAAAAGAACTATCATGTTGTATTTTTTAAACTTTGAAATCAACAATTTTTCTTAATTAACACGCGATGGAATTTCGGTGAAAGAAGCCTGGTTTCCAAATTTTCAGGTCGCCTCGTTACCTCGCATCGATCGTCGCTTGTATAGTTTCGTATAATTTTGAATCTTGAATTCTTGAAATAAAAAAGTGAACGAAAAATCATTGACAACAATAACTGTCGCTGACAGGTAGAGTACCGACTCTGAGGAGTACCCGTATTTAATCTTATGTCATTTAATCAATATGCATGGAACAGAATTAAGGTGTCATCTCCAAATTGTCCGAATCATTTTGCTGTATATCTGCCTATACTGATGTTGAAAACTTGGTAACCAATAATGGTTAATGCAATTATCAACTACCAGAGATTGGTCATGTGTACTGTTTGTTAGTAAACTGAATGACATCATCAGCGCACTCTCTTATTATGTATCTGTCACACAAAAATTTTGTATTAATACCGTGACCAATTTCGCCCAATTTGGCCAGTTGGTTAAGATTCGTAACAGCGTAGAAACCCATTGCATGCTTCGAAAGATGTTTGACTACATGGTGAAAATAAAAATATCTGCATTTTACGGGTCTTTGGAAACTTGGTAACCAATAATGGTTAATGCAATCATCAACTACTAGAGATTGGTCATGAGTACTGTTTGTTAGTTGATTGAATGACACCTTCAGCGCATTTTCTTATTATGTCTCTGTCACACAAAAATTTACTATTAACAATGTGACCAATTTCGCCTAATTTGGCCAGTTGGTTAAGATTCGTAACAGCGTAGAAAAATATTGCATGCTTCGAAAGGTGTTTGACTGGATGGTGAAAATAAAAATGTCTGCGTTTTACTGGTCTGGTTGTCTGCATCTTGTTCCTTGAGCATTCAGCGTTATTATCAACAGTCAATCGGCGTCAACGAATGGCCCAACTAAAACGCAGCGCTTTCAATTGATTTTCCTTGTTTCCGAGGCAAAACGCCGTCTCTCTACTTCTAAAAGTCCCCTACCCACCCCTTTGCCCCCCCCCCCTCCCCCGAGATAAAAACAGTTTGAGGATTTGCGTGTTACATATTCATACGAGCTAAAGGGAGGTATGAAGAGCCTTGACATTTAAGCGATAATCTTGGACGGTAACACGACAAGGCCAGATGCGGGGCGGAAGGTGGGGATGAAGCAAGGCTTTCTTGATCCAGTATAGGGCGAACTTGCCGCTGGATATTGTCTGCTCCGGAGGAACTTTCTGACTAATTTCGGGAGAGCCTTTACGTGAATGACCTCCACGTGTCCATCATCTCAAGTCTTTCATGTATCGCACAACTGATCTCGGCGAAGTTGCCTCGTTACCTCGTCGTGGCGAATTCCAAATTGAAACACCAGTTATATTCGTTACAAACATTCTATCTTCTACAATAATTACTCAGTGTACTGATACAAGCAGCATTTTTTACCTTTCCTACTTTAAGTATTAATGAGATGGAGTGCTATTGCTCTGAATTCAACGCTGTTCCCTGTCAAGGCATACGTGCCACTACAGTCGAGTTGGCTTTGCAATTGACCCGCTCCCGCGCTTTTTTCAAATTCAAATGACAAAGTAGTGTATTGTAATTTAAGTTTTGTTTGATATTACTTATTATCGTTTCATTTTAGTATTAATTTATGTATGTGGACATAACTGTCTAGATGTTAGTATGTACATACTGTGGTTCCCATGCCCAAATCTTGGTGCCTCCCATTTAATTTTTTTTGGACACACACAGAACAGCTGATCTACCTTCATCAAACATCCACTAGAGTGTACTGTATATGAAATTTGTCGTAATTTGCTTAAACCCGTTCATGTAAGTACGTAAAGAGGGGCAAAATAAGGTCTAAAGAACCTGCAAATTTGTTTATAGATGTTTATTATTTTTGATTTACAACTGAAGTATATTAAGTAGTGTATAATATTTAAGTGGTGCTACTCACCTGTAATGTGAATAATTTTTCACCAAATACAGTATTTCTCTATCTATCTATCTATCAGTAGAGTGTACTGGCGTCATTTCAACACTCATTCCCACGGTGTAAAAATATGAAATATTAACGGTGTAAAATAGCGGTGTAGGTACATGTAAGGTGAACAATTAGGGTGTGAATCTTAAATAAGAAATATGTCCTAGGTATAAAATCCCCATTCATTCACCAAACTCAACATCACATCATACATCAGCTGATCAGTTTTCGGCCATTTTGCCGCTGGTCAATTCAAAAGCCAAACGACAGTAGTGGCACATATGGTTTGACTGCCTGAAACATCACTAATAGCCCTCCATCTTATTAATACTCAAAGCTTTCCTAGGAAAAGGGACCTTATCTTACCGGATGTCGAAATTGAGTTATGGCCACTTCTGGATTCTTGAGATCCTGCTGAAAACGCTGGTATTCTAAAAAATGCTATCTTTATTATTCCAAAGATACGATTTTCCAAAATCTGGTCTCCTAGAAACCTCATTTTGGGGGAGAAAAAAAACACCGCGTTCAAAGTTTGAGCAACATTCAAAAGTGAATTGTGGTCGTTCTACTGGAGATATCAACTTGCATTTTTTTTCTTCAAACATTCGTGCGCATGTTGGATTTATTTCACCATCACTTCAGAAAATTTTGGATGTGATAAAAAAAAAATTCAATTTTAAAGAACATGAATTTTTTAAAATGTGTTTACCGAAGAGAAATCGCACAAAATCAAACATTTGCAAAACAATCAATTGAAAAAAAGCGCAACTTATTACTATTTCTAACAGAACAATACATAATTCCAGTCGTGTTTTAAATATTAGTAAGTACATACGATTATTCACATCAACAAAATACTATTTTTGAGGAGTACTGCGTCGTTTCGGTGGTGGAGGAGTGGGGTGTTCTCTCAGAAACCTCACCTTCAGAGTCTACTTGGTACACCAAAACTTCTCCATTTTCATTGTTTTCTCCCGCAGGATTGGGACACACAATGTCTTTATTGCATCAGTGCAATACGGTGTTATTTGTTTACCGTCCATTTTACATGAGAGAGTGGTTTGGGTAAGATAAGGTCCCTTTTGTGTAATCGCAACTACTTCTCGTTTTTCGATATCATAATGAGATGAACATCGATAAGGGACTATTGTACTGTAAGATTGACTAAGACTGATTGTACTGGAAAACTTTTCCAGAGTAAGATAAGGTCCCTTTTCCTAGGACGGTCACATTTTGTGTTGCGTTTGCTAGTTAGTATGATAAGTTACAAGTTGTATGAGAAGTGCAGTACTTTACTAGTTAGCAAAGAGCGTAGACAGCGAAAGTTATCGAACTTATCACTTCAACACTTCATTCTTCAGAGCCCATATTCATCACTAACATGTTTAATAGGTAGGTTACCTACTTATTCACAGCGGGTGTTTTTCATTCTAAATTCGTTGTTGAATAGAAAATCGAAAGTTAGCTATTGTATAAAAGCAGTTTCATCTGTTGAGCGGCCCCGACTCTAGACAAAATGATATTATGCTCTCAAAGTGTATAAGTAGGTACATTTTAGCAGGAATATTTTATGTTCTACATGGCAATCATAAAACTCGGTTTTTTAAAATCATATATGGAAAAAGATAATGAAGTGCTTAATTTCCAGAAAAAGATCATCAAAAGTCGGTATAACTCGTAAAACATCGGAAGATCGAGAAAAAAATTATGAACTACGAAATAGAGTATTAAAAAGCTTGCGAACAAAATTTCGCTAAAAATGTCATTGTCGTTAAAAACTCAATAAAAAAATGTAGAAATTGTAAAAAATTCGAAAATTTGTTTAATAGCAGAATATTATTTGAAAAAAAAAAAAGAAGAAAAAGTTTTTGCCGTAATTTGGTAGTTAACAGTTTTTGTGCACACAGAGAGCTCAAATTTCAATTTAACTTCTTCAAACATTTAACAGAAATGTAGTACCTACAGTAATTTACGAAAATTTGCTCATACGATCATGCTGCATGACTGGGTCTTTTTTCCTCTTCATATTAAGTAGGAGTTTTAGAGAAAAAAGCCTATCATAACTGAAACCTATTCTTCGCGTTAAACCTGAAAGGATACTAGGCGAATTTGCATTATTTATCGGAATAAATCTAGTGTGTGTGAATTTAGACTCAGATTATTGCAAACCCCTAAGTGGCGATGATACTCTGTAAAAGGTTGTTCAATACGGCGTTATGAGTACGTATTTTTTCTCGGGTGCCAATCGTGTTATCATTATAGACATTCTCAGTAGAAATTATAAGCCGTAAATGGATTGGTTGTTTATTAATCTTATATTTTCCTCTTACAATAAGAAAACGGATTTTGTCTCAGGTAGAAACCAGTTTCACAGTTGACTCGCCGGTACCACTAACCTCTCATTAGTGACAGTTTGTGCTGTACATTGCATCGATTCAAAAGGTAATTACAACATTCCATTGAAACTAATAGTCCATTATGATCGATTAGGGGGGAGACAGAGTGTCTTCGTGAAGCGATTAAGCATGAAACAGCATCTCTTCAGTATGCGGACCGGCCTCTTTTCTACGACCGATCTCTTTACTATGTTGTGCGGGGGTTTTTGAGTCGCACCGACTCGACGCACGGTAGGTATGTTGGCGATCCGTTGTAAAACTCGTAAAATGAAGTACACGTGCGCGTACTGGACGTGGAATACAAAGGAAGCTTATTATCGCCCTTTGAAATTCCAAAACAGCGTAGGAGTTGACATTTCAAGTGGTAACGTTTAGTTCTTTGCCGTTTCAAAGAACAGAAATGTGTAAGAGAATGACATTGAAGAACACTGACCGCGTAGGATGGACAGTGGATTGTAAGTAATCCTTAGAATAATTACATTCACATACATTTCTCTTTGAAACTGAGTTGTATGAATATTTATCTTGAACAATACGAATGCAGAATTAGTTTGCTGTATAATACTTGCCTTTATTTATAATCATGTTTGTGCTAGAATAATTATTAGGTACTTCATATCTAAGTGGTTGTTGTGAATGAAACTTCATCCACATTTTCGAGAGCAGTATTTTGATTGTGATAGGTCAATTTCAGCCCCCTTCTGAGAAAATTGAAAAATATTTTGTACAAAAGATTCTGTTTGAAACCATAAATTTGTCAATACCAAGTTTTATTTGGCGACTTTTTAAATCTCGGCATGGGTTATTATAATCGGATACATCATCATCTGTTATGTATGTTACCTATATGTTTTATTATCATCCCATCCAGACGTAGATCAATAGTGCTAAGGTAGTTGATAACGTTTGAAGACTTAGTCGAAGCCACGATCTAATTTTGCCTAATAATTTACTTGAGTTCCTATCTCGTAAACTAATGAGTGCTCCATGTTGTTTATAAAAAGTCCGAAGAGAAGCTTTAATTAATTATCCGGTTAGTGCCTTTCAAAATCTGATCACTTTCTATGGTTATTATGTGAGATTAAAGACAATAAATTAGGTACCTACTGAATATTACAAGCTTTATAAAAAAGGCCTTCTGTCCGTAAATTCTTTTTTTTTTTTTTTTTAAATATTAAACTCCAACGTTCCTCCCCAAGAACTGGAGATTCTTCAGGGAGATAAATATTCAAAAGTGTGAAATATCTACTTAATTATAGTTTTCTTTTTTGTTAAAAATCAAATTTAAAGTTATGAGTTTTTTTTTTTTTTTAATCAAATTTTTTTTCTACTGAATATTATCAGAGAATATCAATGGTAATAGTTGAATTGTGATACTGTTGATAAGATTCAATAATGTAATATTGTTATGTAAAAAAGTTTAAAAAAAAGTAAAGCAAACAACCATTTCAGGTTGCCGGTTTTCGTCCAACTGCCTTGGGCGTCGCGGACGTCACTTCAGCTGTCCTCCAAATAGAGGATCAGAATCTTATATATTAAAAAAAATTACGAAATCTTACGGCAGTTAGTACTGCCGTTCCATCCGGCCTCTTTCCTTCATTTTATATTTGAATGAAAGGTATTTATGCATAGATTTGTCATCAAGCATTGGAAATCAGATGACTCACATTTTTATAGCTTTGTCCTTTGATATCTCAGGTTCTAATTGAGATACATTTTTCGTTTCGGTCTATGAACTCTCAGTGAATCATGCACTTTCATTTGGTTGAGTTTTTTTTTTTTTTAAGTTTGAGAGTGTGCAGTATAAATTGTGTTATTATTAAACAGTATTAACCCCTAGTTCGTTCTGATGATTTTGCCCAAAGCTACTAATTGCCTTGTCCCCTTGAGTGGAGAGGGGTTCGTTATGTTGTATTTTTACAATATCCATCCCACTTTTAGGTTCTGAGGTATTGCGGAGAAGAAATGAGAGACAGTGTGAGTTCATAGTGGTCCTAAAATATACACTTAGTTGAGGAACCTACATTATTCTGAAAGAAGAAGCGGGAAAAAAAAAAAAAAAAAAAAAACATTTCAGAATTGAGTGTTTTAACGGGTCTGTTAATGGTCCTCGACCTCTGAGGACGGTTCCATTCATAAAAATCTCTTAACTGCGGAGAGATGTTGGAAGAAGAAAAAAAAAAAAGACCAAAAAGAGAAAAGAAATGAAGAAGAAGGCAGAAGAACCGGGAGATGCGAGAGAGATGAATGGAAGATGGGAGCAAACCAGTTGGAAACAGTTCTCAGATGGCTTTCTGAAGTTCTTGGGCACTTCCTCCAACTTCTTTCGCCATTAATATGTTGGTATTAGTGTTTCTACACGTCCCTGGGCGTAGCATGAAAGGGGGGAGAACCCATTAACCTACGATTAGTTCAACACACGGCCCCCACCTGTGATTACGTTTGACAACATAATGCCCTTTGAAGAGCGAGAGAGGACTCGGGTTTGCGGGGGACTCATCAGTTGGGGCCCCTCTTTTCATGGGAGGTTATCTTGAGGGAAGGAAAAAAAACACCATATTTGGGGGTTTTAACGATGCAGTTAGAGGTGATATTTATAAGACAGCCGGGTAACTGGGTTATTGCCCATTTCAAGCGCCAATTAACGACTTCAAATAATTACTGGAAGTACGTTCAATTATATGAGGAATTGAACATGTCATCATCATGAAGAACTTGCTGTTCAAAACGTAAGCAAAATTGCTGCCGTGTATTTGATCCACCTACAACTCTCACAGCGCTCAACTTGTAATTCTGTTTCTTTCAGTCTCTCAAGTATGTTTTGGTCTGTTGAGCAAAAACAAGGATTGGCGTCACGTACTCGTACCTAATTTGTCGACGTGAACCAGCACATACCTCCATTCGCTATTCTATATTGTTATTATATATCATTTATGAATGATTGGGATGTTTAGCAAATACTAAGGGTACAATTATATATTTGGGGATTTGAACATGATAAAGAACTGCCCAATATAGTAAATAATGTACATATTGTATAGGTATATACTGTGTCCCTCAAGTTTTATCGTTTGAGGTGTTATCAAAGACAGCAATTGTCATGCTTTGGTTTTATGTTTATTTAACAAGTCCGCTATTAGTTCATAAGCATCATTCATCAATCGTTCATCAATTGTAACTCCCAAGTACTTTTAAGCAACCAAGAACGGTGACTCGGGGCTCGGACGGCAAGTAGCCCCCCCCCCCCCCCACCTTTTTTTTCTTCTCAGCATTGAAGTAAATAATCATAAACATTATCTTGGAAGTGAGAAAGACTGACTTTCATAATTTTGTCTGCTACAAATGGATCTGCACCGCAGAAAAAATCATTCAACTTACGACGTGTAACCTGGCCTGGTCGTTGCCATAACTAGCACGGTAACGCGGTGAACCCCCCTGTCCCCCTGCGAAACTTTACCCTACTCTACCATATTTAGGCAGTGTTTAGAATTTAACTCGTATCTCAACCGGAAGGTTCATTTGCGGCATTGTACAAGTTGTCAAAATAGACACTGCAGGGGGCACAATTCTAAGGGGAGCTATATCGACCCCCGGCACTAAACGGATTACCACCACTACCACAGCCAGATTGGAGGGAGAGTAATGATACTAATAATAATATTCCGCATAACAATGACATGACCACGATACGCCACAAGCGGTACTGCGATGACCATCCTGTTACTATGGTGAAAATACTTTTGTTAGTGACATTTTCATGTCATTGCTTTAGCATAATAATCTAGAAAATTGTCATGAAATGAAGCATCACGACAACGCATTACACAACCGAGAAAGAAAGCACGCTTGGTCGCTAAGGAATGATGTTTACAGCTACAGCTTCATATGATTCGTTGCTACGGTTTCCTAAGCCATTCATCTAAGAGGGCAAATAATTTTTTCTAGCACTTCAGACACATTTCTCGATACATTTTTTGAAGCACTGAATAAAGATAGCAATTTGATGTTTTTCTCCAAAAGGTAATATAGTTTAGGTACCGTCACCTCCCGATTGGGCCTCCAACATTGAAGAACGCCAAATTTTAGAAAAAAACTCAGTAGTTCTAGAGAGAATGGAAGAATCAGCAGAATTTTAGTTTTTTCAATTCGGTTCTGTAGTTCCAGAGAAAAGTGAACCGATAGGTCACAAAGCGTGATTTTACAGGAGTGCGCTTCAATGCTGACTTTCCCCACTCGTGAAGCTGCTCGTTCGGTTCGTCCTCGTCTGACGTTTTATCCGATTACTATATTTTCTTTGGCGTTTCTTCATGTTTTAATGTCTAAAATGGTTGAAAAGAAGATGCGTATACATCGCATCTACATAGAAACTAAGTTCGAAGAAAACAGGAGGAAGAGCTTGACTCTGCCGAAGGAGTTCCTTATGCGGCCGGCGCGCAGGTAATGTTATTGCAGTTATAACTGCAGTTCTTATGCTCGGATTCGCTAAGGAAGAAACTGTATATATATTTTGTTCAGGAGAAGTTGCTTATTAAAAAAAAAAAATAAATAAATAAATAAAAAAGATAGAAAGATAGTAGACTTTTTCAAGTTACGTAAGTTGCATTTTCCCTTCAATCAATTAACGTTGGAGTATCAAGTTTATGAAAAAGAGACCTTCAACGTCCTTAATGTTATCACGGAGAAATATATTGAATCATGAACTCATCATTCAGTTGCCCAAAAACGTACCCATGAGCCAATGTTTTTTCGTGATAGCAATGGAAATTTTCATCCCTGAACGACGCTTCCATGAAAACATCTCACAGTGTTGCGGTATTGTACTCAAGCATTTATATGGAGTACCAGACTTTCATAACGGCTTTTATATCACTTTGTATCAAATGAAATTTTCTATTGATATAAGGGTGTCCTCAACCAAAGAGCTTTCATTTTAGCAAAACAATAAATCTAAAAAAAGGTTCTTTATTAAAAATAATAAACAACGATTAATAAATCAAAGATTACTTGGTAAATTACAAAGATTAATTAATAAATCACAATGAGACATGCCAATGATTACCACCTGCTTTATTACTAACTATCATACTGTACGAATTTTTGTTTCATTCGTAGGATATTTCAAAAAATCTTGATTCAAGGAAATTGGTTACAATCAAACGGAGGAACGGGAGGATTGGAACAGTTCAGAGGATGATTGAGAGGGGTGCGGGTGGATGGTGGTGGGGGGAGGGGGTTGCTTGACCGGCTTCTGTGGGTAGGGGTGGGAAGGAGGGGAGGGGAGCAGCTCCCCCCTGATATAATTACAAGTTTCACTTTTTAACATCGAACTCGCTATAGAGGGAGCTTTCAGGATCGCCGGGTTTTATTCTTGGAGTTCGGCATTTTGCCTTTGACTCGATTAAAATCTTTTCCATTAAATTTTTTCTGTTTTTAATTCGGTAGCTCTCCCTGCCTCTCTCTACCCGTACGATCATTTTTTTTGTATTTTTCTGTTCTTTTTGGTGTGGCTAAACCGCAAAACTTGGGGCAGCGGTTTGAAATGACAAACCAGGTGACTTAATTTCGAAAATAGTTTTTCATTTAATCCATTGTACAAATTATGGATAGTTATCCTGGTTAAGTTTGATGGTAGTAACCTACCACAAATCATTTGTATTTGAAATCTGTAATAATGGGGTTCAAAGGACGCTTCATGATATGATATAGGACCCTACATTCTATTCCATGGTTCTGTTTGATATATCTATTTTCACATACATATTGTATTAATACTTTTTTCTATTTGTATTTCCTCTTGTTTTTATTTGGCTAAAGGGCGAATTACATTTATTTGACTTTCAGCTCTTTTCCGTAATAAATTAATGTTTTCATAAGTAAGTTGGACAAAACGAAACTTCAAACTTCTTTTTGATGCATAACCAAGCGCGTATCCAATAGGTCTCCAAAGAGTTAAATGATTGATGAAAATTTATCAGGTGATGTATTTAATGATTGAAGAGCTTCACAACAAGTGGTGTTTTCAAGTGGTCAAAAATAGGGAATACCTACTACCTAATACATTTTTGTGAAAACTTGGACATGGGATAGTGTTGAAGGGATACAAGATTATTTGGTCGAGATCCACCTCATAGACAACACATCAATCCAAATTCCTGTTTCCCTTTTCGATCCAGAAACGAAATTATTATATAATTCAAGAATCTTTCAAGAGATCTACAAATGTGTGGATAGGCATATCAAAATATGAATTATAATTATTTTATTGTTGATTAAGATTGTGTAATTTGATTGGTGTTACACAAACGAAACACAACATCAACAATGATATTGGTATAGTGCGTGTTGTGGTTGTTTGTTGTAATTTTTAACTTTATTCGTGTAATATACTCAAGACAAGCAGGCATACGTAGATAACAGCACAGCAGTGGCAGCCCATCTCAAGTCTACCGAGCACGTTCCTTCTTCGACAGTTTTTTTTTATTGCTCGACCGTTTAGCACCTTTAAAGACGAAAATTAATAATCATTCTTACTCAAAACAGTGGGTAAAACTCTCAAACAAACCTGCCGTTCATTTCGCAGAACCCTAATGCGCATGTGCGGAAGACCCAATTTACAAAAGGTTTTAGCAGTTTAGTACGAACAGCCAATTCAAATAACAGCTTAAAAACAGCGCAAAGGAAATCCATCGACGTTAAACAGAAGCTAAAAATGACGAAGGTAAAAAAAAGAAGCAAATTATTACACGAAGGTTTTCTTATAAGATAGCCGATCAACCCCCCCTACCACGGCCCTTCAACGCCGATCATTGGTCTATAGAAAATTACTTATCAATCTAGGTACTTTGTCGATCGAAATCGATTTTCTTGGTCAATTACAAAGGTTTATTAATGAAAATTCTGAAACGAAAGGAACCATAATTGTTCAGAGAGCTGCAAAATACTATATGCAAGTGGGCAGGCGCAATTTGATTTCAAATCCAAAGCGAAAACAGAAGAGTTACATTCTCTAAAAAACTGGTACTTAACTCGCCGTAATTAAGGAATTATAAACAGCCGAAAATCATGAACCCTAGGTGATAGTACAATTATCTCGTAAAATAACGTCATAATAATGCATCGTACTGAAAATTAATTATTATTGTGACAACAATTAAAAATAACAAATTATTGTTTACGTTTCTAGGTATGATCCTTCAACAGTCTTCTAGATCTTGGTGTGGGGCTCAAGACACCTCCCTCATGCAGGTAATTTGCTTTCCTGTTTCTATATAATATTTTCGTTTCATTTCTTATTTATTTATTATTTTCATATTTAGGTTATAAATACAATCATTTGTATTATATTTTAATTTGGTTTTTTATGGATTGTTGCAATGGTAAATCTGCATATCACTGTCCGCCTATAGTATCTCAAATTCATTTTGCTTCCTCACTACCAGAGGTAGGGAAGCTTTGTGTTCGTGATTGAAGTCGACAAAATTTTTGTCCTCCAAAATCAATATTTCCACTTGCTTTTTGCGTTTCAGAGCTTGCTGATCAATTTTGATTCTGTATCTGCCTGTCTATGGGAAATCCTTGTCACGCTCAAAACTATACCAAGTTTCCAGTTCCTATACTGGTCCAGTTAGCTTCTAGGTGGTCCTCTATAATTTTCAATGCTGTTACATTAACAGTAGCCTGTGCGCATGCGCAAACGTGAATTTATCATAGCGTCAATTTCTCATCATCTGTTGGTCCAATTGTGTTCAAACTGAGTAGGTCAGTGGGTATATGTTGTAGAAAGATGCTCTATGAATTATATCGCGATTGGTAGTGGAACAACGATTTTGCATGCACGAAACTAATATCGATTGACAATGGCATAACTCGAAGTCTACTAGAGCAATTTTCAAGGATTGTGCGGGATAGCTTGTATATGGTTCTCTATGACTTTCATTGCCGTAACATAAATAGTATTATGTGCGCATGCGCAAACGTTAGGTGGTTCACAACCCGGGCAGGTGTATGATTTTTGAAAGCAAAATTTCTAAAATGTCGGTCAGCAGTTTCGAAGAAAAGCTTCGGACGGCGAGCGGCCGATGGAAGGATTTTTTAAATTTGATTCTCGGAATCTGTTATAACGTTAACAAAAGATTTTGAGGCGAATGGGGTTAAATTTTTACATCTTCATGTCTTTGCATTGCGATGCAAACTGAAAAATCGTCACGAAATGAAGCAGCACGAGAACCCGTAATACCAGAGATAAATGGGATAAATAAGCGATAAATTAGCGTCGTTGGCAGCTGAGGAATGATTATTACAGTCACTCCTTGATAGTTTCGTTGCTACAATTTGGCGTTGAAGAATTTGAGTATACGAAAAAAAAGAAAAAAAAAAAGGTTTTCACGTATACTTATCACGCATAAACATAAATTAATTTTCTCACGAATCATGAATTCGTCTTTCAGTTGCTCGGAAAATATTCAATGTATTGCAGCGGCAATTTTCATTCCTGAACGACGTTTCCATGGAGGCGTACGCTCGCGGAGCGATTTGAAAAAATTTCACTGTGTTGCGAACTTGTAGGTACAAGCGCATGCATTTTCTTGATATCCAGGTGTCTCTGATATTGTTTTCCTAATAATTTCTTCTTCTATCTACATCTTGAGTGAACTTTCCTGTGGGTCGATTTATTGATAATAAAGTAAAATGGGCATATTATGGTCATGATGCACGATTGAATCTCTTTTATTCATGCAGACGCTATTGGGAAATACTCGCTTTATTATTTGACCGACGATGCTCAGCGCAACATCGAACTGAATCGAAATCAACCGATCCGCCCCGCGTACATCCGCAGGTGTGCGGATCCCAACGCATTTATCAGAGCGTACAAGCGAGGGAACTGGTTTGTTTTCAAGCGTTCGCTACTGATAGGAGAAAAAGCGGGAGGCGTATTGAGACGTGCGAGGTTTTATATTTATTGGATGCAGGAAATTCGACTTATCTCGCCATTGAGATCTCGTGTTTTAAACGCCAAAGAGCGACCAGGGAAGCGATTAGCATAAAAAATAAAGTTACACAATCCGAATGAGTTTTTGCTAAACTGTTTCGCGCGCCCTGGTATAGTTGGATGGTTAGAAAATTAGGTCACCTGCCATGTTCCAACTCGTTTAGCCATGGGTCTTTCCGTATCAAAAATTCAGCCTCTATGATGATTTGTTCTTGAAGCTAAACTCGGATCGCGACACTGGGTATTTAGTATTCTAAACTCAGTTAATCTTTTCACCTAGGCTTTCCTTATAACTTCTCAAACAAGTTCATAAGATGCAACATTGCGGGATTCCGTATTTTCTAAATAGGAGCCAAATTGGTGGGCAGTAAAGGTCACTATTTTTCACGAGTAAGTACATAATGGAGTTTCGGTCCGTATTAGTCAAGCAAAGCCATAGCGAAACCCTAAATCTTTAACAGTTGGACAAAATATCTAAAATCCTAGAAATTAATTTTCATTGATGAACGTAATTTAGACAAATTTGAACGTTACAAGTTTTTCTGCACAAAAATATGGTTAAATGTTACGTTGAAATGTGTGATTATAGCAGAAAATCATTAAGAAAAATCTTGGTTGCCATCAAACGGTACGTCTTAATTTTTTGTGCACGGATTATGCTCAAATTTAAGGAAGCAATTTAATATAATTACACGGTTTAAATGAAGTTTTTTCATGCGTTAGTTTAGCATCATTTTTAATTTGCTAAAATCATTCACAAAGTGTAAAAAAAAATGATGGATACGGTTATATGCTTAATGTTATCGATACATTTTCAAAATTTGCATGGACCTTACCCTTGAAGAACTCATACGGTGGATACAGCTTTCGTACAAGTACGCAACCACGAGAGACATTTTATGTCTTTGCGCCCCCTTTCCCCTTCCTATAAAACCCCGTATTGTATTCTAGAGCCACTCAGCTGATCTGGGATCGGTCAGTTGTGTTCAGAAGTCCCTCAAGGGCCCACATACCAAATCTCAGAATCGTGGGATCATTAAAGAAAAAACTGGATTCTAGAGCCACTCAGCTGATCTGGGATCGGTCAGTTGTGTTCAGAAGTCCCTCAAAGGCCCACATACCAAATCTCAGAATCGTGGGATCATTAAAGAAAAAACTGGATTCTAGAGCCTTTCAGCTGATCTGGGATCGGTCAGTTGTGTTCAGAAGTCCCTCAAGGGCCCACATACCAAATCTCAGAATCGTGGGATCATTAGGGAAAAAACTGGATTCTAGAGCCACTCAGCTGATCTGGGATCGGTCAGTTGTGTTCAGAAGTCCCTCAAGGGCCCACATACCAAATCTCAGAATCGTGGGATCATTAAATAAAAAACTGGATTCTAGAGCCACTCAGCTGATCTGGGATCGGTCAGTTGTGTTCAGAAGTCCCTCAAGGGCCCACATACCAAATCTCAGAATCGTGGGATCATTAGGGAAAAAACTGGATTCTAGAGCCACTCAGCTGATCTGGGATCGGTCAGTTGTGTTCAGAAGTCCCTCAAGGGCCCACATACCAAATCTCAGAATCGTGGGATCATTAGGGAAAAAACTGGATTCTAGAGCCACTCAGCTGATCTGGGATCGGTCAGTTGTGTTCAGAAGTCCCTCAAGGGGCTACATATCAAATCTCAGAATCGTGGGATCATTAGGGAATCTCCGCGTAACGCTCCCTGCGTGACGCTCCCTGCGTGACGCTCCCCGCGTGACGCTTTTTCATTTATGTGCCATAGTAAAGACATAAAATGTCAAAAACATTAAAAACCAAATTTCAGCTATAATCATATAGGTACCTACCTACCTCACTTCTACGAATCATAATAATCATTGAGCATATTTCGTTACGTAACATAACGAAAATTTGGTTGTGTGCCATAGCAAAGACATGAAATGTCAAAAATAAAAATAAAAATAAATAAATAAATAAACCCTTAGCAACGCTTAATTTGAACTTCTCTTGGTAATATCAGAAATTGTAATGCATCTCAAGTAACATTAATTGTTACTACGTTTGTCCCAAATTATTAAATATAGGTTTTTCAAGTTTTATTCAACTTTCAGTATTACAATACTATGGAAGGCTAATTTTATGTAGGTAAATCTTTGTTTGTACAAAAGCACCATGGCATGCATGGTACTTCGTATCATGGTACTTAGTGATACCAAAATCTCCCAATATTGTTATTTTTAACATTTAACACTATTGATATTGAAAAGTTTTGTTCTAGACCAACCTGTGGGAAACAAAGTAGATAGTCTCTAGTAAAAATAACCGTGGTGACTGTTTCCGTATGTTTTTGACATTTTCATGTCTTTCATATGGCACATAACAAAAAAATCGTCACGAAAATTGCTAACGAAAATTGCTCACGAAAATTGTCCCAAGTGGCCAATTATGTGTGTGTGTGCGCGCGCGTGTGTGTGTGTTATAGAACAGTGGTTCTCAACCATTTGTTCCCCCCGCCGTGCAATGCACGGTTGAGATCTGCTTAGTAATAAATACAATAAGAAAACACACATGAAAATGTCCCAATGTGTTGCAGACTCGTATGCAAGCATTTTTTTTTTAAATTATCCTGCATTCCATTCTGAGAAATCAAATGGAACAAGGAGCAAATGGGGCTATGTGTCAAAAGACTGCTTTTAGTCACCAATGGATAACAAAATATTTCACGCTTTTGTGTTACAATCAGCATTTTTGGTTCATTTTAAAATTGCTTTTACTAAAACTTTAGAACGTGTAAATCTTCTCTTTGATTTCCTAGCCTCGGATTTAATGGTTTTAAACAGAATCCATCGTTTTTTGGAAAGATTGACTTTTTTGCCAAAAGAACTGATTTTTTAGTGGAATCAAATACAAAAATATGAACCGAGTGTCCCAAAACGTTCCATAAAGAAAATATTGGAAAAATCGGGTTTTTACATCTTTGGAAGCGTTTCAATTAACTTAATTTTTTAAATCCATTAACAGGAACAAAAATTCGTTTAATGCATGAATGGCGACTTTCCAATGGAATTTTAAGCATTTCTAGAAGCTGTGTGTTAAAATATACGCGGACTAGATTTCATTGTTTGTTTCATAGAATGAGCTACTTATATCAAGAGTTGAGAGTTCAATTGCCTGCGGTCGATAACCTCCAAATACGATCGAAATATCAAACACTTTTGTCCCTCCTAATTGAGGTTTACATGTTTAATTAACTTAAAAACCCAACAGACACGAGAAACCCAAATCCCAGCATACTATTTACATAAATATCGGTAAAGTTAGAAAAGAAGACTAGGATTTTTTTTTTCTACCAACTTTTAGGTTCTCCAAACTAATTCCAAACACGCACTCGCCTGGTCATTATTTCGTCCGCTCAAGAATTATGCGTCATAAATCTAGACTTAACAAGCGAGGGGCATCATAGTGGGGAAGTTTATCTCAACAAGCATTAAACTTCTCGGAATCAAACTCCAAAAGAAAATAGTATTTTTCCCTCCCCGTTTCGTTTTATTTGTTTTCTTATATTTTATTTTGATACCTCGTTCTTCTCTTTAAAAAGCCACAAACCAACGAAACACGGAAGGCTCTCATGGGAACTTAAGTTTCCGGTCGAGATTCCCCAATTTAGTGTCTTGTTTGGAATAACAAAGAAGACCGTTTTGAAATCCATAATAAATTACTGACCGAAACTCGGTCTGTCCGCGTTGAAAATAGGTCGCGACTTTGAACAGAACGGTGGCGATCGAAATTAAATTGCTTTTTCAAATAATTCAGCGAAATCGTAAACCTTAATTTGTGACAAATGGTAGCAATTTAAACAATTGTTACTGATTAATTTAGTTTTACGTTGGTTGGACACATCGGGACAGGATCTAAATCTTCAGAAAATGTCTTCTTTATTATTCAAACTTCTGGTAATTCATTTTTGGACAGATATTTATTAGATTGATTGCTTTTTCTAGTTATGAAGAAAATAAAATAAATGAGAAATGAACCTATAGTAAAAAACCATTATCTAAGATAATAACTTATGTTTCTATAATAGGTATTATGTTACATTCAATAGATTCAAAGGCGCTGCTACCTAATTGTTCCGGAAAATAATTGTTCTACTTCAAAAGCTCTCATGTAGCTTCACTCAGGTATTTACTTTAGTAAATTATAAAAGAGGTTCATTGACAATCCAAATCTCAAATTCCATCTTCACTATTCACCACTATTAGGGTTGGTACATACTAGCTTATTGACATGGATATATAAATATAATATTTTTGGGTTTTGGGTCAGTAGAAAACTTACGAGACGCCAAAATAATGTCTCGTGGCTTTCTTCCTACAACGGAGCCGTTCCTAGAGAAATTAACTCATCAGCCTTCATCCTTCGAAAATGGTTCACCATTCGTTGGAAAGATGTTAATTGAAGCTATAATATTATCCGGCCAAAAAACTTTGGAAAATAAAAGCAGTTGAGAAACACGAAAAGGTATTAATGAACTGTAAACACTCCTTGAGGTAAAGTAACGTAATTTGGTAGTATTCAGGTAAGGTTTTTTCATCAACCAAGAGAAAAATATAGGCGAATGGGCTAACTGGAGATATTTTCGGTTTTTTTCTGGTTAAAATTTACTAAATCCCTGATCTAAAGCTTTTCCTAGTTTGTAAGGGGACGAAATTGAGAAGCGAGGTTGCGAGCACCAACATCCCCAAACTATATTTTTATTCTTGTAAAATTGTAAAATTGTCTAATATATCGCTCATGATCAATTAATTCTAAATAAATTAGATGATACCAGCAAATTATTTAGTTAATAGAAATACACAATAAACAATATTGTGGATTCGTATAAAATTATGTACTGATCGGTACCATGAAGTAATGATTATCTACGATAATGTTATAATACCTAACATAACAATGAAATGGTATTTGAACTTTTTATAAACCAATGAATTGTATTTTAACTTGTCAATAAAATTAGTCCTACGAAGACAGCTATAACTCGTCACGGGAATGATATTATTGGATTTAATCAATAATTCGTTCCAGGCTGATTTCCATGACAACAACTTGAATATAAAACATAGTATGAAATGAATGAGAAAGGATATTTTTCCCTCTAACACTGCCTTTATCGTCTTTTCCCTGAGAATTGAGGAGTCCCGTGATGATATTGTTTTGTAAGAAGGAACCTGAATATATCAAACAGATAGTTACTTATGTATTGTCCGCAATTCATAAATCGTTATGATCCTTACAACCGAATAATAATTGGATTGAATAAGCTATCGATCCTGGTTCTGGAAAATTAATAAATACTTCATACAACTTAAGGTGTACCATCTATACATTGTTATTTATTAAAACTAAACAATCGGTGTAGATAATGTGATATTTAAAAATCTTTGTAGTATAGAACTGCAATCGGTAATATAAATTCAATGGTAATAGGAATAAAATTGAGCATGTATTCTTGAGTATGGAATTCACATCCAGAAGGTATGCAAGCAAAGGGGTTTCTCCTCATAGGTTAGTCCTGTCATCGAAACAGGAAGATGTCTATTTCGATTTGACGTACGATCGCATTAAATTCACGGCCGTTGACTCGGCGAGCGCTAAAGAGGGTTTCTACGTCGTATAAGGACTTTTAGGAATATCCATTTACAGGTAAACGCATCGGGTAGAAATAGCGATAGCGGGGACCGTAAAACCGTTGACTTTCTAGAAAGAACGGACCGGAAAATATAAGGCGAAGCTTCGAGCTACAAAGAACGACATGTCCTCAAGACGGGACCGCCATCTGTTTACTTTAACCTCCGAGTCTAAAAAAGGTCGAAAATACATCGAAATAAATTTTTCGAGGTGGGACAATAAAACGTCGTATTTGCCTCGTTGCAGGGTGGGATATAGTGAATCAGGTTGAAAATTGATGGTAAACTGCGTTCCAGTAACGAGGGAACCAGATTTTCTAAAAAGGAAGCAAAACGTCATCTTGGCCCTACAAGACCTAGGTCAGAACCATCGTGCGTACAATTTGCAGATTTTCAAATGGGGTTTGCATTTTTTTCCAATGGGCTTCGCGGTTATATCGCGTTTGTTTACACGTTCATTTATCACTGTTGGGTTGCGACCCTGGGCTGAGTGCTTGTTCTACAATCCATCGGACCATCCATCATTTCCGATGCTCTAGGCCAAGAGTAAATGCTGTGGGGGCGCATATGGTTCAAGAAACCGCGTCGTTCATCTTGTCTCCGAAAAGAGATTTGGTCTTCAAGCGGTTTATCCAAACCTCTTTGGGTTCTTGAAGGGTGAGTATCTTTCTATCTCCGTTGCTTCCTCATGCTGTCTGTTTTTAGCAAATTTGAGCGGTAAATGAAGCATGTTATTGTCGTCTATAAATGAACTAATATAGTTACTTGCTACTGAAAATTATCCTAAATAGAGAATTCGCACACGCAAAATATAGGAGGTAGGAAGAAACAAAATGGTGGTTGGTAGAAACCTGAAATCCATATTAACAATTCCAAACATCTTCAATGTATGGGGGAACAAGTTTTGTCGTGGACATGTCTTAGCCCTGGCGGTCATTCTAAAAAATTTTCCGTCAGAAAAAATGTTGCGTTTTTCTTTAACACCTCACATACAGCCAGTCAATGCTAGGGAGAGTATAACTTCCTGATTTCCCATATTAAAAAAAAAAAAAAAAAATAAAAAAATAAATAAATAAATAAAAAAATAAAAAATAAATAACTTAAAAAAAAAAAAAAAAAATCTCGCTAACCACTGGAAAGTTGAGAACTTATTTCACGTAACCACATTTATATGTCCCGATTTCCCCTTTCCCAACCCTTCTGAGAAGTCGAGTATTTAGGTACGTATCACCATTGGGGTTTCTGCTTAGTCTCGTAACTGGTAGTACATGTCTACCTCAAAATTTATCTAAATAACTATACCTTTATAACGAGCTGGGAAGCATGAGAGTTCAATTCAAATTGACATATGGTAGTCTTCCCTATCTTTGAATTAGTAATTCAACAGTAATATCACTGTTCTCTGGAAAATTACATACATGATGCTACCGTGGGGAAAATGATTTAGTCTGGAAGGTACTCTTGTCCGGTTCAGTCATTTACACACCTACCTACTTTATCCGTGTTGGTTAGCCTGTTCATTCTCCATTTTCATGCTTTATCATTAGCCGCAGACCTTGAATAGTGAATTTGAGTATACACTGTTTCTTCGCCATAAGGTCCATCGTTTATTAAGTGACGTTCTGAGAAGTATCAAATTTTTTGTAAGGATTCTTTGTTCTTCAGATCGAGTTTGCCCTTATCTTTTAAACAGAAATGCCGATTTTGAATGGAATATCACAGAAGACTAGCTATGGTTACAGTTGATATCTGATAGAAGACGCATACTGAAGCTAACCTTTTATTCAACTTACCCTGCCCACATGTTAAATGGAGATATACCCTTGAATTTTCGATTGATGAGTTTTGGCTTGAGGCCCTCCTGGCGTAGACCCAATAGAAGTCTTAATTAATCTTGTCTAAGGGTGCACATCTCGGAATAGGTGGAATGACCTCCATGGTGGGTAGGATCGGGAAATGATCATTTATTATCTGCTGAAATTTTAATCGCTTTTTCAAATTATATATATATATATATATATATATATATATGTGTGTGTGTGTGTGTGTGTGTGTGTGTGTGTGTGTGTGTACATATTAATTTGAGGCATCAAGTACAGATGGTTGGAAAAGATAGGAAACACATAAATATGACTTACAAAATTGAGGGAATATTTCGCCGTTTCGGCGTCGTCAGGTCTAGTTTCAATATTACACGTGAGGGTTTCATCCTTCATCAAAACTATATATATATATATATATATATATATATATATATATGTTTTGATTATCTGGAACGCGTGAAATATAATTACAATCTTACGTGAAACGATCCAGATCAGGTGAGTGAGCTCTAAAGCTAACTTCTTACCAATACAACATAAGCTGAAGACGTTTGAAATGGAGCTTCTCTGCATCTCTACCCAAATGAAACGCCTATTGATTAGATACACAAAGCAGCATAATTGTCTCCTTAATCCCTCGAACAACTCACCCCAATTTAATGAATTTCTTCACCACTTCATCTCACGTGTTTAAAAACGAACCGAATGTCTAATATGCTGTGAGAGCAGATTGAAAAGTAAACGCCTCGACTGATCCACGGTGCGGTTACCAGCGCCAAGCCCGCAATCATTATCATCAAAGCTGTTCGACCTTTAGCGTTGGAGGAGCTGGACATTCATTACAGCGCGGAAGGTGGCGACCATTACCTCCTTCCTCTTATCCTCTCGATCGCTTTAAACGAGAATTTCGCAGCAAACACGGGGTATTAACAAGGGACTTCACTCTTCAGAAGTGGCCTCGCCATCTACAGCATCTACAAGTGAGAACATCTTTCAGCGAACGGCAAATTCTCGCTATTCCACGAATGGACACTGGGGCATGAACTCTCAAATAATTCGTTTACAGAGTGAAAAATCTTCGTTTATACTGTTCCGGGATGGTTACCACTCTGACAATAACTTGACCGCCAGCTCAACCTGCACTATTAGGTAGGTACTGCACTTGTGCTTCTTGGCATTGTTGCAATCGTGTGTTCAAGGATCATTCCTTGAATGGTTGAGCGTGCCATTCAAAACAACGAGAATGGAAATTCATTAATTTAATGTGACCTCGTTTATTATATTATCCAGATTTTGTGGTAGACTTAACTGACACAAATCAATGTTTACGTGACATCCTGAATTCGATTAATACGCTCAATTCATTAGTTATTTCCACTTGCAAAATCTCCCATCTGGTGTAAGAGCTGAAATTGCTCATTTAAATTGTATAAATCCCAAGATTAGAATGGAAGGAAATTTTTCGTTTTCCTTACCAAATAGATGGAAATTTTTAGGAAGACGACAGTCAACTCTCGAGGAACGTCGCAGGAATGGGAACGGAGAACAAGAGTTTGGCAGAACAAAAAGCAAAACTAACGACCCATTCAGGTGCCATTGCCGGTAAGCAAACTCTGGAAGCGATCCATGGAAAACGACCCATGAATTATTCAAAGACGTATTGGAATAACTGACGGCAGGCATTGCAGGTGTTAATTGGTTAAAAAATCACTGGAAAAAGTTCCCCTCTCCGCAAGGTTCAAGTTGTTAAGCCGTGACGGGACTTAATAACGCGAGAAAGTCTTTTTGTTCTCTTATTCGCGAGATGGCTTCGAAAACTGTTGATGGAAACACGTCTATTGTAGTGGATAACGATCTTCGTCGTGTAGTTCCTTTTTAGCTGTAAAAGTCTGGGCATCAGTGTTGTGAGCGCGCTTGTTGATGGAGCGTGGCATGTTTATGATGTCATCACAGTTGTCACCTGTACATGTCCCGGGGCTCGAATGGAAAAGAAACAAAAAACTTTTATGGCTTTTGTCGTTCGAAAACAACCCACTTCAAGCGGGATTTTGATCGTGGCAAAAATGTCAAACCGGTGTGCTTACAATCGAAGAGCGTTTGTAGTTTCAGAAAGACATCTTCATCCTACGGTTTTAAAAGCAGAATGTTAACAGTGAAAGAACCATATCTGATCGCTTTCATTTCACTACTGAACCCTCTTCCCATCCGTGAGTGTGTGGTATTTTGAAGATCTGTGATATCCTAAAATTTCACCCGTTGTACACAATGGAACAGCTTTTGTCGTTTCTCAAAGACATCTTCATCCTACAATTTTAAAAGCAGAATGTTACTTGTGAAAGAACCACATCTGATCGGTTTCATTTCACTATTGAACCCACTCTCCGTCCATGGGTTTATGTTCATGCATTTTGAAGATCTGTGGTATCGTAATATTTTACCTATTGTATTTTCTAAAAACCACGTTCATTCGACGGATTTAAAACCAGAATAGAAGCTGAGAAAGAACCACATCTTATCAGTTCCATTTCACCTTTGACCCCTTTCCTTCTTGAGTTTCTGGTATTTTGAATATGTGTTGGATAATTCGTCTTATAGTCGCAATTTTCTTGTCTCTCTCTCTCTCACTCTCTCCCCCCCTCACTCTCTCTCTATCACTCACGCACTCTCTGTTGTGATTTCACCAACAACTAGTAACCGTCAAAAATATAATTAACTTCAGCATTTAGAAGTAGAACTAACATATCTTTTTAAGTTATATTGAAAGAATATTATCGAGTAGTAATACCTTACCTAGTAGTAGTTACCTTATTTTTACCTAGTAGTTACTGATGGTCAATAATTATGTAGAAAAAATATGAAATAATTTTTACCTAGTCAAATTTCTTTTACCATTCACGTAACTTCATTATAATGAATACATTTTATTTCAAATCGATAGGCAAACTTTTATTCATTTCAAGGTCAAATTTTGGGTGATAGAATTATGAATCATTAAGAAAACGAAAATACCATCCGTTCTGTAAACCAATAAAAAGCTTGTCTAATCAAGAGGAGGCGAAAACCGAGTACTTAAAATTTAATTTACGACTAAAGTTAGCTGCGAGGGAAACCCCTTTTATTGAACTGAAAGCTGTGGGTAATGCACGATTTAACTAGAGTTGCGTCGAGTTATGACAGCGGCAACTGATAAATCGGATTCCCTTGAGTGAATCAACTATCAATGAACGTCTCACACGAGTTGTCATAGTCACTCATAAGAGACGGGATACTAAAATATAGTCAAGGTGTCGTTCTAACTGAAGTCATCCGCTTCAACGAGCATCCGAAGATATCAGCTAGAAGCTGTTGAAATGGATCGGAAGTTTTCAGTTCATTTGTTGTATGGGGTTCGATAGGGAGCATCAAGAATATACCTTGGTATATAAATGCACACACACATACACACACACACAAACACACTTTTTTGTATTTTATATATATATATATATATATATATATATATATATATATATATTACAAAACACACACAATCTCTCTCTTAAGACACATCTTCTGTCAAAACTCAACAGAAAAGAATACATGCGCTGGAATGACTGCATTTTTTGTGCTCACAAAGTGCTCATAAAATATTTGAAAAAATACTAAGTAGGTACTTAAATGGGGCTGTTTCTACAACAAAGCTCTCAATCATGCCTAAATATTTTATGAAACTTGACATCAAAATCGTAGGAGCGGCACAGGCAAAAATCAGGGAGTTACAGAAGTACTTACTTACAGAAGTTTACGTTTCAACTAGATTCGTTCTACTCATCGATCGGATCATTTTGGGCTGATCGTTGCTTTCGATAACCCGTCGAAGCTGTTAGATTCTTGAGAATAAAAAAGAAGACCTCCGGCGGAAACGGGAATGAAGGATTCAAAATTTACCAAAGCTACCAGCCGTATTTCCCCATCATCTCGGGGCACCTTGTGTTTAGCAGGGTCTGCCCGCCCTTCTGAAGGAGGCAGAAAATTGCGGTTCTCCCAAGCGAACACTCAACATCACTTGAAGTCAAAGAGATAATTGCGGGGTTGCGGCTACGGGTTCTCCCATCCTTCGAAAAGCCTTATTAATTTGCTCACATCAATGGCAACTTACGGTCGGAGATTTCCAAGCTTGATTCTGATAGTCAATAGTACATTTTACACTTAACGTATTTGAGGGCTTTGTACGTCAGTCACATATAAAATTCGATTTGCGCATAATAGCTGAGTGATTTTCTTAATTTTTAGTTTTGATATACTAAGGGCCGGTTTATCAATATTATCTACATTAACTGCAGGATAGCTATACCGAGTATAGCACTGTACTCCAGATAAAGAATGTGAGTCGTTTATCAATGCCGAAATACCTAGCGGATAAAATTATCCCTCAGATAAATTCTGTCTGGCAGATAGCGCCGTTAGCATCCTCATTGGTGTCCGCAGGCGACAAAATAAGGGCGATTTACACATGGAGCTACCACAGAGTAGAGTAGGAGCTACATTTTCTTCATGGATCGACTATTAGAAATACCGTCTGACGTCCGCAAAACAACAGTGTCATCATCGACAGTATTAGCTCGGCAAATAAGATAAGACACCACCACATTCTTGCTATTTGCTTCATTTCTAGAAAGAGAAATGCATGTATGAGTTGCGATCTTGCAACCTGAATTATTATGAATGAATTATTGTGATCAGTAAGTTGTGGACTTAATTTCATCTTCGATCTGTGTTATAAAGTAAAGAACGGTATCTTTGTCCAACCGAAACCTCAAAAAAATACCCACTCGTCCCATTTTAGTAGGTGATATACATACACGGGGTCTTACTATATAGTCTTCTTTTCCATTCAACGAATTATGCTACGATAGAATCTTCGTCGTTGCTGCCGTTTGAAGACAATTTCCCAAATATATCCATTGGAAGGTATAAAAATAAAGACAATCAAACTTGATTCAAATGAGATTTTTGTAAACAAATAAACTTGTTTGAGGTTAGAAAGCTCTAGATATCTCATTAACCTCTAGTTATAATAGTTATCCAGCCGTCCAGGGACCAGATAAATTAAAACGCCAGATAAGGTTTAACTAGGGATTGATAAACACCCCATATCGTGTTATCTGGGGGATAACACTATACCTTAGATAAATTCCCCTTATCCATTGGATAAATGTTATTGATAAACCGGCCCTAAACCAAGTTTTAACTAACTAGCAGTATTGTGTTGCAACTGATTACCTGATTTGGAGGTATGTTCTGCATATTCATAACCATAGTTAAGTACACACCTTGGTTGCAAAATGTTTGGATATATATATATATATATATATATATATATATATATATATATATATAATTTACAGTGATGCGGAGATTACATGTACCTATCATACTTGTTTTCGCTTAGAATAAAAAATCCTTTAAATACAGACAAGCGAATCAAATAAATATGCGATTATTAATATTTAATTTATTCATATGCATTTTTTAGTGGTGATGGTAATGGTGAAAACTTTCAGCCAAAAATGAGAAATTTTGTATTTGTTTGTTTATATTTCGATTTTGAAGTAAATTCTCTCCTAATCAGCTTAGCACAAGAGCTCGCCAGCAATGGGTGGAGTACCTGTCCAGTAAGTGACCAGGGAATTTGGATGATGGTATAATATTTGAACAATAATTACGTTATTAGATATTATTTTTAAATCCCGGTAAACATCGAGAAAATAGACGGATAGGTATCTTTTCATTCCGCCATATAGGAGTTCCCAGGTACATTATCAATTATTCCAATCGTTTCATTTGGGCAGGGGTTCATAAACCTTCCAATAACTGCAGGCCAAGACGTCATTTTCGAGTTCCTCGATTTCAACTTGCGATTTGAAGACTACATAAAAGTACGTAAGCAGAATCTTAAATTGCACACCATGCTTAGACTGCTGTAGGTTCCTATCTGAATATTCATTATCTGAATTTTTTTAGGCGAACGGTACGAACGTTGAACAGTTACAGTTTCTGAATTGGTGGTTTTAACGATTCTTGACACTTGATGATCGCACTAAATAAGTCAAAGGTTTCATTAAGAATCCCAGTGTAACAGTTCTTTGTTCCGTTCTTCCGCTCCGTACACGTAAACCTGCCCTGACCCGCTAACGGACACTCATTGCTCCTCCGTCCATCTGTTTCTCCGTCTCTTTTTAGACGCTCATACTAAACTTCTTCCATATCAGGAGCGTTCAAGGGCCCGCGAGAATCGGGAGGGGAATGAGAATTTAATTTTACTCCGAGTTTTTCTACTGTTCTTTTTATTTTGTATTTTTTTCCCCTCCCGTATCCAGGCCGTACGGTAGGTACTTATTTAGCCGGTGGGCGAGCGAATAACGCCGGCTACGTGAAGGGAATACTCTGGAGACACCGGTCCGCGCGGATCTGAGCTCCGACCATGAAAGAATGCTTCTCTACACATTCCCATCAAAGACAACATACCTTCTATGACTGCTAGGCATAAGCATAACATGATCAGTGTTGGAAATGCACACAATAATCTTTTACAAACTAAAACTTATAATTAAAGTCTATTCGAAAATGTATTCTACAACTCAATTTAAAATTTATCCTAAACATTATTTGTATCTTCTGTTCTTGTATTTTAAACTCTGAGGTACTTACCTAGGAAAATGTTTCTTTCTATTCTCATCTTATAAGATACCTAATGTATACTTACCTTCTTGTTGGTAAACAAGTGTCTTGGTGATTGTGAATGTGTTGTGCAAATGGCAAGAGTGATCCAGAAGAAAGCCATCAGACAACAGATTCCAGTTCCTACTAGATCCTACTCACCATTGGACCCCAATTTTTGCCTCCCAAGTTACCATTATCAGTCCTTCGTCTGCTCTCACTCATGGTAGTGTCCCACCATTCTTCTCAGCCTAAGTTTTGCTGGATTTCTTGTATAATACAACCCCTTGCTGATTTTCTTTGGGATTAAGTGGCCAAATACGTGTATAACACGGTGAAATTGTGGTTTGTGCAAGAAGAAGAGCCTTTCCAGTCTTCATCCCACTGAACTACCTTGTGCAGTTGCCTACAGCATTGGAATCAGGTATTTGGGATCCCAGCCTCCAGAACTCCCTGTAAGTACTTTCCCTTACTCCTTCTTCAGTTTCGTACTGGTCATTCTCATCCAAAGAAGCCCTAAAAGGTGTTGTGAGTACTGGGAAAAGGAAAGGAAAAGTCTTCATTGATTAGACGAAGTAGGCTATCTCAAATCATCAGGCATTGGTGGTTAAGGGGTAAAGTAACAGGCTCCCATTCTGAATCACCTGTCCATCCACCAGTTTAAACCCAGCTAGCAGCAAAATAATTTTTCGCCAACAAGAGACTCTTTCATTTATCAACAATTTATACTATTAATTTATTTGAATATATTTGAATAATTGACATTCAGGAAATAATACATTTTGAATTTTTATTGTATGATATGGGCCCATTATTTTAATGATTTTTTTGGACTCAATACAAGCATTTTTTCTTAATTTAAAGTTATTCTTCAGTACCTCCTCATTTTATAATTTTTCTAAACAGATAAGGAATTAGTTTATTGCTAATTGAAGCAATACTATTTCTTGTCACTAACAATCACTATTATGAACACACTTGACATCCCAACTTTGATTATAATGAGACGTGTGCATCGTGCTACACTAATGGCTCAAAAATGGATGCCACAACTAAACCAATTTTTCGTAGCCGGAGTATCTTGCCTTGGTCTGCTGTTACTCCTCCGGGAATCTGTAATTCCTAAATACATGCAGCTAAAATGTATAAATTCACAACTCGCATGATGTTAGCTCTCTTCTCCATATTGCATTGAGTACAATGAGTACTTTGATCAGTTTTAACTGCCAGTTCTCTGCTTAAATAAAATTTTTGCATTAACTGAAAAATTGTGCTATAAAATCACAGTACTTTCGCTATGATGATCTCCATCGTCACTGATAGCCAAGTTACTGATGCACTTTTTAGCCCTGTATTTACTCGAAGCTACTTATGGTTTCTATAAACGCGATTCAGCCTTAAGGAGAAAACCCTACTAGGTTTTCATAATATTCATTATCAACGATTTGAATCACAACTGCACCTATCAACAAGAAACCCTGTTAATCATCAGACATATCCGACAACAAAACAAAGTCTTTAATGAAGGAGGTCGATCCCCTTCGTTAGAGAAATTCTACGGTAGAAATTCCAAATTTTTAATTAGAGGCAGCTAAAGAATTGAAACGTTAAATAATTATATAAGAAGGAATTAAGAAAATTATTCTTATGCCAACTGTTTTAGTCTACAATGAATAAAACGCTACGACAAAGTTACCTTTGGGAACTTGGAAGTGTTTTTGCATATTCTTATCATTGGGAACAACGACATTTAATGTAGTGGAAACCGGATTCTGAAAATCGTACTTCTTTGCTCATTAATTAGTTTGATATGATTTTCTTAGAGTTTGTTAGGAATGTTGCTGAGCTAAACAATGTACATTGAAAAACAACTTTGCGCATAAGTACAGTCATATGGCTCCTTATGATTTCCAAAGCACTCGGCGTTGCATTTGGCCTTAGCTCAGGACAGAAGCTTTGGTAGCAAGTAGTTTCATGTGATAGATTTTGTTGTTTTAATAAATTTGGGTGAAGGCGCGGGGAGCGAAATACTAGTTCGCCACTAATAAAATGGATTATGAGTGTGGTTGACACAATAAAACCAAATACCTTAATCTAAAACAATCAGTGGTTCTTTTCGGCGATGTTGCAATTTGGATATATGCTCAATCGTCTCTTACAAATGAATCGAAATTAGCGTTCAGCTTGCTATTTAGGCGCATACTCCGATTTCTGGCGGGAGCTGTCACAGTGCTGTTGTCAAATGCAAACTACGTGAAAATAGAATGCTGGGGAAAATCTTCCGACATATTCCGAAAGCTTTTTGCTTTACGAAAGTGGACCGTAGATGTTTTACTCGTACCAACGGGCAATATTATATGAGAATCCCTTGGGTACCTAAATTTATGAATATCTGATTAACAAGAATGTAGAAGATAAGTTTGTATTACTCAACCTTTAGGAGATGCGAATCCGAAGATCTGTACGCTGAAACGCTTGAGGTTTGTGCACACTGGCTCTCTAGGAATCTTCCGATGGCTATCTCTCTTGTTGGCTCCGAGTTAGTCGCATCTAAGTGGTTGGTACCTGGCGATATCTCAAGGGGCCCGTGCTGCACCCTAATGAAGCACATTACTGGATTGCTTGTAACTTGTGCTTACTAAAAATATTCCTGTATTTCGGAATGGTTACACTTTTCTGGCTGTAAAACCTGTCAGCACATGGAGAAGTAATATCATGCAAGCATTTAGGAAGTCTCTTCCTCTCTTTGACAGTCCCTAATCATATTTAAGAATTAACTATCTTTTAAAATAACTCAAATATTTTCAAAATTTGTATGCGTAGTGAAAAATTTCAAAGATTCCCCTCCCTTCCTCTCCCTTCACCTGTGACTATCTAAGCTGTGTTCTTTCTAATGTGTGTTCAGTTATTGTTTGTTACCTGATGGCCTTACCGTCGAAATCAATTTAACATTGTAACTCTTTATTTTTCGTGGAAATAGACAACGTTTTTTCACTAACTTCCGTTTTGAAATGGGTTTCCACAACTTCGTCACGAGTGATTTAGTTCGTATTCAATTTAAACCTGAAAATGCGCATATTTGAAGCTGATAATTTGCAGTTCTTAGCTCTGGGCATTAAATACCAACTTAGAAACGGGAAATTGTTTACATTGATTTCACTGGTTACAGACCAAGCCACCTCCTCTCTCACAATTACGTACAGTTTTCTGAACTTATGTCCGAATCTTACTGAATTCATGATAATTCAGATTCATGCTTTTTGGGATTTCAGATTTTGTTCTCAGATTGATTCCCTAAACAACCACTCCCAAAGCTCCAGGGTGTTGGAAAAGTGCAAAGTAAGTACGGAAAACTAGTTGTGGAACATTTCTAGTGCCTTTAATTCCCAACCAGTAAAAATGCCACTTTTCTCACGATAATGAGCATTTCTAATAAAACGTTTCCTCCAAAACCACTATGCTACGGAAAGTTACTAACGGTCATTCATTCTTAGCTTATTTTCGTGAAAAATGTTTATCCCCATAAGTATTTCTCCTTGAAATTAAGTTTAAAAACCAGTTCTTTGCGAAAGTTACATATTTAAATAGAAAACTAGAAAGTATGGACAGCATATCGTGGGCAAAATAATGCGCTAAATGAAGTGACGTTGCTGCCTACTCAAATATATTGTGAAAAATAAGCTAAGGTCATGATAGAATATTTTAGGCTGGATAAAAAACAGCGCTTTGTGCCTGTAAAACACCCGTGTTTCATCTTGAAAAAATAAATGGATTCTCCTTGATTTACTTTACTAACCTCAGTGCAAAATATCGAAAGATACTTTGGAGCATATTTTCCAAAAATGTTCAACATACAATCAAGAACGAGCTGCACTGTACAGAGAAGTGCGAAAATCGAGATAAACCCTTGCAGTATGATCGTACTCGTGAAAGCACAATATTAATAGTTTCCAGGGCAGTTTCTAAATATATGATAAATGCCATAAACCACACAATATGAAATACAAATTATTGTAGATTGATTATAGTATTTAAATTCAAAGTTAAATATGGCTAATTATCTCAACAAACAAAATCATCAATAGGAACAAATTATTGGAATAGTACTGTGAAGCCTCCCATAAGGTTTGTGCATACCTCATAGCACTTGCGCTCTAAATCACGAGACGGCTGAGCTATATACCGGAGCCTGTCCCGACATGTCTCCTCTACGATACGTATTTTCAAGCAGTTAAAACGGCACAAGCACAAAATGGATTAATTTACAGTAAAGACATATCGAGACGGAAGAGGTTAACGACGCCTGGGTTATTGCCAAGGGGAGCATTAGTATCTGGAGAACTTTACCGAAGGCGAAATGTCAAGGTAATTGGACACTAAAATACCGTCTTTCCATTGATCTGACCAACCGGAGACAATAAAATCCACCCCTGCTCAAGAACGACGGGTTTTTATCGACGTAAAAGTTCATTTTATTTATTCTTTCTCGAGGAAGAAAATGCAAGTTATGAAATTTTATCCTTTCACTGGCTATTAATTTTTTTTCTACTCGTTTATTTTTCTCAGAATTGAAGTGGAGGTGAGTTGTAAAAATTTGATTCGATTTACCGAGTGTTTGCGTGCTGGAAACATGTATGTTAGTGTACCTATGCAATAATTATCACCTATTACTATCAATTTACGGTAGAGAGTACAGAAACCTCAATTTCCACGTTCTATTCGTGCCTCTAATTTCCACTAGTTCTGGAGAAAAATTGTCTAGTACCAATTGGGAAACTTTCCTTCGATCTTACCACCTGATCGTAAAAAACAGACCATATCATGTAAATGATACCGGTAATATTGATAACAACCCATAAATGGACGGACGAAACACTACAAGTGAACGGTCCATTAATTCGGTTCTCCGACAAATCTATGTATCACGAAGACAATGGATCCGTAAGATCTGATGCGATGAAAGTAAGATCAGGCGATACCTACGTTTAAATGTAGGGCCAACAAAACCTTCATTTAACCCTTCCGGCTGAAGGGGCAATAACATACCGTGGTACTAAAGTGATATTTGTTATATTTATAATTGGAAAGTGGATGAAACTCTGTTGTGGAATGGTTCATTTGTCCTCAGGCGAGTGGATTGTTTGCAACTTACACGAACAGTGGCACCTGGAATCCCATGGAATGATAATGGTCAAAAACACAGTTTGAAGCTCCAGGTGTATGGGTATTCATTTTCATATACATCGGTACATTATTTATAAAAATTTGATCACACTAGGTTGACAACAGTATGTTTGGAGATGTTAGAAAACATTTTATACCTAGGACTGAATACAAATATCATCTTTGACCATCAGGCTGTTAGGAAAGTAACTGCAAATTATTACACAAAGGTTTATAATTTCTGTATTAGGTAGCTCTTCTGCGCAGGTCACTGTACTAGTGTGCTATATACAAGTCAGGGATTACACGTGTATAGACAGTTTTAACTTTCTAGAAAACCGAACAAGATCGAATTAGCAAAAGTTCAGCCTGATGTTGCAAGCCACAGTCACTTTGCGATTCACACTCTTGTTGACAATTTTTCACCTTCCAACGCTTGAGTCCATCTGTCTCAATCGATTCATTCAACTGAGTTCTACGTATCTACCCGTCTCGTGGGTGGACGGATTTTTTAACACTTTTTTAAAATTAGATTTTTTGAATCTACACATCTCTAAACGTAAACCATCAAATGAAGTTGTGGTGGTGGGAGGGGGGGGAGGGGATGAAATCATACGTGAACGGTAAATTTTTCTTGTTGACAACGTTATTTTATGCCACACTTGAATGAACAGTTGCACCTGGTGGGACCTGATTGAATGAAAAAAGTAAAACACAGTTTGAGGCTCCTGAGAGCAGGGGTGTTTTATAGGTGGGTCAAGGCCGATATGTTTGAGGAGTTTCGGGAAACATTTATGTACAGGGCCGAGAACGGAACTTTCCTATGCCCCTTCCGGCTGTTAAAGCTGTACGAAATCGTAGCATGCGGGTATATTGGTAATTGGTGGATGAAACGCAACAAGTGATTGGTCCGTTTGGCTCTTCGGCAAGTTGAATGAAAACAACTCTCACGAAGTCAGTGGCACCAGGTGGGACCTGGTGGAGTAGTGAGGGTTAAACAGTTCGAAGCTCGTATACAAACACACGAACACTTCCACTCCGTTCAAGAGATAAATCGGCTATTAACGGACGGTACGAAAAAAAAAAAAAAAAAAAAAAAACAAGGTTGAAGGGTTCACGTATATATAGTAAATGGAAAGAGAGCGAAGCGTAAACGAAGTGAACCGGAGTCGGAGGACATTACTAAGGGCAATTACCCATTGTTGTTTTATGCTATCTCACAAGCCAATGATTGCCTAATAATAATTCAACAATTTACTCTCCCGGTAAATTGTGTGCCCGGAAGGCGAGCTTTAAAGGGGCGCTCTAGCGGAAAAACGTCGACTTCCGGAGTATCAGATGCAGGAAATCCCCCCCCCCCCACCCCTCCTCTACTGCCTACCCCCTCTGGGCTGCGAGCTTGGGGACCCCCCCCCCCCCCCTCACCAACCATTTACCTAAAGCTACCGCGACACCAAGCGTGTAAAATGACAATTAAGAAGCAATCGGGTAAATCGTTGGTTATTGGTCGAACCAGAGTCCATCGCTACCGTTGGACGACGAGCTGGTGATAGGACGTCGACGAACGGATCGATCCCATTTCGTACTTCGTTACTGCATGATAATTCCGCCAATTCAGAATCATTTTCGGACTAACCCGTCGTTGGGATTCTGTGGGAAGAGGTGAGTGGGGGCTGATGGGTTTCATTATTGTGACCATTGATAATACCATAGGGTCACAGTACGTCAATCCGTTATCTGTGTGAATGATAACAAGTGAACTTAGTACGTTATGGGTTAATATAGTAAGAACTGAGGCTTCTTCGGGGAAATGCTAAAATATGACATAAAATAACGAATTTAAAATTATAAACTCTTTAACAAGGTTTTCTTTAAATTTTCGATTAAAAAAAAAAAAAAAAAAAAAAAAATAAAAATAAATAAATAAATAAAAAAATAAAAAATGAATAAATAAATCTATCTCTATATTTTTATAAAAAATGTAATTAATTAGTAGAGATTTTACAATCTGTTTGTTATTTTAAATAAGATTTTATAGCATAGCCCTGAAGAAACTCCGGCTCATTGGGACAAAAATGGAGGAAAATAAAAAACCGAATTCAGGACAGATAGTACTTTTAATTAAAGTTTTTTTTAAATGAATATTTATAGTAGTTGTGAATAGAGGTTGTCTTGGGTTGTCTGATGATGAAGTAGGTGTATTAGTGATGTGAATTAGGACGTCAGAATGTGGATCCACGCATCCGAGGTAAATTACCTAATTCAGGGTCTGCGCATATCAGCTAGTCGACGCCGAGTCTGGCAATATAGCAGATAATCTCGGGGGCTCGCTCCCGTTGCGCCAGATTATTTCGCGTTGACCCGCCCCGACCCCTTCGGCGGGTTGGCCAACTTCTTGCACCACTCGCCGCCTCCTCCGCGATATGGATCCGAAACCCGAGCCCTGAACCTGAAGCCGAGAAGTTCGAGACCTTCGTCAACTCTATGAGCAACCGCAAGGCGGCGACCCCGCATAGTGCGACGAAATGCGTTTTTGTTGGACATGATTCAGTCTTTATTTTCATGTTTTGAATACAATTTGTACATAACAATCGTCATTACATATTTTTATGAAATTCAATAATACTATAGCTCGAAACTTGTCGGCATTATAATTAGGGAGTTGAGGGGGCACCCGACCGGCCCCAGGCCCCACCCACCATGGCGGCTTCCCGGACCAGGCAACTGATGAAGGAAACCGCCAGCGGGAGCAGAAGCTCTCTCCACCACCAGACGCCCTGTCAAAACGCAACGTAAACACGCAGCGCATTCACCAAACAAATCAGCGCCAATGGGGGCCGCCGCCCAGGACCAGCCAGGAAACCCGACCGACAAGGAAAGAAAACCACACACACACACACACACACAACAGTCACACACTAATAATTTACTTTCACGCTCCAGATACATACCTATTATTAAAAAAAAAAAAAAAAAAAAAAATGATAATAGAAACTGACAACAAACAATGAAGAAAAATACACATTTTGATAGGTCGATAACAAGATAATTTTAAAAACACCTAAAATATCACAGACCAACGACTACTACTGCTACTGCAGATCAAGCGAGAGTACTATACATAATATCCTCCGCTTGAGTCATAATAAGTTTAGAGCAAAACAATACCATGTAAAAAATCCACCCGAGTCTGCAATATCACCTTAGTTCTTTGGCTAGTATTTCACATACGCTAAAATCATATTTCATAAATTCGTCATAGGTGTAAAACGCATTTTTCTTCAAAAATCCATCAATGCAGCTAATGAAACAAGGCTAGGTACGTTAGGAACGAGCCTCACAGGAGTACTTTACGCCAAATCCGAATGCACCTCATGTTCCTATACGAAAAATATACAATGGACAACATTCGTGCAACAGTCGTTTCTCATTTGAACTTGGTTATGTTTTGGGCTGGGGGTCAGGTGAAAATTTGCGAGACCGGGTTTAAGACCAAACAACGGAGATGGAATTTGGAGTTATTACTTTTTAGCGTGGGACACGCTTTTACTGGGACCTATAGCTATAAAAATTAATTTACTTATTCATTCTTGGTTCTTTACTTTCAATGACGAACCTTTATTATCACGAACTCAATCACTCGCGTCGAAGTCGTGGAAACCCATTTCAATGAAAAACGGAAGTTGAAGAAGAACGTTGTCTATTTCCACGAGATTCCTAGTTGTCTAAATAAAACATTGTCTAATTTATTGTGATTTTCTTTTTACTGATGATGACCTAACCGTCGAAATCAATCCAACTGTTTAACTCTTTATTTTTGTGGAATTAGAAAACGTTCTTCTCTTTCGTTTTTCTTTGTTATCAACCTAGTAAAACCAGCTACTGAAGAAACCGGTTGCGTAAACATCTGCAACACAGTAAGATATTTGCATGCCTCTATGGTATGTCGTTCAGAAACTGAAGCTGTTGCCGCTAGGTATAATGGCAAAAGATTCCCAATTACAGCACAGTTGGTCGATCATGGAAGAATTATGGCCTCAAGAGTTCCTTAGTTGATCAGTGATCCGTGGTGGTCTGGATGTTTACAAGCTCGCCTCTCAAAAATGAAAATCTTCCAAATCAGTATTTTTACTAAAATACAGGTTAGTTATACAAACAGATAAGAAGTGATGTTTGGCAGGCGTAAAACCAAATCGGAGGTGGAGGCGTACAACGGAAAAGTACGGACGAATGAAATGTTGGGTTGTTTTGTGACCAGCAGAGTGACCTAAATTCTCCCCCGTTCATCCTAGGAAGTTGACATTTGATAGGGAGACTCTATTGGACATTGAGATGCGATTGAAGTGATTGGCTCATCCTTGATCACCTGAGTGAGCTACAGATCTACAATAGGCTAACATCATAAAAAGGAAACTACTCATCGCAGGAAAGCGCGGATGGTGTTAAATTTCTTAAGATAAACCCACTTCCATTTAAAAATAGTAATAGTATCGTTTTCACGCCCATGGGTACATGTCATTGTGAATCTTAACAGCAGGTGTTTGGGCAGTTCATATCAGTGTTCGTGTCAAACTATAGTTAATTCAGTTTCTTCTATTTTGATTGTTGACTGTTCCTATTTTCCATTCAATACACTCTTTGTCCCCGGATGTGCACTGCATGTGACTGGCAAAATATTATTGGCGGAATAGCGTTCTCTCATTCTCTCAAATCATTGATAAAAGACGTCTCCCAGAAAAACGAAAATTGTGTATTCGAGCCGGGACTGGGCTCCGCCATTCATCACTCGCCGGGCCGATGAAGCCGATAAGCTCGTCCGCTCCGCTCGAGAACAAATCAGCGACATCTGGGGGGATCCGCTCTCGCAACGTCCGCCCGTCCGTCGCAACCTTGTTAGAGAGACGAATGGAACTTGTGTAGTCGTTACCTTTCAGTTTCCACTGGCCTTTTAACAAAAGAAAGGCGCCATAAGAGCCGTGACTCGATAGTTTTTACTCCCCTTCTTACCATATCCTATGCTCCATATTACCATAACTCAATATTATAAATTTAACTCAACTATAAGGAAGTTTAAATGATGAGAAAACGGAAAAAACTTGGTCTCTGTCTCTTGGATTGCTCCTTCACTACTGTTAACATGCATCATACTTACTCGTAATGCACAGCAGTCTAACAAAATATGTCTGTGCAAAATAAATTTTTTAAGACGAGAGTAAAGAAAAAGTGTATAGGCTCAGCAGATTAAAAATATGGCGAAGCTAACCAGGTAAACATTATATTACGGTATGAGGTAAACATAGCTAGGTATGTTTAATTCGACGTCAAGGTGGATGATGAGAAAACAGAAGAAAAGTGTGGTGTTCTTTCTCCTGGATTTGGAACCCAATTTCATAAATGTTAATGTGCACCATTCTTATGTATATATCGTAAACCGTCATTTAACTAAGTCTTAAAGCATTTAGTCAAGTTTAAGGTCTTGAAGTGTGAACGTACGGAGCGCACCTGTAGAGCTGCACAGGTTTAAGAAACTCAGCACCGACTGAAAAAACCGTGTACTGAGCAATACAGCTAACGCGCCGGTACATACAGAGTTTGTATCATTGGATCATTGGAGTTAAATCAACGTTTATATAACAATCAACGACAGTTTATTTTCGAGCCGATGACGTACCAACTGTAGAACAATGAACATGATTGTGTCGAAAAGTTTCAATTATAGTGAAGTCTAAACTCCATGAGCGCAGCAAGGGAAGAATATGACGAAATTGATGAACAAATTATAGGCGGTATTCGGTGGAAAACATTATATCTATTAATCCTGCTAATATTTTTCCAGGATCTCTTTAGTTGGAAAAAAATGTCGGATGGTGAAAAAACGAAAGAAAAACTTGGTGCTCTTCCTCTTGGATTTGGGTTCCTAGTTCACTATGGTCAGCATGGATCATTCTTTGTAGGTACATAGGTAATGGTAGTAGACAGGCAACCTAAAGGGCTGTTGTGGAATGTTTTCAACCAATTCTTAAGACCAATGTGGACTGATGGAGAGCACCTTTAGAGCTGTACATGTTTGGGAAACTCAACACTCTTTGAAAACGGTGTGCTGAGGAGGTTAGTTCATGCTTCGGCACATACATTAGGGATACACCACGATCTGCAGGTGAAAATCTTCAAAACATTGCTATTCCCCAGTGCATCAAAGATGTCATATAACATAACTGAAGTTGTTCATTTACTTGAAGAAGATGATTTGCTGAAAATATTGAAAGATAAGAAAATAGAGTACGAAATGTCACAGAGAATGAAACTCTGTTTCCTTTTAGCAGTTTACCAAGTTCATTCTCTTTGTTCAGTAATATTTTATCATTGTGCGAACAATTTATTTGAAATTATATAGTGCATTTGGAGTAAAGTAAATATAAATCCATATTATACTTGTTACACAGCTGTTTTAAAAGTGTGTATATCAATAGAATAGAACTTACGCGCCCTGGAAAATGCAGAACGATTGGCTCGACCACGAATTTGAGTTTGTATACATTTTTTACATAGTAAAAAAATCTGTCGACTATCAAGAACCACTTCGAGGCTGTAACAGCGATGTACGGAGATATAGTTCATTTCCTTGATGTCTGTGACCTCCCGTAAAGATTAAAGAGACCTGTTAAAGTGTTATACTGTAACATTTTATTAAAGTATTTTCGAATCAGGTTCTGTATCCTATTTTGTAATTCTTACACTATATCAATGGAATAATAGGTTAAAAATATATATATTATTACTAATAAGCTGTAAATTTGGAGTAATCAGATGGATACATTTGCAAATTTTCTTAGTCAAGTCAACATTATAGTGTGGTGGTTATCATGGTATCCATTCAACCTAGTTATGTTTAAAACCGCGTATAATACGATTTCATTGTTTTAAAAAATAACAAATGGTATTCAATTCAATGGTTTTTTTTTAAATAACTGAGTTGCGCTCAAAATGCAGCTTCAATCAACCTCGCAAAATACGATACGCCTCGTCCGCTCCTGCGATGGCTCCCTCCAGAGAATTTCGTAAGTTCCTCAAACCAACAGGCACAGTACTAGCTAATAAGTGGAGCGAATCCTAACAATCCTTACATGTAGTAGCGTGGTTGAGGGTCAAATTCCAGTTCGCTATCATACGTGCTATCAGATTGGGGTTCACCGAAAGCTAAGGAGCCTGGGGACAGAAGATGGGCGCAGCTATTGGTATATGGCACGACTAGTTGAATCGAAGAAACCAAAGACGCTTTGAACTTCTACGAATCCCTTTTTTAATTCAAGATTGAATTGGAGTAATAATAAATAACATGTTGGCAGCCATTGAATAGTTTTTGTAGACATCTCTCTCTGAAGAGAAAAATGGGGCGTTCATCGTCGTTACTAAATAAACGCGTTTTAAGAGATAGTATTGTTGTTTTGGTCTCGATCGTGATATAGCTTCTTTTCGAAACCATATCTCAAGCATAGGGGCTCCATATCATACATTGAGCGCAACTATAAGGAGAATATATTGAGTTTGGAGGGCGAGAAAACGTATGGAAAGCTCGGTGCTGCCTCCTCCTGTATCCTGGCTTCACTCCAATTAACATACTCATTAATAATTAATACTGAACTAGGGAACATGGTATTGCTGGTTGCACAATCTGAATAGCTTGATTCCCTACAATAATTATAATAATAACAAGCGACCTTAATGCTCCAAACTAGTTGTTATGTTGAAAACACGTTTGAGAAGTGGGGTGTGGCACATAGTTCCTTCGTATGCCGAACACAATAAATTATGCTGCTAAGGTGCTTTGTGGCAGCTAATCAAAATTTACCGCTAGATATCAGATACGAAAAATTCCAAATTATAAATTTCTCTAATCTCATTAACATAGGATAATTATAGTGAAAAATAAGGTTGTTTAACGATTTCATGAATACAGGTTATTCCAAAAGTAACCCCTTCAAAATTTCCTGTCAAACAATTTTTGAGGTATCGTAGTACAACTAGGTTTTGGGGAATTTATTTTATTCTATCTTTCAAGGGGAGATTAGATATTTTCAAATCTTTCTCCACTTTTAGACGAGTGACACCTTATTTTAAAGTTTTGTTTTTCAAAACTACGATTAAAATATTGAACAGCTTTTTTAAATCATAGTTTTATTTATTTATTTATCCCAAATTGAATTAGATGGGTGAGACACACCATCCACGAAGAATGACCCGAAAAGTCTGAACAAATGGATTGTATCGTATAAGGATTGGATCTCATTTTAATATGATTTTATTTAAATATGAATATGAACTTTTGTTCGGAGACGAATCGTAGAAGTGGGAGAGAAAGGTGCAAATTTCTACGGGGGCAAAAGGTAATGATTGATTTTCAGTGGAGAAATTTTTCATTTCATTTCACGTAAAACTCCCATTCCTTTTGCTTAATTTTCTACAAAAATTTACTAATAAACCAAAAGCCAATTAACATCAGCCTACGGAGGATGTTCTCTGTGGAAAATCCGGTCGACCCCTACGAAACTCAAAATCTTCCGAAGTGAAACGAGAGCTATTTCTGACAGTTACAGAAAGTTAAAGACAAAATATGATTGATGGCGGCTTCGAGCGGTCTGAATGAAACAGACGAGTGAACTTTCCTGGCGAGAGGGCGCATGTGTGTCAGGAACGCACAAGAGGTTGTGGAAGACAACACAAATTCGTAACAGACCGTGACGATGCGAATGTGACAATGACTCCCGACAAATACGTGACCTCGCTCTGACCTATTGGGTAACTGCAGTTCGGTTTCTTTTATAATCTTTTTTTTTCTTTCTTTTTTTTTGACAAAGATGAGAGCGAGCGGCCGAAAAAGGGAAGGCAAGTTGCGTTGAGAGTTAACGCGTTCTTGGGCGGAGGATTGTGGACGGGAATGTGGAAAGTCGAGGATGAAAATATTAATTTCTTCTATTCATTGCCGTGTTTGAGGAATACTTCAAGATAAAAGTTGATTAGGAGGACAGAGATTGAAATAAATCACATGAAACTCACATCTTTCCACCCTTGATCACATTCATGCTTATTACCTCTTCCCCCTCCTTTACTCACTCTCAACCCTTATTATTACCTCTCGCTTCTCCTCATATTTTATTGCACTCCCTTCCTTCATTCCCATTAACAACTCCCCCCCCCCCCCCCCCCAACCGGTTTCGCCCATTGACTTGATCAACAAACCTTCCCCCTACCCCTTGAACATACTTCCCCCCCCCCAATCTATTAATAACTCTCGCCCCTTTTCATTATGCCATTCTACAGTTTTTAATAAATAATAATAATCATATTAAGTGGAAGTTAAGAACGTAACTATGTACACAAATTTTAATTTATGTATATAATACCTATTTCAATCGATCCAGTGGCCCTATTTCGCCCAAAATTTGAAATTTAAAGAATGATCCGAAAACGCTCATCGTCATTTTCTTACGGGGCACTCTTGGCTTATCCCTCATAAACCCGGGCCATTTGATCGAAATTGGATGCAAATGGTGAAAGTTATGCGAGCCCTAAGGATCTTCCACAGACAGAGGACTGACACATTAATAATACAACAGAATATTTTGATTTTGGAGGAAAAATTTGTCTCATCTCACCAAGCTAGGCAGTGGACAGTTTTTTTTTTTTTTTTTTAATGATGCATTAGAACGATGGATGTATCAATTTATTACCCGAACACGGGTTATTACTTGCGTATATTTTGTTTAATCTTATTCGCTCCTTCCCCCATAAACTTCATGGTTGTACTTCTACAAAAAATAGCGCATTTATTTTCAACCGTTGGTATTTTCAGCCGTTTCAAAAACCCATCTTCCCTCCAATCGCTTGCCATCCATATTTATGAGTAAATTCGCAATCCCCCAAGCCTCCCTCTCCATCGGGAATTGATATATTATGAATATTAATTTGGATTTTGAATATTGATCGATCCCCGCTCGCCGGATCGGGGTCGATAGTTCCTTCCATTATCTTCCCTTGGATGCCTAATTCACGTGGGACGGGAGATATGAACTATTGACGCTAACATCTTCAGAATACTAAGCGGTTTATTAGAAAGCACACGTGTATTAGTGATCGAAACCTATCCAACGCGTGAATCCAATTTTCCTCTTCTTCATCACAATTTTTTCTGAATATGTTGCGAACCTGATATTTAATACAGATTTACTTCCTTCATACATCAAACAGCTGAACTGCTTCTAGTATCTAATATGCACTCTCGTAGGCACTGTCATAGCTATTAGTTGAAACACTTTGCGACAATGTAATTTATTTTTTAATGATTCTTGACCTAATTTGTTGTTTTTTTCTGCTACCTAATTTTTCATTACTGCCTATTCTAAGTAAAGAATTAACCCTCAGCCGAACATCATCGGTTAACGTTTCAAGATGCGCAGATTCTTGAAACCGAATTTAATATGGACTTAATAAACTGGGTAATAATCTACATTGTTTTACATATCAAGGACCCAATAGTCGACAGGCCAAAGCGTCGACTTGATGTTAATTTCTAATTCTAATTTCCATTAAATATTGTATTTCTTTGGCTCCATAAGCGTTGTTTATCACCTCATTAATAAACTCATAAAATTTGTTTTACATTTTTCCAATTTTCTTCCAGGTAAGACACGACATGTACAGTTATCTTGCACCTCTTAACGGTATGTACAAAATACCTTAATTACTTGATATTTTTTTGATTTTTTCAAGTTTGATGGGTTGCATTAATTTAATTGATCAATATTCCCTTTCACCACAAGAAAGCCCTGCAAATTATTAAATAAAATTGGTGGGTATAAAGCTACAAAAGATCACTGGCTTATAATTAATCAACGTAGTCCACGTTACATTATCAAAATTACTGAACGGACGTAGAAATTACCGAGGGGAAATTAATGAAATAAAATTCCAGTCATGCAGCATGACCGACTGAACGAATTTTCGTAGATTTTCGTATTGTATTATGTTACATTGTTTTATAATTTGAGAACTTTGAATGCAAAGAAAATAAATAAGAACTATGGAGAAAAAACTCGTTCGACATAATGTTCTGCTATTTAAAAAAGATTTTGGATTTTTAGCTTTTTTGTGGCAGTTTTTATCAATTTTTCAGCAAATATTAATAAAATTCAAGTTACATTTTTCAGCTTAATATTGTACACATAATTTTTTTAATGTTATAGTTCATCGTTGATAAACTTGTATTGTATTGACTGAAATTCTGCTTAAAAAAAAAAAAAAAAAAAAAAAAAATATATATATATATATATATATATATATATATATATAAATTTAACGATTTGTAGCCTTTTCAGCCGTATTTAATGGTTTTTGAGCAAACTTTTTGAAATTTGACCAATTTCATGTGCTCAAATGTGGCCATTTAGAGTTTAACGCTTTTCGTAAAATATTCGTAAAAAATGAAATTATTGCATTGGCCCAAAATTTTTTAAATCAAAATTTTCGAAATGAAATCCATTTTGAGGATACGTAAGCCCCAAAACGAATTTCAATGAAGGAAAAGTTTCGAAATGTTGATTTTAAAATTTTCGGAGCCACTGCAATAATTTCGTTTTTCACGAAAATTCGGTGACACCTACGATTATTATGACGGAGAATGACAAATTTAATCTAGACAAAATTTCGTATTTTCTTGTGGTAGCAGAGCCTAATTACGACCTGGGTTACGTGTTGGGCTCACTTTTTTAGGCTCTGCCAGTTTACACAAGTTCCTTTGAACTTTTTAACTGGCAGGCCTATGTTTACTCACAACAAATATTTGTATTTCTTTTCTTATATATTTTTTTCATATCCCAATAAATGATTCTATTCTATTCTATTCCGCCATCATAGGTTACAGGAAAATTTGAATTAAAAAAATTAAATTTAAGGACAAATAGGCATTTTTATTCAAATTTTCCAATATTATGGACTGTCCTAATCCAGTAACTTTCCATTAATGTCACCCACATTCCGGGTCAACCGACCGAAAATTACGCACAATATTGTGAGATTCACTCACGGAGCAGAGGGGGCTGCCGCGTTGTTTGTACTCGTTATAGTCAACAACCCAAAGAGATAAGGACACTCGATCCCCGCTCTCCCGATATCTAATCCCACGTAATCGGATTTTGATGAAATGTGTATTTTTATAAAGTGCACCTCTTTATCTCGCTTTCCCGTAAATTAAATTTACTCAACGTATTAGATTACGCGGAAGTGTATTGAAACAAGTTTTTTTTTCTTTACAAAGTATTTTAAAAATAGGACATTCCAGTCATGCCCCTTAATAGTTGCTACTAACGTAAGGTTATAACCAGAGACGGGTAACTCGTCTTTTATTATTTTGATTTAGTTAATTTATTTTATGTCATTTATTTTTGTGATTCATTTCACTAATTTCATCAATTTCGCAATTTTATGACTTGTCATTTTAAAATTACGTCATGTCATTTTATTCTTGAAGTTTTAGCAATTCTACTCAGTCTTAATAAATTCAAACCATTGGATTGTATGGGGTTGACTGGTTTCGCCAAGACTTCTTCAGGGCATCGTATGTAAGCAAGATTCAATTAAATTACCATCAGTAGGCATGGAGTAGATGGTGAGAGTTTAGCCAGTAGAGGTAGGTACTTATCGGTAATGCAGGCGGAATTCTCACAAGTAGAATCTATAGTGGCTTATAATATATTATTGTGCACTAGTGTAGAATAAACTACTTTGTCATTTTTACTCTAAAAAAATCTAAAATAGGAAAGTCATTACATGGGCTAGAAATTATAATAATTCATCATTATCATACAGAATGATGATAACTGCATGAAGCTGGCTATTTCATGTGGCAGTACAAGTACATCATGGAGCTGAACTATTAATGAGAGAGTATACATCGACCTTGCAGCAGGACTTGAGGCAATAGCAGAAGGCCGCAAGTTTTCATTTGTTAGACGTTAATTTGTTCTCACAGTAAGACTTCGAGTACTACCATTTTCTGAGCTGAGCTCATTCTACGTTAGGAGAAAAAAATAAAAAAATAAAAATTCCAATTTTTACAAAAGTTATTCAATTTTGAAATTTCCTTAAATCCCACTCGTTTTTCCTTTTGTTACGCGAGTTTAAATGGTAATAAAACATTTTGAATTGGTACAAAAAGTCATAGTTACTCTAATTTATTCTTCACTATTCCCTGAACACTAAAAAAAATCACTAGAAATAATGAACAGAGGTGGTTCAGCTTCAGCAATTTGTCAAAATAAACTGGTGTATTTGGAAAATATCGCGAAGATCAGCGGTTCTCCAAGATCTGTCAGGAGGATGCATGCGGATGTAGAAAAGTCCTTCCGGAAGGTCTTTCCAGGGACGCAGCCTTTTACACTCTATTACGTGAATAAGAGTTACATAGAGTATGGAAGTGTGATTGGAAAAGATTAGATAATGTAGAATGGGGTCTTAATACATAACTAACTGGTGTTTATTCCATGTTAGAAGTAAGCTCTAATTATAGGTACCTACTGTAAAATAAAAAAAGGTAAGGATATGACGTTAGTTGTACCATAGGTGCATGACTACTCGTGAGAATTCTACCTGTATTACCAGTAAGTAACTTCCTCCAGCAGCCTAACTGATGGTAATTTAAATGTGTCCTGGTAGGGTGTCCTGAAGAGGCCTTATATGGTGAAACCGGTCGACCATCCAATAAATAATTAACTCTGGAAGACTCCTCATATACACCCCTCGACCTTCGACCCTTACAGGAGAGGATAACATTATAAATTAACCATTGAAAAATACAGGAAGACTCGAGCAGCGTTTCTATATAAGCTGAGATTTATTTTAATATTACTCTACAAAATTTACACATTTACATTTACTCAAAATTTACACAACTACATCCACATTTACCAAGTTAAGAAATTGTTACACAAACAACCATTTACAAATGAAAATCATTAAAATATAAAATCATATTAGTATCAATATTGTCCTCAGTTAAATTGGTCCTTTTCTCAGTCAACAACATCTTAACTTTATTAAAAGACATCTTCACGTCTGAAGATAATGCAGGGAAATATTTTATTACAGGAACTCTCTTCTCTAGGTTCCCTCTTAAGGTTCCGCATAGCTTCCACCTTGGCCTGTGCCTTCTTCGCCCTCTTTCCTGCCCACTCCTCCTATCAGAAATCGTCTATGATTTCCACTGCGTCAACGAGAAGCACGTCTTGCTGCAGGAGTAAGTCGATCTTGCCCGGCAGAGTCCCAAAGTTGTTTTTAATGTAGTGAAGGTGGGTCTTTAATTCTGGAGCCACTATCGCTTCCAGCGAACCTACTAGTGGCATTGGCCCCGGGTGGGGTAGTTTTGTGAAGATGAACTTAGGGGAGGATGTATGACTTAAGAAGTCAACTAGGTATATGAAAATTGCTGGGGTAGATGAACTTTCGAGAGCAAAAATAAATAACAAGCAGCAAGCACGACAGGTCCATCTGTCTGTGACAAAGTAAATATAGGAAGGAAAAAATCTTTGAAATGTCTTATTTATATGCCATTTATGCAGCATTTTGGTGATGTCGTTTCAACCAAAAGGGATTGATTTATGCCATCTATCAAATCATATGTCATTTACTCGTCTCTCGTTACAGTATACATTTATTATTGTCAAAAAAGGTCTTTGTGATTTGGGTGAGCTACAGATCATTTACGGTCCAGTCCATTTTATGAGTTTAGCTATCAGGGAATATGCATCGATGCTACCTGCATTTCCTCTTCCTACCACTACCTATTCGGTGTTCCTAGCGCGTCCTGAGTGCTCCCTGTACTTATTCTGTGCTCCATGCACCTCCTGAATGCTCCCTGTTCCTATTAAATATTCTCTATGCCAATGCGGCGCCCCCTGCACCTCTCTCTTTGGTGCTCCTCACGCTAATTTGGTTCTTCCAACGTCTCTTTGGTGTTTCTTACGCTTTTTGAGTGTCCCTGCGGATTTTCCTTTGTCTATTTGGTGTTTCAAGCGGAACCTGAGTGGTTTCTGCCACCTATTCGATGCTTTCTGAGCCTATTTAGTGCTCACTGCAACTCTTCTTGCTTCCAGTGCCTCCTGAAGGCTTCCTGTCCCTATTCGATGCTCTTTGAGCCTATTTAGTGCTCTCTGGGCACATTCGGTGGTATCTGTGTTTCTAATTTACTCCCTTCGCCTCATCGGTGTTGCTGACACATCCTTGAAAAGTGAAGTGTATTACCCACATTCCTGTCTAAAACCTCCAAGACTTTACAAAAAACGCCTTTCTGTCCTTAAATTGGTTTTTCATCACTCTCCAACGCTTCTCCCCAGGAACTAGAGCTTCTTTAGGGACTGTCCAACTATTGATTTGAACTGTCCAAAGAAAAGTTGCAAAACCTCCAATATCTGGAAAGAGATTTTTATTAGGACAAATCCTTTGTTCAACACCTGGATATAGTCCCAATAATGGTCCTACTAGTTATGTCTATTTTTAAGCTGCTGCAATCTTGTGACGTAAACCCCAAAAATTTGTTTAAAAAATTAATAAATACCTACATTTTTAAAACGATATTTATCGTTTGCTATCTTTCGCTTTACTATTTTCAGTTACTTAATTCCGCTTACTTGTTACTATTTTCAGCTGATTCCCCAAATACCTGCTTTGTTCTTACGAGATTGTCAGTTTTGATTAGTCTTGACTCAAATAAGATTTTTTTTTTTTTTCGTTTTTCGAGTCTCCCTTTACTTAATCATTAGGCCCAATCAAGCTCGCGGTGAAAGCACGAAACATCCGCTCGTCTGAATGAGGGGTAGATAAGTGAATGATGCTATAGCGGCGAGAGGAACAGGGGGGGACCGTAAAATCTGATTTTACGACGTGTTGATTGAACCTCGACTTGGATCTGTCCCCTCGAAAAAAAAGCTGATATTTCATTCTTTTTAAAAAACCCTACGATCTTCGAAACTTTCCGAGCGATAAAAAATAAAAAGGAGATATTTTTTCGTCTCCTTTCTCATCAAAAGAGAATATTTTCAACGCTGGCAGGATATGACTAATTATTCGGCTCTGACACCTGTCGGGGCCTCGACCTTATCAGACTACAAACACGGCGACGATAAGCCCCAGTGTGATTCACCTCGAAACGTGTCGCAACTTCCTCTGCTCTTTTCAGATTTCTATTTCTATAAATAGCGACACGACGCGACTGGGCTTACTGATGATACGACCGTCTTTTGTTTTTCCGCGTTCTCTACATAACAGTTTTGTCAGAAGATTGTTTTTCGTTGGAGGCCGTTGTTTTAACTCGGCAGTGGGTCATGTTTACAAGGGGAGAAAGAGTTAAGTAATTTTGAAAACACGCCTTATTCTGTTGAAAAAGTCGACAGCATCCTTAGATGACACTACCAATATGTATATGCCCAAATAATTTGTAGCAGAAAGAATTAGGAGCTTCTATGGAAAATCAACGATACCTATATCGAATCCTATAGATATACAGTTTCATGCTCTCTTTTTCATATACTTCAACAGTAATATTAAGCAGCATTTTATTTGTTAAGATAGTAAGTTATTAGAACAAAATTCATACAGTACATTTATTAGTCAGGAATAAACAGTAATTTATGCTTCTGATGTATGGAAGGAACCGAATACCTCTATGAAAGAATTTCCAGGCTTTTTATTCTAATGCATCTATTTCTTATAGCGTTGGTTGAACTTATTTCTCTCTTAAAGTTATGGTTTCATTCACCTTGCACGGAGAAGTGTGTTTACCGATATCATCTACAGCCTACACCACAATTTGTTTCTTATTTGTTCAACAACCAGTAGCAGGAGTTTTTATGTCAGAAAAGAACATGAAATAAAACGGAATGTTGTTCATCGTTACCACGTTATTCCCTCCAAGTACTTCGTAAAAAGTCTTCGGCTCTTTTGATCCAGAAAGTAACAGTTTTCCTGATGCTTCACTGTTTACTGAGACGGGCAATTTGCATCTATTCACAGCCATACTGGAGTAGGTAGGTAGTTAAAAATCCCTCTGCTATGCACAGCGTTCCCCTGCTCATTTTTCCGCAGTCATCATAAAATAACTAGGTGCCTATCCAACTTGAACAATCCGATCTGAGATGGTTTTCCGCGGCATTTTGAAGTCTTTCTTTAACAATAAGGTCCAGAGCCATTCCTGATAAAGATATCGTTATAGTAATTGTTTCAGAACTATGCAAAGTGGCGGCTAAGCCACGGAAAATGTGGGTATTGCATAACGCTTTTGTTCCTGCAACAATATTGCTCTGCACTCTGCACAAGTTTGAATACCGAACAATGACATAATATTATGAGATAAGAACAGTTGTAATGATGCCTTTTATTCAAGGTAATAATTTTTTTTCAATTCTGAGTTCAATAAAAATCAATACCTGTATAAAAAGAACGGAATTAGCCAAAAAAGCTTTGAAACGTTTTTTTACTCATTTTGATTTTTTCATATTGCAATAGAATATAGCTGCATAAGACCAGATCAGATAATTTCCATTCAAAAGTGGGTGGTCGAACTTGACTAAAAATCCTCATGGAAAGACATTAGGTACTTACAATTTTCTTCTAAAATAAATAATTCTGCTATGATGGTTAAGAATGAATTAATTCATATTTTTTATTTGATATTCGTTATAAGAAGCCAAATCTATTAAAATTCGTCTTTTCTTCTAAGTGACTGCATTGCTAGAAAATTTCGTAAATTATATTAAACTGGATATCATGGGTGTAATGCGTTTCGAAATATTAACATAACTCTTGGGACACGATCCAGATCAGAGGTGCCCAACCTGTGGTACGAATGATCAATGCTAGTAACGCGAGCGTAATCAGTCTATTTTTTGGTCAGCAATTGACAAACCCCTAAAGTGGAAATTAGATTTCGTATAGTCCCGTAATGAGGGACTGCAGTCCAGGTTATGTGGGATACAAAACCCACTAAAACCTCACCTTTGATTTCCCACGTTGAAGCTCAGTCTGGAACAATTTAACACACTACTTCAGGCTGAGTCCTTAAGAAATTTCTTCAGTCATCTCAGGTCATGTGCTCTCTCCTCTCTCTTCAGAATGACATGTGTTGAGAAAATAATATAACATTATACTACGCTAATATTTTCTAATAAAAAGTAATGCTTAGTGTTTATTGGGACTTAATAATAAGCTAAGAATCATTAAGACACTTACCTGTAATGCTCTACTTGTTATTTTTTGAAAACTGAATAGAAAAACATTTGAACATGTTTGGAAAAATTATTTCCAATATTTTACGTTGTTTTTAGCTAGTTAATAGGCTACATTTTATAGTTTTCAATAATTATTCTTAATCACTATAATGTCGTCTATTTTTTATTATTTTATACGACTGGTACGTGAAAATACCATTTCATATTAAGAGGTACTCCCCCATACAATTGGGAAATGTTGATCTAGATGACTCTTCAATCAGACTCTCTATGTACCCTGAATAAAGAATAGGGGCAATGCACTGTGCTGTAGTGTCGACTGTAAGTTGTGAAGCTATATGATCCACTCTCTTTGACTTATTCAGTGGATATAGTCCACACCCCCTCATTAACAGCTAGTAGCATCTCACCTAAACGCAGATACGCATTGTGCATTGCGTACCTAACTCTTTCGGCTCTATGCGCTGTTTTCACGAGCTAACCGAACCTTTAAAACTGTTTTATTGGTTTTTCTGAATGTTGCTGTGTCTTGTTTGGTAAAGTAATCCCTTTGCCACCTACTTCACTTGCAAACACGGTCTTTCGCTTCACTTGTGTTGGCTTCGGCGTGATCTTTGCATGACAATGGTGCCCCAGGGGTACAGACGTTTCTCCTGAGCTCACCTGGATTGACAAAACAGGCCGCTGACAATTCCTATGTAAATCCCACCGACTGCTAGTGTCTTTTAGAATGTTTCACGTTTTTTGTTTAGTTTTCAGTACGCGTATTGTTTGGGTTGAAGCAAGTGCCCGTGTCGCAGACGGTACGTCTCCCCTGGTATCAAAGCCACCAACAGTCACAGATGAGGGGATCTTTTACTGTCTTTCCATCAGAGCTCTTCTTTATGCCAAATATCAATTATCCCACATACTGCATCTTTTTGAAAAGCTTTCAAAACTACTGTTTAGTTATAACAGAATTGGTTACATTGCATATTGAGACTTAGAGGGAGTAGTGAAATGTCGTTTATATTGAGGTTTGAGACGCTTAGTTTTTCCTGCAAAGAGTCTTTGTAATACAATTTCAGAGAACATGGAAGCAACGTCTGTAAATATTATTTCACTTGTATTTCTACTTTTTTTCCTAAGAATCCGCGAAGCAAGTGTAATTGACCAATAAAACAAAAATAGTTTCCATAGAAAAAATATCTCCCCGAACCTGGCCTACCCTCAATATGTTATCTCCAAGATCCAAATGCTCCAAAATTGTGTAGATTACATACTGGTGTTCCTGATATAAATTATTTTGATCGGAAAAACTGCAAAGTTATGGGATTGTTATCACCCAAAAAATCTTGGAACTAGGAATTCGATTTCAAATAAAAAGGGTGGACCGCAACATTCCTTGAAGACCATATAGTCACCATTCCCCCCAATCCCAGAGAATTTCTATGAAAACGGATGGAAATTGTCGAGCTTATTCCAATAATTTTAGGATCGCGCATGCAAGGAGGCTACCATCTTAACGATCGATTAATTTCAAAATGAAACATCAAGTTCGGACTTGATTATTTTTTCATAACTTCTTTGCTATGGATAGAAACAGTTGGGATTTTCTATGTTGAAGAATTTCACGTTTGCGCTTTAGCAGAGAATACCTACCGTTGATGCGGCAGCGTTTAAATGGGTAAAATAACTTCTAGCGTTTAACGCGCAAAATTAGTAGATAATTCATTAAAATGAGACTTAGTATAGTGTTGTTAGATATAAGATTTTGCCTGGCAGAGAGGCAAGAACCTTTAGGCTAGTTTAAAACGGAACGCGAGTGGAAATTTCGGTTATGGAGGACTTTTTCGCACATTGCAAAAGTGATTTTAAAGCTTCCGCTACCTCGCTAGATATGGAAGCAGAAACTACATCTACCACCTGGTATCTTTCATCCATCTGAGAAGAGCATTGAAGCATAACAGGGAATGTCAAAGAAGGAACTTTCGTGGTTTTACCCAGCGAACACCAAAGCAAGGAGAATACATGTGGAGAACGTCCTGTGAAGCCTCTCAACAAATGATTGTGTGCTAAATTCTCTACATTTATGCACTGTAGGTAATTAATAAAATCATATTCTTGCTAGCTTAGTAGTCAAGGATTCATATCAACCACCCGGGAGTGATAATAGAGGAAAACCTTCTGAATGCTTCGCCGGGCCGCACGGAAGGGACAAATGGGAATGGGGATGTCAAAGAAGGAACTTTCGTGGTTTTACACAGCGAACACCAAAGCAAGGAGAATACATGTGGAGAACGTCCTATGAAGCCTCTCAACGAATGATTGTGTGCTAGATTCTCTGCATTTATGTACTGTATGTAATTAATAAAATCATATTCTTGCTGGCTTACTAGTCAAGCATTCATATCAACCACCCGGGAGTGATAATAGGGGAAACCTTCTGAATGCTTCGCCGGGCCGCCCGGAAGGGACAAATTAATCGGAGCGGCATCTTTCAGGATAGGCGCACGCCAGCCTCGTCACGACCTGCCCGTCCGCGTTCGAGGAGAAAAAGATTAAACGAAAGGGGAAACTGTGGCGGTGGAAAGGGTGGAGGGGGGTACCTCCCATCCCATACATTTGCCCCTCCCACCAGTCCCCTTCCTGCCCAAAGAATCACCAAAAGCTCCTATCTTCTCCTTCATCTCATTCTTCAGATTCCTAAGTGGCTGATTACGGTAGCAGGGAATTTTTAATTTCCCTAACTTTCCCCTGACCGAACTTCAGTTTCCCTGACAAAAAATATCAAATTCAATTTTTTTTTCTCGTCATTTTATTGTACCTTTAATGCTATATAATTTAAAGGGAAAAAAGGAAAGAACCAAAAATACAGACTACCTTTATGTAGTCTACCTATATTCAACAATTTCATGCCCTCGATGTGCTCAAACATCATAACAATTTAACTAAATGTAATACGATAATTTACGAAATTCACCCATACGATCATGCTGGATGTCTTTTTATTTAATATTTTATGCTGATCTGAAGCTATTTGTTGAAGTACATTTTTCCTTACATGGATTTCTTAACTTTGGGGATAATTCAAAGTCACGCTTTTTTCACCTACTACCAATCGTTGCCAGGGAGAATATAACTTACTGATTTCCCATCCCACAAAAATCGTTCGTTGGAAAGTTGCTCTGTGAATATATAACACATGACTCCTCATTCCAATGGGCCAATTTCCCCCTCCTTAACCCTTCTGAGAAGTCCTAGCTTGTGCATTCAAAATAGTTTTGGGACGCTTACTGGATCAATCCGCTACTCTGCATGGTTTCTTCTCCCTATTTCGATACTCAATTTTTCTCACAAATGTTTTACTCTAGGTGGTGTAGTTACCAGGGAAGCCAATGACATATCCATTAATTTTTTATGTGCGTATAGTGCTGTTACTTACGAACAGTTTAACCTCAACTCTTGATAATTATTTTCGGCATTCGTATAACTCACCAATGAAATAATATGTACCCTAGTATGATGAAGTACGCTAATGAAGTTTGATTGTTTAGGAGTTCTAATATACCTAAAAACGCTTTAAAGTATTACACCAAGTTTCCATTAAAAAAGTTTTCTGACATTTGGTGGTTTTTGCAAAATTCCCTGACATTTCCCGACGCAAAGAATTCCCTGAAAATTCCAGGTTTTCCCTGACTTTTCCAGTTGGGGGCCACCCTGCGGTAGGCGTCTTTAGTTTGGGTGATCGAGTGTTAAGCTACGAGTATCTACTGATACTGCGAGTCAGCTGAGTTACTACATGCAGATTGATAAAGGACTATGCCCTTTAGATTAAAGGCGATTCGGTACTGATATGAAAAAGTCAATATTCAAGGTCGATTATGGTATCGAATCACAAATGAAACTACAGCTGGGGATACTTTCCCACCCATACATTGGCCGATAACCCCAGTCCATCACACTCGTATACTATCATCCAAAACCACATCAACTTCATCTAACTCTTCTGAGTCCTATATGGGCGATCATAGATGGCTTCTCCAGGTGGTCTAACCTTCGTTATCGACATCTTTGAGTGACCGAGTGTTAAGCTATGAGTACCTACCTACTGACTCTGCAAGTCGGCTGAGTTTCCATGTGCAGTTCAATAAAGGACACCCTTATGACACCAGGCGAGTCAGTACCTACCAATTAAAGAATTTCTGTTTTAAGGGTCGATTATGGTATCAAATAACCAACGAAACTACGGTATGAGCTACCTATATCCCCACTCATACATTCGGCCTTAATCCCCGCCTCCTTCAATCCCATACATTCGCCCAAAACCACCCCCTCCTCTCATCATGTCATTCTTTTGATTTCTGAGGACAATTACTGGTGATTTCTTCTCGTGGTCTAACAATGGTTAAGAAAAGGTTCTTCGTGATTGACAGTGGCTGGAGTTCTGAGTATTAAGCTATGAGTAGGGTTTGTGAATGAAACAACTTGTGACACTATAGGGATCTTGACGATTCTACACAGAATGGAAATTTAAATAAAACCACAAAGCTGACGTATGAAGAGGTTTACAGGAAGGTTTACTATACCCTTCAGCTGCATACTAGACAGCAAAGTAGTGTGCAGCCGCACTACGGATGGTTTCGCAAGGAAAGCAGTCTTTATTTGCCAGATATCTAACCGCACTTTATGAAAATGACCGGTTGTCAGATCTGTTTCGCCAAAAAATGCAGATGTCGGATCCAGAAAGCGATAAATTTTCCCCTTACGACTCCACCCCCGGTTAAAAACTTTTCCGACGTCGTAAACAACGTAGAGAGGGATGGACTGATCGCCGAGCGGGAGAACCCGAGCGTCGTGACCACCCGCACGTGCATTTCAAGGAGCCGAATCCGAAGAGCCGATACAAAGTCATCCTTCTTCCTCAAGTTCGGGGGCCCTTCGTCAGCCTCCCCCGATCCTGCGTCACTCCGCACAGATGCTTTTTAATCACGACCTATTAATTACCGACATCTGGAAGAGATGCTTCGCGAGGGGATCACGGATTTCGATACCTTAACTGTGGCATCCGAACTCGGCTCGTGATGAAGAAATATATCCGTCGGATTTATGTTCGCATCCGTCGATCACGCGGTCTGCGAAGGGGATCCGTTTTCATCGCGGCTGTTCTTCATTCGGTGCTTTCTCTTTCGATACGGAGTCTCTGGGAACTCGCGAGTTTTGATGGACTTTTTCCATAACCATCTTAAGAATCATTTCTATTGAACTCAGGTTCCCAAAAATCATTTCATCACAATCAAACTCAGACAAGATCGATATAGCAGTTCAAATGATGCAATGTAGTTATATCATTCTTTTGAGGAAACTAAGGTTACTGAGGTCTAGTATCTATATTCTGCAAAATCAATTTCTTATCTCACAAACTCAAAACTTTCAAGTTTCAGAGCTATCTGATCAAATTTATTCCTTGCTTCGCTGCCTTTGTATCCAACAATCCACGCACTGAACTGAACATGACATGGTTTATTTTGATTCAAAATCAAGGTTTTTAGTTCCTGTGCCTTACCTTGTGAGCATTATTAACATAAACATAAATTGAACTGTTCAAAATGCTTCAAAATTTAAGATGAAAATATAATTTCAAACGACAAAGAATGTTTCAGCTGTTTCAGATGTTTTGTAGACTCGTGTAAAGATAGTTTTTTAAAATTAAGAACTTTGTATTCGCAATCATTGTTATCGCTCAAATTCGTTGCAAACCCACTTTCTGAAATAATTCATGTTTTGCTATAAAAACAATTTTCGGTCGTTAAAGTCAATTTTACATTTTTCGGTCAATTTAATCATATTTTTGTACGTAATTTTGAAATTAATTTTTTTTCCTTAACGCCTCATGTTTTGTTATATCATGCCTGTATTGTTTTATGAATAAATATTTTTTCTCGTACTTAGATACCTACCATCTAGAATGTCGCTGAAAATTATTTCAAACCCAGTGTTCGGTCATAAACACGGATTTAATATATATTATATATATATATATAAAGGTACAAAATGTTTGTGATCCATTGTTCTACTGGATTCTTCTTCGAATTAGTTAGTATTGGAATAACTACCTAATGTAATGCCTATGTTAATAATGATGAAAAAGTGTGATACCTATCGTAGCTGATGACTTATAATGAATACTCGTAGTAACTTGACCATTTAAACTACAGATTTATGAAGGAACTTCAAGGTGGTGTTACAGGAACCGACATCTACACTCTCCCTTGTCGGAAAACACCTCCAAATAAATTGACTCTTCGGTTTAAATGTTTACATCAAGCGCGAAAGACTATTTATGCACCAATATCCACTTACGGGTCATCTACAGGAGAACCTCATTTTTCAAAATGTCATCGGTATTCTGCGAGAGAACTGGACTAATTGCTTTAACACCTAACACGCTGTGTTGGAAACGCCTTTGGCCGACCCCGCCGTAAATTAACGGGAGCGGAAGACCCTGTAATAGGATAGCAGATCCGATAGGTTGTAGATCTTCCAACGCTATCATTCATCATGGCGGCGTAGTATTTTTTAATTAATTATATCCGTTTTCAAGGCTGCCAATACAACGCCTACGTGAAAACTGTTCTTTTGATTTATCTGATTGACAAACGATATTTGGCTCAGGAGAGGAAAAAAAGAGTATTTTGGAATCATTAAACAAAGGTAATCTTCAAAATGTGTGCCTATGTTGCTTGCTATGGTTGCTTGGAGGACGAGAGTAAAGTATAACTGGCTGCCTTATTTTATCTTGCTATATATTAGATAATACTACCAGTTTCGTTCTATGTAGCATCCACCGTGGCATCTCCATGATTTACAGGTATTTTTGGTATGACCAACTATCTGTGATAGATAAGGATAATTCCCACTTCTATTTTCTTGAAACTGCCGCCTCCGAGGTTATACCTGGAGCATTCAAATATCAGGTCATCCTCGGGTGTTGCAGACTGATCGCCTCCGCCCATGGAAGGGGTATCTACCCCATTTCGTCACCTCCTTATCACGTATGTTAGGAATGATGACGAGGGCAATTTGCCGTATATCGTTGTTATTAACTCCGATCGGTCTGCCATAATCGTGAGTGTCCAGATTTTTAGTGGTAACTTGGAATTGGAGCAAGCCTAGCGGGCAAAGATAGGTAAGTATGGTAGTGGCACATAGTATGATGACTTGCTACAAGTGGCATTCGAACTGAAAGGATTGGCGATTAATAACGGTTGGCTCATATTTAGCGAAAGACGGAGTGCGGGGAAAGTGCCACTGTGTTACTAAAAAAAGGCTCCGTGGTATCATCACCCTTTCGCAGGGTGTCATAAACGTCCTTCGGATTTCTTAACTGGAAGTCATTCTGAAGGGAAACAATCTTTCACCACTCTCTACGTCCTCCACCGTTCTTTAACCCCTGGGCCGTGTCGGGCAAATCTGGTGTCCTCCTCACTGATTCAAATTTAGTTCGTGTTTGTTAATACCAACCATATCCGTCATTGGGGAAGAGTTTTGAGTTAGATAACTAGAAATCTTTCGGTCTTTTGTGGGAACATGGACTTTGGTGCGTAGTTATGTTTTATTATAATGTATGTACTAGGTTTAGGGGTGATAGAACATCTGCAACGAGACTTATACGTAATTAATAGATGGTATATACATTGTATTTTAGTTTGCCTTCTTATTAATTTTATCTTGTGCGTAAAACGTATTTCCCATGGAAAATGGGTAAAATATATTTACTATCTACATTAAGCTATGTGACTGATAATAGGTATTGTTTATGGAGACAATACTGATTACTTGATTAGTTGGAATGTTTCTTAATTAGGTACTTCTTGAATGTTACAAACGTTTCAGAGGAATACTACTAGTACTATTAGTAATAATAGATCGCTACTTACTGAAGCTTATTTACTCATCTCAAGACCTATTCCCATTGACATCTTACTTACCTGGGACCGTGCTTGCTTATTATAATACTTGCTAAGCCAGATTTTCCTGTCAATCTTGCAATTAGCTATGTGAAAGCCGTAACCACTGTCTTACAACATAACCAGTCTAACAACTCAATATGCCGGTGTAATTAGATGAAACCAGATAGCGATAAGGTGTCTTATCAGGAATTTAGCGTACACTGAACGAAGCCTCTAATTGTAATAATGCCGATTAATCCTATCCACTTTTCCCAAAGGTTATGAAGGTGAGAATTCCTTTTCAATTGCTTTCATAATTTCAAGGCAGTTTTTCAAACTTATGCAGTTTTGCTCGTGATTAACCTCGGTTTTATCTGTTTGGAGCCCGTACTGTCTTTATAATTTGCTTATCAACCTCATTATTGTGAGTTGTGGAGTTTCCTCGTTGCATTAGTCAAAGAAATAGCGCTCGTCGCAATTACACCGGAGGGGGACCCAAGGACGCATTCCTCGGTGACTAACGTTTGAGCTGGGTCGCGTCGGGGGAGACGGATATCAGATTGCGTCAGGAGATACGTGAAGCGGGATGAGCTGAGAACAACGGGACGTATGTGTTTGGTCGCACGTACTTCCGAGACGTATGTGAGATCATTAGGGACAAGAGTCCCAGTAGCAGTAGCAGTTTCCACTTGCCGTTGTTTTTAAGGATTTTTCGCAGAAAATGAAGCTATTGCAATGTGTAAAAAAAATATATATATAAATAAATTTAAAAAAAAATAAAGTAAATAAATTATTTCTTCAACAAGTTTACTATACGACTTCTATAAATTTAAGCACTACTAGTGTCTTGAAACTGATTGTAAGGCAGTTTTGTGGTCTTCTTTTTGATATTTACCTTGTACCTAATTCAGTTTATTTTTCTTTTTGTTACGTACTTAATAATTGAAGACACAATTATTTTTCGTTTTATCTTTTCGTTTGTATTTTTTGAAGTGATCAATATATAAATTAAACATTTGGGGTTTTAAAAATAACACATGGGACTGAAATTGGGATAAAATTGTAGTAACTAAATAACATAATTTAATGTCCAAAATTGAAATTAATAGAAATCAAAATCAATAAATTATAAACTATATAAATAAATTCGCGTTCGCGACATTCCGGCCAACTGAAAAGTATTCGGCGATACGTCGGTTCGCGTTTTCTGCAGCTCTGCGTCTGGGTCTTCGTTGGCTAGCTGTGCTGTGCTCTTCTTGCTGTATGTTATAATTAGGTTCTCCAGCACTTTCTCCTTTTTTTGTGTTTGTGTTGTGTTGATTTGTTTGTGTTCTATGTTGATTGATGTTATGATATTCTATGTTCTATTTTTGATTTCTTCCACGAAACGATCAACTTTTCTTTAGTACTTAGTTGGCCGTATCTTGTTTCTTCAGGTTCGTACTGTACTTTTCCCAGTGTGGAACATTCCCGGAGAGCCAAAAAATGCGCAGGTGTCAAAATGTTATTCGAATTTAAGTATATCGTCTCCTAAAAATTTATATTTTAATTTATATCGTCTTCCAATAGTACGTCGAAGTCGTCTTTTCACAATTCCTACCATGCGCTCATAAAAACCACCAAACCAAGGTGATAATTCCGGTATGAATTCCCATTCAATTTTCCTCTTTGCCAAACAGGCTTCAATATTTTTATCGTAAATCAATTTTTCCCAATGTTCATCCAAAATTGTCTTTAAGAGTTTAAATTGTAGTGCATTATCAAATAAAATTTTGATTTGTGTTCTTCTTCGAGCAACGAAACGTCGCAAGGCAAACATGAACTCTAAATAGAGTACGGCTACGTAACAAAATTCCTCCTAAATCTTCCATGAGAATACGTCCTCTGTACATCAATTCGTTCAAACTCCTATCCCCTCCCACTGATTTGGCGTATCCATCAAATACTATCCGTAATTTGGTTGTTGCTTTATCGGGGGTGATTATTGGGTGATGAGGCGCGTAGTGAATGACTGAATTTTCTGTCGAATTTGGATGTAATTGTTCGATAATTTCTTTTGCTAATTGTTCCTTAAATATTGCATCGTAATTTTTCAATAAAGATTTATCTTTTGTTCGATTCAATAACGATTTCAAACGTCCGAAAGCCAAACCATATCCCGATGTGATTTCTGGGGGATAAATTTTCCATGGCCATGATACATAATACCTACCTTCTATAAATTTTATTGACTCATTGAATTGTAGTACCACCCTGTCATATTCCCCTTCTATTATTGCATCATTTATTCCTAGACAGTCAAGTTCCCAAAGTTTGTTCATGTCATTTCGGTTCATTTTCAAATCTTCGTATGGTAAATTACTAGGTTCTAGCCAAGAAATTAAATCACAAGAATTGCTGTTATTTTTGGTCGTGTAGGTGAAGAAGCTAATGATGTCTGATGTTGGTTTTTCTTCGGGATATCTACCGCTAATTACCCATCCTACTTTTGTATTTATAACATGTAATCCTGGGTGTATTTCATTCCCTTCGTGCAGTACTATGTCATAGTAATAGTCATTTCCAATTAGGATGTCAATTGGTTTTGACCGATCCGAATCGAAGAGAGAATATTTAGGATCAATTTTGAAACGTGAAATATCAATATTGTTGTTAATCATTCTACCAGTAATTGTTGGCACGACATTTGCAGTGATTTTTATAGTTTTACTATCAGCTAGTACTATTTCAAAGTCTACTGAATATGTAGTGATATTGTTAGGCTGTGAACTTCCAAAAATATACACAGACAGAACTTCTTTGTTTTTGCAAGGTAATTTCAAATGTTTTCTTACTTCCTCCGTGATGTACGTTCGTTGGCTCCCTGAATCGAGAATACCTCTTACTTGCATTGATGATTCTTTTTTGGCAGGGTTTTGTAGGTTCGCAGAAAATGTTTGCATCGTTACTTTTTCGTTCATTGCAACTAGTCCCGTTTCCATTTCTGATTGTAAAAGCAATTTACAAGTTTCATGTGGCGTTTGTTCTGTAATCACAAAACTTGTCTCTACATTCTTAAATTTCTTAGGACATAAACTCCTATGGTGATTTTTCCTTACGTTACAATGAACACATGGCTTATTAACTGTGCAGTTTCTCATTGAATGCGATTTTCTAAGGCATATAAAGCAAGATCCAATTACTAACTTTTTTCTATCTTCTACAGTTTCATAAATATTACATTCGTGGGACCAATGATTATTTTTGCAAAATATGCATTTTCGAAAATTGTCCGTTTTTTCATTTGTCATCAATGCTTCTGTTGTAAATTTTGAATATTCAGTTTTATGACATTTATTTTGATAATTTTCTCCGCTTGCGTTGGAATAATTATAAACTCTTCCATAAGCTTTTATTGATTTTCGTAGAATTTCTATTAGTGCTCTAGTTATAATATCTTTTTCTGCTCTATATTTTTCAATCTCTAGTTTGATATGAGGTGGAAATTTTGATGTAATCATGGTCACGAAAATCTTTTGTTCAACATTTTCACCCAAATTTTGTAAACACCTTAAATGTTTTTCGATAGTGTCAAATGTTTGTAGAAGACTGTTTCCGAATTTGTTGGTTTTTGGTAGATAATTTAATGCGTTATAGTGTTTGTCGATTAAAACTTGAGTGTCTCCGTATTTTTCTTTCAATTTATCCAAAGCAGTTCTGTAATTTTCATTAGTTATAGTTATTCCATTTACGCATTCTTTTGCTCTATCTGTTAATAAACTTACCAAATAGTTGAATTTGTCTATAGGAGCTAATGCAGAATTATTGTGAACGTTGTTTTCAAATAATTGCCAAAACTCTTGAAATTTCAGGATGTCACCATCGAATTTTTCAATATGCAATTTCGGAAGATGTATTATCCTACTCCCGCAAGAGTTAGAATGTTGTGGAGCATTACTTACATTAGTTGTATTATTAGCAATGAAATCCTCTAATAATGATACCATTTCTTCAGCAAAGAACCAAGCCTCACTTAGTGCGTAGTCATCCTCATCAGTTCGCTTATTGTCTCTTTTCTTATTATCAGACTTTTCTTTACAACTAATGAACATACTTATGAATTTCTTCAGTTTTCCTAGAAGTCTTGTCGCATCTCTTTCTGTCATTTCATTTGTTTCCAACTTATCTCTTACTTCTGTTGCGACCTCTTCAATTTTATTCTTCGCATAGCGAAGTTCATTATCGATTCCCATCTTCCGTTGGATCTCAAGCTCTGCTACCAATAACTGTCTTGAAACTGATTGTAAGGCAGTTTTGTGGTCTTCTTTTTGATATTTACCTTGTACCTAGTTCAGTTTATTTTTCTTTTTGTTATGTACTTAATAATTGAAAACACAATTATTTTTTGTTTTATCTTTTCGTTTGTATTTTTTGAAGTGATCAATATATAAATTAAACATTTGGGGTTTCAAAAATAACATATGGGACTGAAATTGGGATAAAATTGTAGTAACTCAATAACATAATTTAATGTCCAAAATTGAAATTAATAGAAATCAAAATCAATAAATTATAAACTATATAAATAAATATTCGCGTTCGCGACAACTAGTTCGTGCACTAAACCATTATGTCCCCTAGGGTGGTCTATCACAAGTGGTCCACGTACGAGCCTGAGAAATTAATAAATATCCATTCGTTAAAATTTTTTGTTACCAACCTTATACGATAAAAACTTGGGATTATCGACTAACTAGGTTGCAAAGTATAAAAGTCATGTTAGTGCTCTTTGATAATTACCTAAAATGTAGTTTCCTAAAATCTAAGTTAAAGACTCACGGAGTCCAAATAAAAACTCAAGTGTTTTTTAAGACAAACAAACTAGTATGTCAATGTCTTATTGTACAATATTAGTGATGGCTATTTCGGAAGGATTTTTTGGTTTGGGTGCAGTGGTGGGTGGGTTGAGAATTTGGCGCGCGGTTGTGGAGGGGGAGAGAGGGATGGATAGAGAGTCCGGGAGGGCGGTTTGGTTTTAGGGTGTCCGTGGAGACATTGAGTTTTGGAAAAACTCCACTAAACTATAGAACATTCGATTTAATGACAAACATACTTTTACGTGACACATTTATGCAAACCAAAATAATTAATACTCTGTCTAACTTACTCCAATCTCATTCTTTCTTAATTTAATGAATATTGTTTTTGTCAAAAGTCGGCTAGAGTTATTTTAGATATATAGATTGTGAAGGTATTTATTGTGTGTGTGAGTGGTTGTATGCAAGGTATTTTCCTGTGATTCGGTTGGGATTGCTTCGTCTGTCCTGGGGGCCTTGGTATGCTCTGGATCTCTTTTGAGATTTGATTGAACGGGCGTCTGTCTATGACGACCTACCTACTTAAATGATTCTGTTGACTTTTGTAATACCAGTATTGCCCACTACAAATAAAAGTTTTGATTTGATTTTACCTACGTACCGTAGCTAAACTTGATGTATAATTGATGAGTGGGTAATTGGGTTTATGTTCTAGGAAAATTTCCTTTCAATTAGATTGCAATCGGTGAAGTAATAACCATTGCGCATGAGCGAAACCAATCTCGATTGACGCAGGCGGAACTCCTAGTGTAATGGAACGATTTTTATGAAATTTTCAGGGATTTTGCAGATTAGCTTCTAAACAATCCCGTATAACTTCCATTCCCGTCGCACAAATAGTATCTGTGCGCATGCGCAATCGTTAGTTTTTTTAAAAATTCGATTTCTCATCACTTATTGGTCTAATTTTGTTCAAACATGGGGAAGAGATTGGTTATGTTCCAACAAAATTCCCCATGAATTATGTCGCGATTGGTCGAGTAATAACTTTAACGCATGCTCAAAACTAAAATTCATCGAATCAGACAAAACTCTGAGACTAATGGACCGATTTTTATGAAATTTTCAGGGATTGTGCGGTTTAGCTCATAGACACACACGCACGCACACATGTACGCGGCACACACACACACACACACACACACACACACACACACACACACACACACACACACACACACATATATATATATATATATATATATATATATATATATATATATATATATATATATACATGGTAAACTCTGGGAATCGTTTCAGAATGTCTCAAAACGGATTTAAATGAAGAAAATTTTCAAAATTTCGATTTCAAAATTTTTGGAGCCATTGCAATAGTTTCATTTTCTACGAATTACGTTTGATGGTACGGAAAGGCAATCTTTGTCTCTCATATACATCAATCAATAAATAATTACATATTAAATTAGTATTTTTTTCACTACTTTCTTAATTAGTTGTAAGTTACCACGGTGGATTATCAAGACGCCCAGACGTCATTTCAACAGAGACGTTAAAACGATAATAAAACCTCGGGAATCGCATAAAAACGGAATTCGATTCAAACGTCGATAAAGAAAATAACGAAATTCCTATAAGTTTTTATTTTGAAGGGTATTTCAAAAGCAGGGTTTCATAACAGTGAGCCGTAAACACTTCATGTTTTTGATGAGAGATGCACGGGATGGATGAAAAACGCACGAGCGCTTGAACAGTATACCAAAGCAACTTATGGGCTATGAATGCTCGGTTTTCTGGAGGACGTAGTGAAAGACATGAGAATTTTTTTCCCGTTGGAAGGAGGAGTGTTTATTTTCCGATATTCAGCAAATTCTAGCAGTAAAATTTATGACGGGATTTGCGACGAAGGTTTTACAGCCGTCGGTAGATGGCTCAAGGGACAGAAGGGTGTTGTAAAGCAATAAACAGCAATCGCGCGGGAGGGGGAGACCCCAAAATCATCATTTCCATTCGGTGATACTCTTTTTATGTAAAAAATTACTTCTTGAGGGGAATGGTGGGTTTTATCTCGAAAGCTTCAAGGATCTTTGCTATATCACTGCAGCTTGGAAGAGGGTGTTACAAGCATATGGTCGTCATGACGGGGAGTCGCTTTCGTAATTTTATGGATCCATCTGCATCCAGGGCGCTAAGCTGCCTGGCCCTATATGGCGGCGCATGCGTGATAAACGGCTCTCAGGAAGCCTTCGCCACAAGTAAGAGATGTAGAGTAATCCTGTAAAATGTCACTAATAAATCGGTTCTTCTTCGCACTTGGTGCAAAGAGGACGCGGCCGCTCCATATGGGAAATGCTGAGGAATGCCTTCGATCTACAGTTAGCAGCAGGGATCTCTGACCCAGGCCGAAAACAGGGTTCTACATCTACGAAGTGGCTTTTTTCGGGGGGAAGAGGAAATGAATTATGATAATAAGCCTCCTGATTAACGGGCCGCCATTCATAATTCTATTAGTGGAAGAGGTCCGCTCCTTGTTATCTGACCCGGGCCTCTTTATACTATGTTTTCTCTTGGAGTGGGAAACCGATTTGGCAAAATGACACAGGTCAACAAGAAAAATTGCAGAATTAACAGTTTGAATATATGCATAACATCATAATCAAAACCTACATAATCCGTAGCAAAGTGACACCAAAAAAAAAAGAAGCCGCATCGGTCTAAAAAATAAAAAATAAAAATAATAATATTAAAAAAATATTTACCGTTTTAGCGATCTTTGATCTAACTGGATTACCAGGAAGGAGTCGGAAGGTGAGAATGGAAGTTAGTTATGAATGGATTATTTAAAAGGCCTGCTTTTGGGATTATGATAGCTTCTCGACTGTCGAACGCGTTAGACATGGTAGATGTGTGTGTGTATGTGTATGTGTGTGTCGTTCCAGACGGAAACTATCTTTAGGATTGATATATAAAATTCCGTTCTTACGCCAAAAAAATCAAGCTTTCCTGATGAAAAGATGATTTTGATATGATGAAAAAAAAATCATACTAAAAAATGTACTTAAATTTCATTAATACTTGCTGAAATATCGATAAGTACAGCAAAAAAGCTTACAATCCAGTCTAGTTTGATAATTTGATCACAGAATATCATTCGCAATGAGTTTTCGGTCATAAAATTCGTATTGAACAATTTCTTTGCACTCAAAGTGCTCGAATTTATAATAGACTAGCTGGTTCACCCGTGCGTTGCACAGGTTGACTTGAACATTATCCAATTGCCTGTGACCCAAGTTAAGGTAGTTCTGATAGATTCGCCCACTCAGATCACACCACTTGAATTAGAGTAATCCAAATATATGCGACAATCAAATCCCCATTTCGTTCAGTGATGACAAAGATACCCTTATTCCCCCATCCCTTCCCCTAAAGCACCTCCTTCTATGGGTTAGATTTAAAAATTTTCAAGTAGCCTGTGATTTAAGTTAGAATACTCCAAACATATTCGCCCACCCAGATCCCAGTGGGTTCAGTGACGTTCAAAACGCTTTTACACACCCCCCCTCCCTATCCATTGTGGGTCAGATTTGAAAAATTGGAAAAATGTAGTCTTTGGCTTGAATTAGAGTAATCCAAACATATTTCACAATCAAATCCCCAGTTCGTTCAGTGATGACAAAGATACCCTATCCCCCCCCCCCCCCCCTAAATCACCTCCTTCTATGGGTTAGATTTGAAAATTTTCAAGTAGCCTGTGATTTAAGTTAGAATACTCCAAACATATTCGACAACTCAGATCCCCAGTTCGTTCAGTGACGTTCGAAACGCTTTAACTCCCCCACCCCTCCCCCTCCATTGTGGGTCAGATTTGAAAAAATTGAAAGATGTAGTCTTTGACTTAAGTTGGAGTAATCCAAACATACCCGTCAATCAAGTCCCCAGTTTGCTAAGTTTGCTCAGATTTGAAATTTTAAACCTTCTCTGAACTTCCACAAATAATTTAAGACCAAAATTAGCCAAATAGGCCCAGACGTTCTCAAGTTTTAGCGAGACTAACGATTAGCAATTGATTCATATATATAGATGTAACATATTATAATACCATATTTTATTAAAATTCGCTTGCTGCATGACTGGAATTTTCCAGATTATTATCTTCGACTCGGATGATTAATTTAAATTGCAAATCAACTAATAATATTGTTCTATAATAATTATGGCGCATAAATAAATGCACCAATAAATAAGTTATCATTGACTGAGTATAGTCGGAGAATGCCATTCATGTTTTCATCAAACTGAGAGGCTTTAAACACCAACAAGATAACTTAAATTTTCTCCGTGGTATTGTGACATCAGAGTTTCACGACGCGCATTCTGGTTCAACTGGTTCCTGTTCTAATTTATTTCTATTCCAAGGTGATTGAAATACTGAAATTGCAAGAAGTGAATTCAGTTGTACATTACGCTATTAAAAAGAAGAATCTTTATGAACACAGCCGCAAGCCGGAGTCCAACGAGATCCTATCACCGAGTGGCGATTCAATCCTCCCAAGATCAGATTGGTGTTCAGATCAAATTATGCAATATAAATCAGAAGACATATATGACCCCGGTAGTTTGGTACGATCGGTCTGTCATTGCCCTACATTTACACCCCCAATTTACTCCTTAAATATCCCATCAATATGCAATTAATCTTACGACACTGTTATTTCATATGCGAGTTGATAGGTTGTTAACCAGTTTCTATCTGCGATCTTATCAGATTCCAAAGCAGGTCCTAGCAGTTCCCTTTTTGACAAGTTTGAAACGGTTTTTTTGAAGCATTGAACGTATTTCAGCATTACCTCACAGCTATATAGCATTTTTAATTTTCTTCAGGTACTAGGAAGATTTCAATTCGTAGATTATGTATAGTTGATTTACATACCTAGTATTATTAAAGTACATCAAAATCCTAGTTAATAGTCTAGCATCAATAACATAACAAACATAAGTTCTTAGGTAACTAGTACGAGAATGTAAGCTGTTTCATTCTGTGATGCAATGTTGTGTATTGTTATCGTTTGGGCAGTCATAGCAAAATATGCAACGTTTCTTTATTTGAACAGTTCAAATTATTATAAAAATTTATTGAAAAAAAAAGCCTTTCTGTCCTTGAATTGATTTTTTTTTAAATTGATCTCCAACGTTTCTAGTGGGATTCTTCAGGGTGGTAACAATTAAATTCATAAACTGTTAACTTTAAATTTGATTTTAATACAAAGAGAAAATACTAGATCCCATTTATTTTAACCATTATATTTTGAATTTAATTTTCGTCCCCCTGAAGAAGCCTCAGTTTCTGAGGAGAAACGTTGGAGATGAATAGAAAATCAATTTATAGACAGAAATGCCTTTTTTTTAAATGTTTGTGGCAAAGTACGGAAACATTAAAATGAAGATTAGTTATGATTTATGGTGATTGTGATGTGATGTTTCTGTCAATGGTACATAGAACGTATAGGTATTTTTGAGGTTTTATATAATTATCTCCTGTATGCAACGTTATAATGATTAATATAGTCGATAATGATTGATAATTTTTTAAAAATTTGTGAGGCAGTTCCAAAGTTTTGCCTATTGAAAAACTGGTATATTCCCTTAATATCTAATCGACGGTGAAAACCAGAAACTATAATACAGATATGACTGGCGTGCCACTTCACTCGGGGTTGGCAGGCGATAATATTCCTGTGTTATTACTCCTTATGTCACACACAAGACAACAAACATTCCTTTTTGGATTTTATTCAAAATATACAAATTACTTATAACCTGTCTGAGAATTGTTTGAATATAAATAGGTATGTAAATTGATTTCAAAACTCAATTAATATGCTTCCTGAAGAAGCTTTTTGAATTTCGTTAAGTTTAAGAACACGGGCTAAGCAAAAACTTTAGTACTGCCTTCCAATTTCTTGAATCCTAAAAAAAAAACCCATTGAGTTTGTGTTTCTTAATGTTTCTACTTTTAATATGTAGATTCCAATTAGTATTTTTTAAATTAGAAGACGACAGTTTAAAGGGTAGAAATCTCATTTTGAAAATGAGGGTTGTACTACAGAACAGATAACCTATCTGACACAGATAGAAACATCACACTCATAATTATAATCTTAAGTTCAATGTTTTCATATTTTACTATGACTGCTCTACTGATAGCCCAACACATTGAAATTGACGTTATAATTATGAGTCTACAATGTACGTAATAGGTACCTACCCCCGTAGTACATACTGCTAATATACGAAAGTGTGTACACAATAAGTCAATTAAATCAATCCTCCTGTTTGCTTCAATTATGAATGCAATATATCCATATTCCTTAGAAAATAAAATTGAATAACTCTCCGTTATTAGCTTCTGGAACCGCTTTCTTTCTTTCAAGGAACAGGTCAACTTCAAACCCCAGAAAGGTGGCGAATGACAAAGAGGAATGTCTCACCATCGTGACGCGCCTTTTTCTGTACGGCGAAAGAAATCCATCAAGATTTTTTCTTCCCCGGAGCGACTGTTTATATAATACGTATCTATGATACGGTTATATACCTAGCCGCTAACCTTAAACGGCCATGCCCTTATTACTACCCCAACTCCCCGAAGGGTGAAGGAAAGGTATGGAAACAGCATGAAATATACGCTGCCACAAGCTAATCATGGTGGCAAAGTAGTCAAGCTATCAAGTCTGCATTCGAGCAGGGTTTGGATAAATTTGGTGTTTCCCCAAATGAAAATAGCAGCTTGCTAGTTGAGGTTCGCAGCCTCCAGTATATTTTATTTTATTCATTTATTCATTTAATATCAATTTTATTTCCTAATTGTTTTTGGTGACTTCAATTCGCGGGAGAAATTACATTCAATTTCCGTCTAATTTTGATGTAATTTCTAAGCATTTTATTTTTTTGCGGTTTACATGGACATTCCAATAGGTTGCATCGTCAAACCAATCGCACCACGTGCGCACGCGCTTCGCTAAATTGCGTGAAATACCAATTTCTCTCTAGCTAATCAATCAATGCAATGTTTATCAAAAATATGATTACATTTTTGGAGATTGTTTGTGAGGAAACCGATCAAATTTTGACGTGAATTTTTTTAAACAAATATTTCTTTAAATCAAATGATCACATATAACTGATTGCTTATTGTGGAATTGAACACTATCGGTTTTACCAAAATTACTTATGTTAATTAAACTAATGATATATCCAAGCAGGTTTTTATACTGTGAGCAGTTACAGGTATTGGGGGAAAAAAACAATAACAATTGGTGGAGAAAAACGTTGTTTTTATAATATTTTGCCATTTTATTAAATCAAATGTCGTATATAAGTTCCTGACTAAATTTTATTAAAGAAGGTAGAGTAGATTGTAAAGTGTCTTGGATGAAACAAAACAAGTATGTCCTTTTCATAATTCTGAAGATGATATAAGTATCCAAATCAATGTTTTAAAATTCAAAACAAAGATTGAACCTTGAAGTCTTCAAATGACATTATATCATTCACTAATTGCAGTTTTTTTGCAATTAGGGATGAAAACTATTGAAGTTCTGAAATCCTGAGTAGGGGCAAGAATCATTCAAGGTAGATCCAGGTTCCTGTTTAAGAACAGTTTTTCGGGGTTTGAATTTACATTTTCACTTTCCAAGTACAATGCATTTTAATTCCTTTAAACGTTTGATTTAAAGTGATGTTAAGTTATGATAATGACTTTTATAGTTTTTACGGCACATAAACCAGGAGCTCGGTAGTACATGACTCAAGATTTTGTAAGAATGTGTTCACTGGTACCCATCGTTCGGTAAATGAAAAATTTGACTCTTCTGCCCTACACCGTTGGGATCTTGGATTTTAAAGGCTTATAACGGTTCGACCTCATCTTCACCTGTCATTTCTTTCAAGAGTTTCTCTTGGTTGTCGAGGGGTCGTCAGTTCCTTCCATAAACAAGAGATGCGCAGGATACGGATTCCTTTTTCGTGAGCCTCGTTCAACGATCAACGTCGCTTATCCCATCCGTCGCGGAGACTGTTTTACTGTGTTCTTTCTTCCGGACGTTGACTATAGGATTAAAAATATGTGAAGACAGAATGGTTTTACCCATTTCTACCAGCTCTTCGTCTTTATTTTGATGGGATTACTCGGCCGTTCACCTTTTCCGTCCTCCATTTTTATTCAATTTCAGTACAATTGGAGGGAGATTCAGGACAGGAAATGATGTCCTCGTTCAGCGAATCCTACCCCATTCATCAATCGTCAAGAGATGTTGTCCTCTGCAACTTTTACAACTCAATTCTTTTGAAATTATACTCCTGGCGCATCTTTTCAGTGGTTATATATAGTAGTGAAGTTGAGGATGGGATGAATACATCAAGACATCCAGCTGTTTCCTCTCATTCACGCACTTTCCCCCGTACGTCTAGAATTCATTATTCGCTCAATTGGCGAGCTCCGACTCATGCACTTACGAGCACAACCGTATTCATAATTTGGAATCTCCAACTTCAGATTTTAGGTTTTCATCTTATTGTACACTGCTGAGTTCGGACGTTTTGTTCGATTTTTCAGAGCTCTTTTTACAGCATTTAATCGGACCTACTAATTTGTCTATTATTCAAAGTATGTTTGGAAATGATGGAATCAGCTACGCAGATGCATTATCACAACGGCACATCTTACCTGAAAATCCATATCATAAAAAAATCCGCTGTACCCTTCCTTCCCCAACCACTTCCACAAATTTGTCCACTACAATCTGTTTATTATTCATCATTTTTAATTTAGCTGTCACAATAAAATATGTTATCACCTGTTTATGAGAAAACTACAATAACAAATGCCGGCCATTATCTCATTTAGGAGTATCTCACCCTCGAGCAATGCGGAACGGTGGCGCTCTCCTTATCACGGCCTCCCTCAAAAGCGTTCCCTTTTGAGTAGCAAAGTACTGTGATTTTCATGAAATAGTAAAGTCGTGTCTAGTGGTTAACACAATATACCCACGAGATGAAAATTTCGGGTTCGATTCCAGTGCGGTCTGAATTTTTTTTTTTTTTTTGCTTTGTTCTTCAACTTTTAAAATATATTTGTAAACGTCATTTTGACTTTTATGTCCAACTAATCTGTATTTTTACTAAGGGATTGACTATTATGTATGTATGTATATTGACTGATATGTTGTTACTATGTTATGTATTTTTGAGATGTGAGATTGCGAGCATCCAGACCACCAAACTATACACATCATTCTGACCTGATGAAGGTTCTATTTTTATTCTGGAGATGCGCAAGAAGAGAAAGGCGCATCCAGCCATCGAACCTGATGGTGGGAACGTTACCGATATTTTATCATCAGGTCAATGTAATCAATTCAATTGGTTGAATGTTCGAATAGATTGGATATCCACATATGGACCGATCAAGCATTCAGCTTAATTAAATTATTTTGTACTTCAGTGCTAATTTTGTGGGAACATTGGTTATGTAACCGTGTGAATGTTGAAATACGAATCTCGTTGAATAAGTTTTATCTAGCAAGATATATATATATATATATATAGGTATATGTATTGTTGTATGGTTTTTGTAGAATTATTTTGTTGAATGTTGTGTCTAAATTTATAAATAATGAATGAATATTCGTTATAATAATTAATAATTCATAATATATGTTTAACGTGTACTCTTCTGCCGACTCCAGTCCGAGATTTGTTCTCTGTTAATTTTTCTACTAATAGTTTTTCTTCTTAAGTCGGTTGTATTTACACCGGTAAATCATAACGTTCCAAGTTTATTTACCTTTTCGCTCTCCCGAAAAATTTTCTTCTGGATAAATTGTTCGAATTTTTCTAATTATCAATCTGTATTCCTAGTTTACTACTGCTTATACTACTGGATGAGACTTAGGTGTGGGAGTCGATCATAGAAAAGATTCTAAACATTTTATTATTTACACTTTGGAGGTCGTTACACAGTTCATTGGAGCTGTGAAAGTACGATATAAATAAATGCCTACATTTTTCATGATAAGTATTTTTCTTCCGCAGAAAAATATAACGGCAAATGATCGAAATAATAAATACTCTCTTTCTAGTATTATGGTTACCACTAGTTACGACAAGTAGATGAAAAAGAATCACTCGTGCGGCTTAACTGTTAAAATTGTCGGACAGGTGTACATAAATAATGTCGATAGAACTTGAAGTTTTTAAAGGATGAGATGATTTTTTTTATTTTTATTATCCATGATTTGAAGTTTTTCCTGTTGATTAAATTTTTCTTGGTTTGACTCGTTCAATTTGTGACTTTGCACAGAACGGAGTGTACTTGTTATACGATTTTGATAGTTATATGAGTTTCGCTGTTTCACGGGATCTTTCCTTTTATGTGTCAACCAGTGTTCACTTAACTCCATCCAATTCAAGTGGGAAACAATAGCAAGTCATTAATACAAAGTTGTTCTTTACTGGGCAAAACATCTAATCATGGATATGTCTGTTTTTCGCAGTATGGGAAACAAATTGCTTCACACCAGCAGTTAGTTCACTCAGCTGATTGGAAAAGAGGCCATAATTTCAATCATCTCTTACTGTCCCAAAGAGTTTCTCTTATCAATTTTTAACTTCCTAGGGTGAAAAGGAGAGAGTTTAGCTCAGGAGCCACTCAGCTGATCCCGGTCATTTTCTGCTTAAAGTGTAAGTCCTAAGGGAAATGTCAATGGACATGTCAAATTTCAAGTCTCTACCACAGCGGGCATTGCCCAAAATAAACGTCACATTATTTAGCATGGAACGTTACACGAGATGGGTGATGTGGAAGTGTCACGAAATGTTTTTATGATTTTCACGTACAACCATACCGTTGCGGGGGAAATGAAACTTCTTTAGCTTCCATTGGACGAAAATCGTTTTCAATTCGTTGGAAAGCTCTCGATTTATCACGCATTTCTTTCGTACTTGTTCTTCTATTTGTGTTGTCGTTTTATATTTATTTATGTTATAAATTGATATAGCAAACAATGCTGCTTGTTTTGTAGTCACTTGGTTGGGAACTTAATCTTGGTAATAGTAATTGTAGACGCGCACCGTAACAGAAAATTACCCACTTAGGTACTTCCTTCTAATTTCAATTAGTAAAAGATTTATGTCGTAGTTTTAGCGGGAAGAAAGCATGATCCATTTTTTAGCATTTTAGCCGAAGGCTCAAAGCGGAAAGCGACCGGGGTGGTGGGGGGTGGGGAGGGGGAGCCCCTTGCGAGGCCCGAAGGTGCGATGACCGCCAGCCATAAGGCATATCCATGTCAAAAACAAATCATGAAGAACAACTGATATCCAAATGTCATTAACAATGATTATCACATTGACACGGATTATGTAAAACACCATTTACTTTAAAATAACACTCTGAATTTTCTTCATATCGGCATTGTTCCTACAAGTTTCAGGAAATTAATTTCACTGACGCAATTATGATGACAATTTGAATGATGCAACCCCATTGACACCCAGAAACAAGAACGAAGCGTTACCATTAACATTGTAACGTATAATAATTATTATTTTCCCTTTGTATTTTACCGAGTCCAATGCACACAGGTGGGCACAAAACAAAAGATCAGTTTCTTGTTATGATGAATGCGTGACTGGATGAATACAAAGCAACGGGATCGGTTCGTCAACATGTTCATATTTTATTATAGCCTATTCAACATTGCAATATTAATTTGATGTTATGAGATAATATATAAGATTTGATAGTACATATTGACATACTGGAAGATAAAATAATTCGGTAAACTCCAAAAATTCCGATAGATACCAATTACTACCGAATAGCGAGATGGACTCAGTATGAGGCATCTTTCCAGGAAACCTTGATGAATGAATATGGAGTATAGAAATGGTGATTTCCTCTCAAAAGATAAGACGGATATAGATGTGATGTTTACTCAAGAATTATCGACTGGCGATTAGTCGGTGCGAGTGTCAATTCCACATCTCCGAACTGAGGGGGGATTTAAAAAAGATACCAACTAAAACATCGTTCTTCATTCAGGTAAACAAGTCAGACGGCTGGTTTCCTGCTGTCGGGGGGTCTGAAATGTTTTATAATATTTCAGTTCAATTGTAACGTCAAAGTACAATGTCATAACACCTGAAACATATCTGTATACAACATACTTACCTTTAAAACGTCTTAGTATTTACTTACTTCTAGTACGAACATCTTCGTAACTACATCTTCGTAGCTCCAAATACGAACTTAACATTTTCCAGTATTCAGTAACACATTTATAAAGCATCTACGTATCTTCCAACATTTATTACGTACCTACATCTTCGAACCAATATTTATGTAGCTACAAATACGAACCTATTACTTATCAGTATGTAACCTATTTACCTATAAAACAACTACGATGTATCATATCTAGTACCTATATCTTTGCATCTATATTTATGTTGCTAATAATACAAAACAACTACATATCTACATACATCTAGTACCTACATCTATGTAGCTACAAATGCAAACCCACCACTTTGGTGTATGTAACATTCCTACTCATCAATAAATCAACTAAGTACCACTCCTATATATAGCAACTACATACTCCTTCTTATATACCTACATCGATATTGCTCCAAATACACGTCCTAGTCAATTTTTGACAATTTTGTTTTGACTAAATTCTGATAAAAATATAAATTTAACGATTTTTGGCCGTTTTTAGCAATTTTTAGTGATTTTTGGGGTGATTGGGGGCCAGTTTTCAGATGAGGTGCGCAAAAAACAGTACAAAAACCACAGCCGGTTTCAAAAATTTGAATTTCTCATACTCGTGGAAGTTTCTTGTTCAGGCAGTTTTTTCACCAAATAAGTCCTATTAAAAAAAATTTGATTTTGCATTAGATAGGAAGGAAATTTAACGCTTTTTCCAACGGTATCCTCAAATTTAAACTTACTCTTTTAATTATTGTAGTTATTGCTATTTTAGTGACTTAAGGTCAAAAACACGAGAAAAAAAAAATCTCAAAAAACAAGTTACTCGAAAACTAAGCGTTTAAAAAAATCTCTTAACAGGAACTTTCGATCAGAAATGAGCTCTAAAATCACGCCTGAAGTACTGACCAACTTATTCGGGACACCCTGTATGATCGTTATCTTTTTAATTTTTCATAGTCAACAGGTAAATGTGCTAGATAAATATTATATTTTGATATATTTATTAATTTTTTTCTCTTGTCTACAGGTCAGTCCGGATGACCAGTCTGCGTTGAGGAAAATCGTGAGTATCCCAATAATCCTTCTTTTTATTTTTCTGATTCCACTCAATCGGGTAAACTAAAATTATTAGTAGATCAATAAATCGTTCGTAGATCAATAAATTAGTAGATTAATTTAGTAGATCAGACTAATCATCGAAACCGGTACCAGATTTACTCCAGATTTATGGGCTTTCTACTAGCTATTCATGTAAAATATGAAGAAGAAATGAGAAATTTCAGTCATTAACTAATAATATCCCCCCCCCCCCATAATGTTTCTCTCTAATCTCTCTTTTTTAATCACTCCAATGTTTCCTCCGGTTAGCACGAAAACCGCAACAGAATTCGCAAATTGCATGAAAATAAAATTTTTCTATAAATGTGAACTGGGTATAAATCGGAATTATTATTTGTCCCTGAAAGTCAGTATAGAGTAAGATTCAAAACGATAAAATCACGAGCTCGAAAGGAGGTTAAGTACATAAGAGGAATGCAATTTTTTGACAACTGCCTTTTTTTGTCGGAATCTATATCCGAAATCTATTAACAATTTTGAAAATCTACTTATTATTTTATTGCCGTACGCTGCACCATTTTCGGAGTAGTATGAATAGTAGACAAGATTTCTCCATCCAGTGATTCTTGTAGCCTAGATGGAGAAGGCGTTGATAAGGAAAAACAAAGGATGTGAGTTCATTCCCACCTGGAACCCATTTTTTCTGCATTTAAATTAAGTTTCCTGTTTTTCAATTTCTAAACAAACCCCCTGCCGAACCCATACGGCAAATAGTAAAATTCGCCGTAAAATTAAGGAAATGTTGGAAAAGATAAATAACTAAATTAAGGTATATTAAAAAAGATGCCACGTTAGAAGTAGAATTTACTATTTGCATGCTTGTGTCATCCAGCTCAATATTAAAGTTTGTGATGTCTGGATGGGTGTAAAGAAGTGGTTTCAGCTTACTACTGCTACTATGTCTACTATTATTATAATATTCTAAACGACGTCTGTTAATCACAGCATCGGCGGATGCCGGCGGTATGCGCAAGTCCGGTTGGTGTCCTCAGGCGCTGACTGAGCCACTTGCTTCTCTTCTCCCTCTGCCTCATGAATTATGTAGCAGGGGCAGTACGCAAATATTTAACCGGTCGTCTATGTTGCGGAGCCATCGAAAAATGTTCGCGGCATTAATTAATTTTATTATTAAATAATGAAAGGGGTGGGCCGGTCTTTATAATTCGTTCCGGTACCCGCCAGAAGTTTCCCCGTGCATTCCACGAGGTTCAGTTCCGGATTTCTCCAAGTGCAGTGATATTTCTTCTTAAAAAAAAAAAAAATATATATATATATTTAGGGCAAATCGATAATATGAACCTACATGTATGAATGTATATGTGGGAGTATTAAAACTTCTTTCGTAAAACCCCGACATGAGACCTAATCACTGAAATGCAGTACACTACAATTATTTTCAGTAATAATCACAAAACCTAGCTAAAACCACCTACCCACACCTGTTGATTCGATACTCATACACATTAAGAGATTGTGCAGTCTAACTGGAGAAATGTCAATCCGAGAATTATTTTAAATTAGTTATTACATACAAGCCCTAAAATTAAAAGGAAGGGGAATTATTGTTTTCAGTCAGTTTTTCAGTCCCCTGGTAACATAGAATTCTGTTTTCTTCACTTGAATAGACCTCCTCTTGGTTTGTCAGACCTTTTATTTAATTTCAAATTGTACGATGGTCGGAGATTGGTTTGGATTAATATGACTTAATTGTTGCTAGGAATATTTATGCAGTTAACCCAATCATGCATTGTAATTAATAGCTGTTCGCTTGAAGAGTAGTAAAAGAAGGTGGAGGACTGATTTTCGATCTGAAAATTCTCGTTTCTTTCTTTTTTATAATCTCATTCAATACTGATTTAATTCAGTGTGAGGCTTTATTATTCGCACAATGGCACATGAAAAATGCTGCAGGTAATTGTGTTCCTAGTAAACCAGTATCTCGACGCAAACGGTACTAAACGAACTAACGAACTGAATGTTGAAAAGATAACAAATTCGAGCTGAAAATCGAACATATTTTCGTTTAATTTTCTACAAAAATTCGCTAAAACCGATAAAAAGCTAAAAAAAACCCAAAATCTTTTTCGAATTGCAGAAATTATTTAGAATGAGTTTTTTTTCCATAAAATTAGTAGGAAGTTAACAATGTCTTTGTGCTCAAACTGCTTAAATTTCACTACATTGTACCACGATCCTCGATGATAGTACAATTCACGATCATTCGCTCATAACTGGTTTATATTTGAGTTTTTCCAGCTCAGTTACACCCGAGATTTACAAATGTTGGTACATTGACGCACAAAATCAACATCTTGGCAAACCACTGGAAGCAAAAAATGAAAAGCATTTATACAGTCACGGTAAAATATGGAACAGTTCGTAATTGAAAATCACGCAATTAAGATTCTGTTTGAATCCCTCACGACAGCGATTCCTCTCGCTTTGAATGTCATGTTTAAATGCTTGGCGACGCGAGGATTACTCCATCTTGATCGTGAAGGTGCTTGATTTGTACTTGGCAACCCTTACATCAAGATAACCGAGCTGGTACGTATTGTTTACGGCAGGGGAAAAAGTGATAGGGCTAAATGAACGTTGAAGTCATCTCGACAGGAGATCGTGGAGCATGAACTCCCCCGCTTCGATTCATTCATCTTTTTTTAATTTTTTTAACCTTCCTACTCTCTCAACGAAGCCACTGAGAGTTCATTTCATCTTAAAAACGTGATGTGCAAATCATTTAGATTAAGGATCGAGTATCTTATTCCAATTCGCACTTATCGGCAAGTTGCGATCCTTTGAGCTCTGTTCCCCTCCCCTATTATGAAGTATGTTAACGCATTTGTATTCTTGGTTCTTGACTCCTGGTTCTTGATAAAATATTTTTTTAAAGTAAAAACCAAAGCGAGTTTTAAATTTCATAAGTGCCAGGAACCATGTAAAAGTATTACTTAGAAAACACAATACAAGTTTACACACAAAACATGCCTACCGGGTATACTTTTCATTGCACATAGCTATTAATTTCCCATTAGGTGATGTCAAGCAGATAATGTGGTCTTTCATCGCTCAACCGATCTTACTGATCATTACTTCAATGAAAATATTCGAGCCTACTGCTCTTCACCAAAAGTATTTTCTAGATACTAAGATATATTTTTGCACAGTGCTCCCCTCGGTAGGTACATAGCTACATTGCGCAGCGACAACCTGGCAAACAGTCAAATGCCGTTCTCACTCATTCTTTATTTTTGCCGTTTTTCTTCGCATTAGATGATAGTTTACCTGAAACTGTCCTTCTGGAATTTTCGGGATGGATTGAAGGCTTTTTTTATAAAGATTCCCATAGTCCGTCCACTGTAGTGGCACCTGGAGACCTATCATTTCAGGTAAATCAGCTTGTCCAGCACCACTATAGCTTGGCACATTATCACTGCTGCACCGTAGATTTTATTAGTCTTCCTTGTTTCAGGAGTCGCACTGAAATCTTCCTATCCACCTTACGCTTTAATTACCTACCGTACGAACCGTGATTGCTAGCCTTACGGTAAACCTATAGCTTTGAAATAAAAGTGTGTCTACTCGATTGAGAAATTTTCTACAAAGAGATGAAGTGCTTTATGTAATATTATTTTCTATCAACTTTTCTACAATAATTAAATACGAACTTGATTTTTCGTCTTCCTGCTTGTTTCTGTTGTTTAAAAATGATCTAATTATGGTATGTTCAAGGAAAATAGAACGTTTTTGATGAAGTTGGTCTCAATCTGAAGCACAGCGACCGATTTAAAACGTTTCGTTTCGTCGGCTGACGCTTCAGAAAGGCCAGGCACGGGGCAAGGTCGACAATCCCATTCTCGTTCCCTCATCAAAAGCTTATGACCGCTCATTTCGTGGGGCCCAGCTGTCTGATCCCGGGGCTCATCAACAATCGCCACTCGAACGGCCGCCGTTTATCGCTGGAGGTCCCCACCACAAATTCAGATGGAGTTGAGGTCCTTCCCCGGCCATTGCATTGAAGTAATCAGCGTTCATTGTGCACAAAACTCTAACTGGTCTCTCCGAAACTTTGTTGGGCGAAACAATAGCAGTCATTGTGCTCTATACTTACAAAATGAGGCTGAATGATGACCCATTGCGTTTAGAAAAATTTGGTCATTTAAAGAGTAATGATAAATTTAAACGGCTGTAGGAAGCTGTTGAGTTGTTGAGGCACACGTTCGCTATACCTTGACGGAGGGTTGAGATTCCTCAGTTGTAAGGACTGACCACTCTGTAGATGTTGTATGTATAAAGCTGATAATTTTTTAGATGGTTTGACCGGAAGCCATTTAACATTTCATTTGCATTTTGGACGAGTAAATATGCCTCATGTGCTAAGTGTCTGCTGACTTAGCTCACTGCGTTCATTAAAGGGATTATATTCTCAATGAAAAATTTACAGTGCAAGTTCTGATATTTTTGGAGAACTAATCTAGCGTAATTCTGTGACCATGCTCGAGAGAACAACGTCCATATATTTCGCATAGCAGGAGGAGTAGCATAGAGTAGAAACTTCAAAACCATACCATTTGGTATAATCCCTACTCTGAAACAACTTTCGAAAAATTCAACTTGGCTCTGGTATCACGCTATTTCGATTGCAAAATAACGGATTTGTCTGATCCAAAATCGATGAGGCATCAAGAAAAAGGGGGAAAGGGAGGAAAAGAAAAGCCTCAGTATCACTACCACAAAGTTCCACTTACTTGAGTGTCAGTATCACTTAGACAATTCACAAAAAACACAAGAAGGTTACACATAAGAGAAGGTGTTACTACAGTTCTATATAAATATAAAATATCTGTCTGGTTATATTGAACTATAATATTTAAACTAATGGATGAAAGAAAATTTCATAAATATAAAAACAAAGAGAAAATTCTGATATTTCGCGGATTAAGCTTGATCACAGAAAAAATACAAATGGGCATTGTTTGCATGACGATGAGTCTTGTTGCCTCGTTGCTTGTTGTCTGCATTCATGGATTAGGAAGATCATGATCTTCATCCTGATGCTTTCATTCATTCGTTGATGTTGAGGCCGATATATATATAGTTTAATACGGAGCAGATAAAATTCGGTTCCGATACACTCAATCACTCATAAATTATATTAAACGAACAAAGTCTATGATAATAATATACCTAATAACAATGAAATTATATTTCGAACAGTGTTTAATGCTAACAATAAAAACTTTAAAATATCATATTTCGTTTGATTTAATTATGGTTTACAACGGGACGGAAATTCATTCTGGTTTACAGACTGAGGTTCATTAGATTTATTTCAAGATGATATCATACCTGTACCGTTGCAGGCTTTTCTACCCCGTTAAACAATGCCCAAAGGGTATCTATATTTCCACTTTATTCCCCCTTAATAACCGGGTACTAGGAATCTTGGAATTGATCGCGTTTCTCTTCTTGTGTGGGAGAGGATCCTTAACTGTGCAATAAACCCTGATAGTTACACTGGGATATAAAAGGCGGCTCTTAGAATGTGTGAGAGAGGATGGGAGGGTCGGAATGAACTCGGTTACCTCGTTTTTGTGTTTATTAAGTTTCCAAATTCCTCAACGACCGACTGGGTTTTATGTTGGTTTTCTAATTCCATGTTGGGGAAGGGACAAACAATATTTCACTGCTGTAAAGGTAGCCATATGGTTTGATGTATATAGAATGGCTAAACTGTATATCTACATACCTTGGAAAACACTAAAAAAATGGTGTTGGGCACATAGAAGTCAAAGTAATATTATCCGTTTCCTCAATGGTTTTGGGATTTGTAATGGTAATCAAATACGTTAGCGGCACTAGAAAGAATAAAATGAATAGGAACTATATTACTATAAGTAACAGGGTCAGTTTAAAGTAAATATAATGTTATCCAGGGGTCTGGAACGGAAAGAAACAGGGGGGTTCATAGTCAAGAGATTACACTATTATTTAAGGTGGACATATGGTCAAAAGTTTGTAGAATGACTAAACTATAAAATCTACATACCTTGGGAAACACATAGATATGTGTGTTAGGCACATAGAATTCAATGTAATATTTTCCCTCTCTTCAGTAGTATTGAGATACGTAGTGGTTATACATACATTAGTGGCACTAGAAAGAATAAAATGGGCTTAGGAGTAAGTTTTTCCTTTCCAGACCCCTGGATTGCATCTGCGTACATAGTACTGACCCCATCGTTTATATGTGGCCTTTGAAGCGGAGGTTCGTTTTTCCACTCGACATGCATTGCTTCACAAATAGAGGAGGGTGAAAATCTAATGTCTCCGCATGTTGTAAACCTCAAGACCTTCCTGGCTTAGGGACCAAAGTACTTAGCTGGTAACTTATCGTTTTTATTTCAAAAGTAACAGTTCCGAGACGATAAATAGGGGTTAAAAACAATATATTTAACAAATTAAGAATTTGGCAACAGAAAATTATAAACTTGCGATAAATTATAAACGATATTGCCAAGGATGTTTTAGCTCTGGGGGTCTTTAAAAATAAATTTTCGTCCGACTGATAAAAATTTCATGCTTTCTTATAGTAGTTCACGATCAACCATTCGTTACTAAGGAGAATATAACTTCCTGATTTCCCATTCCACAAAAAACGTTTATAAACCATTCGTTGGAAAGCTATGAATTTATCACATGTCGCCAAATTTCTGTGGGAGAATTTTCCTCTCCTTAACTCTAAAGTCCTATGCACACGCTTCGTTACATATAGAAACTAAATTGTGTCTCTCACTGGATCATTCCAACTCTCTACTGGGTTTGTTCTCTAGTGTTCAATACTCTGTTGATTTTTCTCACATATGGGTTACTACTAGGTGATGTAGTAACCAGGGGAGTTGTCGATATTTATGTTTTCATATCATTACCGGATAAGAGTATATTTATGGTGCCTTAATATATCCTTGTCACATCCTTGACATAGCGTGTGGCGATGGTTTGTTTTAAATTACACATCGTTTCTCACTCACTCTTGGTTTCTAGCTCACTCTGTTTCTGCATGTGCACAGCATAATTGGTAAATTGTTGATAGGTTTGAAGCACAGGAATTAGGAATGACGACGCTAGCTTACTCTTGTAGCAATTTGAAGAACGATATTTTAGTGGGGTGAGCACTCAGCTGTTTCTGTCATACTATGCATCATAGTACTCGTCCCACATTATGACACTGATCCTTTCGAAAATCACAGCTTCATCTTCTATCCTCTTCGTATTGAGAGCGAGCTTGGAAAAATAAACTAAATTCTTATCCTTTGAGCACGTCGGAACACGAAAAAAACTGAAACAAGATCGAAAAGGACCACAAGAAAAAGGTGTCTGAACCCAAATGTAAGTCGATGCTCAGAGGCAGTGAGCTGTCCCTTGTACCCACGATACGAAGCGATCCCTCGTACGAAGCGATCGGTTTCACCGGGCAGATTATCCCATGTCGAGCCAACCACCCGCTTCTTCCCTTGTGACTTGAAGCGGTTTGCCGTTACGTCACTGGCCCTTGTCGAAGGTCGTGCAACTCGAGCAATTTTCGGCTACCCGAACCGCGGAGGGACTACTCGCTCTCCGATTCGCCTTTTACGGCACCCGAACGAGAAATCCTGGTTCCTTAAAGAGGTCCTTTTTCTGAAGTTCTTCACAAAACGTAATGCAAAAATCCGGCCGGCCCATTACACCAACTGTTTTATGCGGAGTTGCGACAGATCCCTTTTTTATGTGCGTGACTGTAAACGTCTACAGTTTGAACTGGTTTTGTTTTGTTGTGACCAAAAAAGAATGAACCGATGATTGCGATGGCCTTGATGAGTTATGAGCTCTGCGTTTTTTTCAACTAGGTTATTATCTGCCCTTTGTCCAGTTTTTCATTCTAAAGGTGTTGAACGTTGACTTGAGAGGGCCATTCTAATTCACTCAATTTTTGAGTAAGCTACACACCTATTCATTGCATCTATTTGCGAATTCCAAAGTAGGTAGATACTGGTCATTCTAGCCAATCATAAGATTGACTCTTAAAAAGGTACTTAGTGCCTTCAAACTGTATGAACGGTAGGTTATATATACTAGAGCTGTGGAAGCGAACAAACCTGTTTTTCATCCAAACAATCTCTAATCTACCATGGAATGAAAACCAATCAATGGCGACAGCCCCTGTATTTTTTGGAGTAGCTGTAGGTGTCCCCTTCACTGTAGCAAGGTCAATCTTCGCTCATGTTTAATATGTTCGTTCAAACCCAAAATATGTACACTTATTAGTGTTAATGTTGATCCTTTATTAAAATATATTTACGGTTACTATTTCCAATGAGATGTACCTTAGTTCGCAAGAGGGTAAAAATGCTTTTAGTAAGTATTTTGTTTTGTCCTTTGACGATTTGTTACAATGAATATAGCTGATAACATCACCAATGATGTGCCTACTACAAAATTCATTTCTGCATAAGGCTGATGCTGCGACTTATTATGTACATCTACATCAGCATATTATAAATCTCCTGGTATACACGTCCACTTTCCTTGAGAGGTACGTTTGGAAACAGCTAACCAACTAGTTATCCCTTATCAAGTCGGTTGTCCTGCTGAAGATAAATCGGTTGAAAAGAATCCACTGAATCCATTTCGCGGGGAATCAAACACGCGTTCGGTCGTACAAGGAAGAAGCGTGCGAGGAGTTGGCAAGAAGCGTGACTCAGCCCTGAACATGAATGACACGGGGGCTTCATTGAAGAGTTTCGCAATGCGAAGGCTGCAGTGAGCGCGGCTACTTTCCCTTCGCTCGGCAGAATCCTCCATTGGACTTCTCTCCATGTTTTATTGAAAGAACGGAAACTGAAGGCAGACTATCAAACTGTGAGTATATTTTGCCTTGAAGCGACAGGTATATTATTAGTAAGAAATGTGTTGTTCGCTTACACGATAACTGAGCCTATCATACACCATCATTACAATATGTACATGGAACGATATTTGATTTCACATTTGAATATAAACTATGCATTTTTCGAATCAAAGCTTCGAAAATTCTGCTACAACTCTGAAAGCGCTAGCAAGATGATGATGGCCAATGATGTGTCATGATGTGTTTCTTCTTATCGTGAGTATATTTTGCCTTGACGTGACAGGTATATTATTTGTAAGAAATGTGTTGCTCGTCTACACGATGACTGAGCCCATCATACACCATCATTACAATATGTACATGGAACGATATTTGATTTCACATTTGAATATAAACTATGCATTTTTCGAATCAAAGCTTCAAAAATTCTGCTACAACCCTGAAAGCGCTTGCTGGATGTTGGTCAATGATATGTCATGATGTGTTTCTTCTTATCACCTAATAATAATTGTTATTGTTCATTGAAACATTCGGAGCGCATATCTAACTCATCAGTACGTTTATTGAAATAAGAGAGTGTGGAATCAGAGTTTAATCCGGCTTTAATTTTGATGTAATAGTATTTCAAAATGTTCACTGAGAAGATGACTTTACAATATTTGCTGCATGTAAAACACTGAACTTACTTAAACGCACCCTTAGATGGCTCGCCACCCTAAAGCCGCAGTTGCCAGCGCAAATCGTACATCTATTTCGTTTTGCGTAAAAGAGCCATTCCTAGTATTTCTGCATCTTCGCATCTTCATATTATGCATTTCATGTAAGGAAGAAATCGGGGCTCAATCGATTGAGCAGAGATTATATCGTAGCATGTAACTCCCAAAAACAGCTTTGTACAGCGAAATAGCAACTTCAAAGTTCAGCATCTAACGTTAGCTATCAAACATATAAGGATCAAGTCTCACTTTGCTGGAAGGGTGCGGTAATTACTTTGTAAAGCCCCGGAGGTCCAAGACCAATGGATCTGATTGCAATAACAACTAGTGATGTAGCTCTGTGAGAGTAGATGATCGAACATTCACCGAGTGACATTGTGAGTGAGATTCGGGTAGTTTCCGTACTCATTAGGACGGTATAGTGTAGAACCATAACGATATATTGTAAATTTTGATGAATGAGTGAAGACATTGCGATGAAATTGAATTGCAGAAGTTTAATTCACAATACTGGCTGCAGTAAGCACACTTTCTGAGATCTTGAACTTAGATCCCAAGAACCCACCCATACATGGCCCTCCACTTAAAAGCCGCAGGCACCAGCGCAAATCGGACATCTCTTTTGTTTTGCGTCAGAGAAGAGGCGTTCTAGTCGGCAGACTTCGCTTTGAAAGGAGGTTGAAAAAATTGGGTCCCGACCCTGACAAAGACGCGTGCGCGACTTGAACTCACTCTGACCCGATCTGACCTCTAGGGTCAGCTTTGAAAGGGCTACCCGCAGCTACTTCAGACCTCGAACTCTCTCCCTTAGGGCTTGTTTTTTTGAGTGTTGCATCAACTGTTGTAAATCTACACGCCGGATCTAAGCCATGGCCGTCTGCTCCTGTCTCGGTTATTATTAGTATTTTTACGGTCTTACATATTCATTGTGATATTTAAATGCCCGGTAGGCGAACCGCCTCCTGCGAGTCATCTGTAAGGAATTCATTTCTCGACTTCGGAATTAAAGTTCTGCCTTAACTAAAAAAATTTATGCATGGCTCCGCTTGCGAATTTTCTTCGCTTTCTATAATCCTTGACCAGCAGTTAACGGTATTCTATTTGTTGTTGGCACGAAGCACGGCTTAATCACAGATCTCAAATACTAGGTGAAGCACATAATTGCAGTGAATAATAAATTTGCTCTTTCTCACAGAGAGTAGATCCTGCCAATACTATGAATTCGCAATTATTCATTCATTCCATCATCACTGCTTCTAATTTGGGGAATAGATACATTCCCAATATGCTATCTATGACAGTTTCGGGATATGGTTTATATTCATTCCTGCATGCTAGATACATCCTAGATAGCAGGTTTTCCGTTTGCATATGATAATATATGTACATGTATGTATTATGCACTATGCATGTACATGTATGCTATGCACTGTGCATGTAATGTATGCAGTAGTAGTTTGGCTTTTTATAATTGGGACATTTTCCGTTAATTCACTACCACCTCTTTTATTGGTTTCCGTTGATTCACTACCGCTTGATATAAATGTTCTGTTGTTCTAAAAACTGTTTCCCAATCATTTTTACGTCCACTGTGGTAAAAAATAGATCAGAATGCTGTGTATTGTTTGGTAGCCTGGATGCTCACAAGCTCACATCTAAAAAATACATTACCTACATCAAGTAGTCAATTCCTTAGTAAAAATTCAGATTAGCTGGACATGTAGGTCAGAATGATGTGTATAGTTTGATGGTCTGGATGCTCATAAGCTCGCAAATCAAAAATACATAACATCAAGTACATAGTCAATCCCTTAGTAAAAATACAGATTAGTTGGACATACAGATCAGAATGAAAGAATGGTAATGAATTAACGGAAAAGGTCCTATAATTGTATATAATTGTATACAACAATATTCGATAGAAGAAGAATATCGTTGTAGATACCAGATATTAGATTATTTGTGTTATCGAAGTTTTTATGGTAAATTATTTATTTGAAGCCTCACATTTTGATTGCCTTTGTTTTTTATTGATAAGGATTGCATGGTGAATTGGAGCAGTATACTTCCAAGTAAAGGTTTTTGGTTTTTTGGATGGAGATGAGGTAGAATGGATGAGTTGGAGGTTGGAGGTGTATGGATGGCTGGAGACGTGGGCTGGAAATGGTCGTTTGGTGGTTGTTTTGAATGGATGGTTTTTTCGTAAAAGGTTAGATGTGGGATGTTTTCTTCAGAAGGCAAGTTGATGGGTATGGATGGTTGCTAGAGTAGGCTGGAAGTAGTTCTTAGCTGTGGAAAATATACAGGATTGGAGATTTTGTTTATTGTTAGTTTGAGGAAGGGGACGAAGCATACCTCGAAGGCGCTGGTTAAAAAAGGAAAAAGTTGAAAGCCCAAAGATTATGTAAAAGTGCATGACTACAGGGCAGAGATGGATGCTACAATTTCATTGAAGCCCTACGCTCTCGTTGGCAGCCCAACCGGATTTGTTGATCCAAAATTAAGTGATCCATTGCTGTTGTACAATACCTGCAATTTATATGCGCAGCTTAATTGGAATGCTGTTGATGTAATAAATCCATCAAGGCATCACAGTCTGGAACAGTTACCGACTGAAATTAATCTTCCAATTACCTCCAATCCTATCATATTAAATAGAAAAACTGCTCTGTCGGTATCCGAACTGCGCTGAGAGATGCAATTCGTGATATGATTCGGGATAGACCGCAACCTCGCCTGGGACCTCAACCCCTAATTTGTAATTGCGCAAAAACCTTCTCACTAAACCGCTATAGCACACAAGGTCTGTTTGTTTTTGGCCTAGATGCGGCCCGAAATAATAACGCCGTCGAAGATCGAGGCTCCCTCAATTATATTCCGCTGGAGTTTTTATCACTGTAATTCCTTGTGCGGAGGAAGTATTTATTAATATTGATTGGCGCTCTTCGCTAATACCCTAATGAGCCGATTGGTCAACCCAATTATAACCGTTGATAACATGGTTTTGGTTTTTCATCTGAGCTATGTAGATCTGTTGAAAGCATAACAAGAAGTAGCAGATACCTTTTTGGTTCTGAGTTGGTTTAATACTTGAGTAAATCGAGATTAATCATAATTGACTGCACTTGTCATTTTCTTAAGAGGGATTCAGGATATTGCTAACGTAGGAAGTTTGGCTTCTACATTACACTGTTAAGGTTTTTTTTAAACCGATTCGTTACCCGTTTAAGAATATCTACCTACTATTTACTTTAACTGGTATTCTAGTTGAATTAATTGGAATTTTTACAATGTATAACACGCTCCGGAAAATTAATAATTTTTTCTTTATTTGCTGAGTATCATCCGAAAGAACTGATTCCGGAGCCGAGAGCTCCATTCTTGACTCATCCGATATGAAATCTTAATTTTCAAATCAGCTGATCAAAGAGCTAGAATTTTGGCTCCGCTGATTTTACAAATCTTCTTTACTATACTCTCACAGCTTAATTAGGGGCTCCATGTCAAACCTCAGCATTCTTGGTCAAATCTGTGGTAGACCAGGTCGCTCACTATCAATTGGGATACTTTCAGCAACCTCTATGGAGTATTAGTATCCGTGCATATTCATTATGCATTTTAACATCTGCGGTCAAATAAGAAAGAAATATGGCTCAATCAAAAGTAACTAGTACTCCCAAATAGATTTCGCTACAAACTTCTGCATTTGGTATTAACTGGGAAACAGATTAGGATCAAATCTTAATCTGCTGTAGGAATGCCCTAGATTTACTTCTTCTGGATTACTGGATTGGTCCAGAGGTCCAGGTCTTCAATGAATCTTATTGTAATTCAAACGGCTATGTAATTCTGACAGGCTAGCAGATCTCAATGGTCCAGGTCTTCAATGAATCTAATTGTAATTCAAACGACTATGCAATTCTGACAGGCTAGCAGATAAACATTCACCAAAACATCACATTTTAAGAGAGATTCTGATGTTTTCACGCTCATTAGGCGGTTGAGTGTATTATAGCGTTATACCATATATATGGTGAATTTTGATGTATGAGAGAAGACATTCTGAAATTATAAGTTCAATCTCAAGACCTTTCAAAGCTCGGTCATCGATTTTATCAACCGTCAGAATCGCTCGGAGAGTTGAGAGAGTGGAGCCCGTCACCGTAGAAGAAAGTCGGTCTCAACATCGCTAATAGCGTTGGGCAATCGGCAAAAATACGTATGAGCTCACTACAAGCAACCTGATATAGTCAGTTGCTGAATATGGTATGCTATATTCTTTGTGATTCATTCATTAGTTCATTAATTGATAACATGTCATTAAAAACAAAATAAATCGCTCAAGTTTCATGAACGAAATACTGTAACAGAAAACTTTACAAACTCTTCGTTGCTGGGAACTTCCAACACTACTAGCAACAAGCTGCCATTATGGTTTATGGAACTCAAAATATATTAGAGTTTGTATAAGTATAATATTTTAATAAACTATGTTCAGTATTCTGGACCTGAGCGAAACATGTCAATGTCATGGGAAACAGTATGATAATTCTATAAGAACGAGCGATTTCATGACGTAATATTAAGAAAATATACACAGAGCACAATCTGACGGAGTGAATATTTCGGGAATTGTTTGAACTGGCTTAAGACAACACAAGTGATTAAACTTGCGGAAATATTTCAAGTTGTCATCAATTACTAGGATAGAGCTATAACATCGACGTCTTCATGTGATTTATGACACATTATTTATTTAACTGTAATTATTAATTTCTTATAAAAGGCTAAATAATGACCTGAAAAAATTAGGAATAAACAAAAAGTAGGTAGTAAATAAATAAACTGGAATTAATCAAAACTGACAATTCACATGAAGCCGGCATGTTGGGTAAATCTTTTCAAAAATAATATATGTATAAGTTTGAGCGGAGCACAAGATTCAAACTTTAACGAAGAATGTTCCAGTCATGCAGCATGATCATATGAGCAAATTTTTTTAAACTCTCATACTATATTTGTTCATTTGTTTCCGAAATGTGAGCACTTTGAGTGCAATGAAATTTTTAACTATCACTTTATGGCAAAAACTTATTCAAAATTGTAACTTGCTATTAAAAAATGATTTCAGATTTTTAGACTCTTTCTGCAATTCGTATCGATTTTTTGCGCATAATAATAAAAGTTCAGTATTTTTTCAGCATAATTTGGTGCATACATATTTGATGTTCTTGTTTGTGGTTAATTAATTTTATTTGAGCGATTTTCCGCTAAAAATATGTATTTGACGATTTTTAGCTGGTTTTTGCCAGTTTAGCAATTTGTTTAAACATTTTTTGAAATTTATTGCTCAATAATAATTATTTATTAATTTGTGTATTTATTTTTTCTCCGCTTTCTTAAATTCCGGTAGCTCTTGCTAATTATATTTATGATTTTTAGATCATCAATTTGGTTATTATTGGTTAAATCCAGTTAGATGTCCGACGTTTCATGTCAGTTGGAACAGACCCATCACCTTCAACAGGTCGCCCGCTCTATTTTCACACGGTTCGAGACGATTTTCTAGTTGACCGGACACCAATTAATTTCGCTCCCCGTCCGCTTCCTTAAACGGAGCAGCTGCTTTGAGGGAGGAATTCGGGAGATGAGGCCCCAGGGGGGGTTTGACCCTATCATTAACCGGGACATAACTGGAGCGTCCGGAGCTTGACCAGTTGACCAACGAGGGGGACCCAAGAATCCTCGCAATGCGCATCCTCAATCCGAACCCGACCGAGTCGAGAGAGATCCTTCCATCTACGAAACGTTGCTAAACTTTACATAAAGATTTATTTTATTATCATTTAAATGATTAACAGGACGTTTCCATTTGTTTTCGTCACGTCACGGTGGAATTTTCTATTGATTTTCACGTACAACCAATGCGTTACTAGGGAAGTGTGACTACCTTGTTTTCATAGCAGGAAAATCGTTAGCCACTTTTTGGAATGCTCTCATTTTATCACAGCATCTTATAATCCCCAAGCCTCTGTAGTGTCATGGAAAGCTGATTTATTACGCTCAGTTATAAACTAATATTGCTAAGTAACCATAATGAACTAATAATGTGTAAAATTAATCATTATCATTATGATCTGACTTTAGAACCGTAGGTCTACCGTCTTTTTTTTTAAATTATTATTAGTCGTTTAGTATTTTCAATAATGATCCTTTGTAATAGACCTAGAAAAAATTACTTAACACCCCTCAAAATTTGTTGCTTTATATTTCAAAATATTTAGATTCCAAAAAATAATGAAAAATAAAAATCCGTCTGTATGCCGCGTCGTACGCCGTCTGAAGCTTTTCTTCCGTAACTAAAAACCAAACTTTATGACATTTGGCTCAAAAATCGTACATCACCAGGGAATGTACATCACTCTCGATCACTTTTAAATGGTAGTACTTAAGGGTTGAAATATTAAAAATTCGATACCTCGAAGACTTTCGAAATAAAAGGATTTGACTTACGGACAAAGAAGGTCAATAAATCGAATCAGAACATCTGGGGTGTTTTACAATTGTTTCCCAAAATAAAGGGAATAAGGGAATTTATCGAGTCCGGACCTTTGTACGTCAGATGATGCTTGTACCTCAATCAAGGCTTGGTAGTCCAGTGGAAGAGTATGCGCCTGCTGGGCGGTGGCGGGGTACGAATCCTGTAGCAGATATATGTAGATCGACTCAAAACTCAGCAAATCGTCAATCGAAATAACAGGAATGGGCCGAGCAAAAACACTTCTTCCTCTTTCACCGAGCTTTCGGTAATTATACCTTCTTCAGGAACGTTGTAGTGTGAACAGGTTATATATACCCTGAAGGAGATAATATGTTCACCGAAAGCTCGGTAAAAGAGGAAGAAGTGTTTTTGTTTGAACCCTTTACTGATAAATCGGTTGACGGGTTCGAATCCTGTCGGCGACATAATTTCCTTTACATTTTTCACTGTCACTTCCATGTTTATTGTTAGTATTATTTATTTTGTATTAATTTATTTTTTGTAGTTTATTAATTTACGTTCTTTTGGTAGGTAACATCGTCCAGTTATATTTCGATAATGCACCATAGAGTCGGTTTGATAAGCTATTTTCTATAGACCAGTGATATGCGTTGAAGGGCTATCTAATAGAGAAATAATAAACCTTTGCGTAACAATTGCATTTATTTATTTTATTTTATTTTTAATTTGATGATTCAAGACGCACCACAACAAGAAGAGTCATTCGCGTTACCACAAATGTTTATTATTTCTATATTAGACAGTCCTTCTACATAGATCACTGGTCTATATGTATAAAATAGGCATCATACGACTTCATTATGAAAATAATTTATGTTATCAATCAGTTGTATGGAATTGATTGTGTTACTCACTGATACACTGAGCAAGTGCATGTTTTTAGGTTGGGAAAGTTTTAAATCGCTAAATCACAAAATTTTAGTATTGAGTACATGAACTGAAGTTTCACAACGCTCCTTCTTTGCCGCACTTTGCAGTTCATAGCTAGATCCTCAGGACTCGCTAAATGCAATTTGCTCAGTACATATCAATCTCTGAAGGCAGGGAACTTGTCCCTACCAGGTAGCCTTTCGCCCAGTGTTTTGTATTGCCGGGATCGTTGTTGAAATACGAATATGTATATATATTTTCAGCTGGCAAATGGATGTTATCAATCGAATATCGTAGATTACGTTTCTGTCACAGTTACAGAGAACCAGTGTATGTTCTTAATTTGGGAACGTGCTTAAGCATTAAACAGCAAGTTGCATGCACTAAAGCACTACAGTTTCGTAACGCTCCTTATTTGCAACACTTTGCAATCCTCGGGGTCAAAAGTCCTCTCCAATATAGGTTACCCAATACGTCAATGCACCAGACAGGATGATAATGCTCGAAAAAGTTTTTTGTTGCTCTGTCTGGGTCTCTATTAGCCTCCCCCTGCCCGTAAATAGGCGGACCTTCCAGCTTCCCCTTGTGTGATTACCTAATTGTATTTTGATACCATCTCCCCCACCTCAGCTATCACATACGGATCTCTTTCGAGGGAAAGCAAAGCATAAATCATGTTTCACAAGTGCAAATTGTACCAGGCTCGAGCGGGTATCTCCGCCGGGCCTTTCGACCCTCATTTCGAAAAAGGCGATTTTTCGGCCTGATAGTCCGTTACGTTGGAGATGACGACTTTCGCAACCGATTTGTGTTCTTGCTCGGAAAATTGATCGACTCTTTTAATGAAGTTTATAATATTTACAATAACATGAACTTGGAAAAATGGGTAGTAAATTAAAGAGTAAAATAATACCTTGCGCCTAAAGGGTAACGAATGGTGAATGGTTTTTCTACCTCAGAATCTAGTAACTTCACAGCTGATCTATGAGTTTCAGACTTGATGATTCGTTTCTAGATGGGGGTCTTCTCCAAATTTCAGCATCATAGATTGATTATCAATGAAATTAGCTCCGGATCTTACTCAGCTGATCTGGATGGGGGGCTCGGACTTTATAATTCGTTTCTTGACCTCCCAATGGGTCTCCATTTCAAATGTCAGCTACAAAGGTTGAATAGCATATAACGTAGCTCCGGATATCACTCAGCTGATCCGGGGGGCTCTGGACTTAATGATTCGTTTCTAGAAGTCCCATGGGGCCTCGGTTTCAAATTTCAGCTTCAAAGGCTGAATTGCAAAGAAATTGCAAAGCAGCTCAGTCTGCTGCTCTAAAGGGCTTCGGACTTTGAAATAACCCATGATAACTGACTTATAATAACGTTTCTAGATGACCCATAGGGCCTCGATGTCCGATTTCAGCATAGTTGAATGAATAGCAAAAAATGAACTCATGGGCTCGCTCAGCTCACCTAGGGGGTTCTAGATAATTTCAAATTTCACCTTCATCAGAAATGCTCTCCAAGTTAACTAGAAAAATATTGGTTAAGTAAGTAGGTATAATAAGCAAGTACCTGTTCATTAAGTTTCTAATTTCAACTTCATTGGTTGCATGGAGAAGGGATCATAAGGCAGCTCCAGAGATCATAAGGCAACAGTTAACTTGCCTTCTTGTGTGTTTCGTTGTTACAAACATGTAATTTTATAGTTTTGTTGTTAGATGAAGATCTTCGGCAATAAGTTCTCCGTAAAAACGTATTCTACGTTCAAAAATGCGATGCGGGACCTTTGAGTAATTTCTAAACTTGACTACCACTTTGATAGGTACGATCACAATGTAAATTCCCGTTTTTATCTACATTATAGTGTTTTCTGAATACTGAAGAGTAGGCGTGTTTTAATGTGAAATACTTAGTGTATTGAACACCATGTTTGAGCTATATTCGCGGCGTTTATTCATTCAATCTGTCTGTTGCGATAATTAATTTTACCTAATTCTTAATTACTGAGTGTCTGATTTGTTTAACGCACAGTATATCTGATACTAAATTTGCATGATCCCCTAATATTCCGATAAATTCGAAATTTTTTTGGAGTGTTTGGCATCTTGCAACAATTTTGCATTCGAGCGTGCACAAAGACTCTTGCCTACAATCCTATTCATCTATGCATCTATCAACAACCCGGTACAACATGCCCCGAATACTATCTGTATGAAATCATCTAAAACCTATTAGGTATTTTTCTTTACATTAATAGCTCGAATAATGGAATTTACAACTTACTTTCAAAATATTAACGTTTAAATCATTCACATCAAGTGATTGATGATTTTTCAAACTGTAGTCCCCTGGAAACCTCATTTTGAGAAAAAAGCGTTCAAAGTTTGAGCAACATTCAAAAGTCAATTTTGATCGTTCTACTGGTGGTATCAGCTTGATTTTTTTTTAAAAAGATTTGTGCGCATGTTGGGTTCATTTCACCATCACTGCAGACAATTTTGGATGTAATAAAAAAAATTTGAATTTTGAAGAACATATTTTTTAAAAAGTGTTTATTGAAGAGAAATCACACAAAATCGAACATTTGCTAAACAATAAATTGAAAAACGGCACTACTTATAACTATTTCTAAGTACTATAATTCTAGTAGCGTTAAAACATTAATAAGAAAGATTATTCATATTAAAAACAGTGCAATTTTTGACGAGTGTAATTTTGGTGGTGGTTTTCTTCTTCAGAGCCCTCACCTTCATGTCTACTTGGTACACCAAAACTTCTCCATCATCATTGTTTTCTTACGCTGGGTTGGGGCACACAAATGTCTTTTATTGCATCAGTGCAATACGGTCTTATTTTTTTTTTTTTTTACGGTCCATTTGACATGAAAGAGGGGGTTGGATAAGATAAGGGGTTGTATAATCGCATCTACTTCTCGTTTTTCGAATTTTTCGATGTGATAATCAGCTAAACATTGATAAGTGACTATCGCACTGTGTAAAGGGATAGTTGTTACTTCAGAATCTATAAAAACCTAAAAATATATATTTTTGACATTTTATCGAAAAACGCTCTACTGAAAATTTTGCCGATGTAAGATAAGGTCCCTTTTCCTGGCACAGGTCACATATGCATTTTGTTTTGATGTTAATATCCTTTGTTCGTTGCTCAGCGACTGCCTCTCGGGGTGATTTGAACGCGGGGCTACGCGCGGATATTCATTTCGCCCTATCGCCCACCAACCTTTCGCCGCTATCAATCACCGCGAAGCCCCCGACATTTGACAGTCGACTACATCGTCCTCATCCAACACCCCGCATTGATTAATTGCGTTCTTATCTTTTACACTGTTGTTTTTTCTTGTCGAATCATTCGGGGCCCCTTCAAATTTAACGGTCGGAACAATGACTGTACCACTTGATACCACCTACATGCGCTGATGCTCCTTCTATTCATCGTATTTATTATCGGATTTATTTATTTTTTTCTCCCACTCAACCAATCACGACAGATCGTAAGCGCAATTATAAACATCCCAAACACCAATTACGCAAACGGCTGGGAAAATCCCCGCAATATTGATTTATTTCAACTCCCATTTCTCGTTTTACGTCTCCGTTCGCTAGTCTTGCTTTCCTTCCTACCAGTCATCAAACTTCAGAATCGTGATCACAAGCACTAACTTGTCAACGGTTGTACAAACAAGTTGTAGAACAAATCATTTTACGATTTTAAGCTACGATGATTTTACGATTGATGGATTGTTAGTTGTTGTTGTTAGTTACAATCGTGATGGTGTGTTTTGGAGTGAAATTCGCTAAGAGTTGCCTCTCACCGATGTTATTCTCCTTAACAGTGATTTGTTATAATTTGTGTATTTACCTGTATATTTCTTAAGTGAGTTTTAAAGGTTTTAGAGCTGGCGTTGTAGCTTCAAAAGTTTAGAAAAGAAATTCCGTTTTATAATCCTTGGATTCATTTACGGATTCCAATATACTTCATGTTTTTAAATGGGTATACTCATAAACAGTCTCAGGAGTACCCTTTGCAGCCACAAATTTATCTCTTTTGTATGTCTTACGGAAAAAAATGTCTGCTGACGAATCAATTGTTCGAGGCTAAAGCCACGTACTTCCAGATGTTTTACAACATTTAAGAAGTGTTGAATGCAGATTTTAGCCTATTTCATTCTTTCCAAACAGCCGTTACGAGAAGTGAAAGGTAACAATATATATTAAAAAATTATTGTGAATATCTTAGAATTTAAAAAACTATTGAATCAAAATATTTGCACAATGACACTGAAAAAGTCAGATCTGCTTTGTAAGCATTTTAGTTTTCCAATGCAATGACTTCGACCAAGTTATATGGTCTCAAAATTAATGCTGTGAGGGAATATTTTGAAACCCTCAAATGTATCAGAATTTCATGAATGGGAAAAAAACTGCACGGCGATGCGAGCGAATGTTTTCCATGAATAATTGTATAACGGTTTATCGAAATGGAAGTCAGGGAAAGAGTGAATTCTTCATAAATAATTTTTGTCAATTCAAACGATATCTCTCACTAAAATCGAAATTTTATAATCCGTTATTTAGCCAAAAATCAAGTGGGACGAGGGATAGTAAGGATGAATGCCGACGCCAGCAGTTCAATCTTGATTATACTTACTTTTAAAGACACTTACAAACAGGTTGAAACGGCTATAAATTGTAAAGGTTATTGGATAACAAGTTTGATTGCCAATACAATAAACGTTATTAACTTTGTTTGCAGAAAAAAAATGAATAAAAGAAACAAAAAATAAGCAAAAATAACAAAAACGGGATAAGACTATTGAAAAGTTGAATTTTATAACAGAATATCGATATAAAACGTTTGTTTGCCAAACATTTTAATGTTACGAATCGTTTCTCACAAAAATAAGCTCAAATTCAAAAATACATGAAACGAAATGTTATTCAAAAATGTTCTCATAAGGTCATAATACTGCACAGTTATATGTAGAAAGAATAAAATAATGTATGTATATGTGCGATGAATGAAAAAGTATATAAATGTTCAAACGTAAACTATGAAATCGGCTTGGGGAAAGTTTCGAGTAATGAACTGATAAATTGATAAACAACGAGTACAAACTGAATCCATCGAAGTTTTTGGTTAACTTGGTAAATTAAATAATAGTGAATGGAATAGTTCAAGAAAATTATTAAATGCTGTATCAATAGCTGCCAAATACAGCGACTAAATATTTTATTCATTATTCTTTACGGTGTAAATGAGATGAATTATACTGTCTCAGCATCAAGTTACAAAACTGTACGTGCAGAATGGAAAAAAGAAGTCATCACTTGAATTAAAATGCGAGATTTCGAGTAGGTTCTTTTTATTTTTCATATTTCGAATTGGGAAGTTGTGCAATTAAGGACGGAGGAAATACAATGGGGTAGTGGGCGACAATTGCTTGCCATTGTTCGCCAGTCGTCCGTGCGGCGACAGCTGTCAGACTCTTGATGCCAGAGCAGAACCGTCTCGGCCCGTTTTGTCGACTACAGCTTTCTGACTCATCTTCGGGTTTTGGAGGAAAAACCCAATATTTGAGGAGCTGACATGGAAAAGCAGTTAATTCCAAACATCAAATTTCATAGGAACTCCCTCTGAACTCTTATCAGATTTTTTTAGGAAACATTAGGAAATAATCTCTTCTCCATGCAAAGGTCACACATTTATTCAGGGTGCGATCTAGCAAGGACGGGAGGACCTAAGGCCGTAGGCGTGACTGTTTACTTTCACTTCGACGAAAAAGAATGTTCTCCAATGGTCTTGCAAAAAAATGGTTGCATCCAATGACTTCTTTGATTCTATATTTCAACAACCTCAAAAATATGAACCTAATATAAAAATTTATGTGATTGTCCGGAAATTAAATAATTTCTGGAACACTCAAAATATCAGTTTTGTACCAATTTGGACTGGAAAAATTATTTCTGGAAAAATTATCAGGGTGTTATGAAAGCTCGGAATTTATACTTTAGGGTATGCGAATATGTATATCTAGGCAGAAGATATATGACTGAGTTTTGTCGAAATAATATAAAAATTCTCCTGATCAGGGCCATAGGGACCGGTGTAGGATGAGATTCATACAGAGAATAATCAACTTTTGTGATTGCATTTGAAATGATTTATACAGCATTTCCAGACCAAATTAAACATCATCCAAACCAAATTAAACTGTTTCCATAACGAATTAAACATTTTCCGAAACCGAATTAAACGTTTTCAAAACCTAATGAAACCTTTTCCTAACCAAATTAAACTTTTTCCTGATCCAATTAAACCTTTTTTTTTTTTTTCAATCAATGAAAACTCTCAAAATGACCAGCATGGATATAAACTGACTAAAAATGTTGTGTTATGTAAAATGTTGTGTATGGTGACTTATAATGTTGCGTTATGGACGTATGTAGGCTTAAAAAATAAATAAATAAAAAATGAAATAAAAACTCAACACACAAGAAAACTTTAAACAAAATGACAAACTTGTATCATAAGATAACTTTTTTCTTACAGTGAATTAAGGGTACCCGAAAAGTGTACCGTTTACGGGATTGTTTATCGTTTATTTCCCTATCGCGAACCGAGTTCACCGAGTATGTCCATCGAATCAGCAATAGCCTGTGCGCATGCGCCAACGTGGATTTCTCATCATCTGTTTGTCGGATTTCGTTCACACTAGTTGGTAATTGGGAATATGTTCTAGAAAGATGCCCTATAAATTATATCACGATTGGTAGAGTAATTACCATTGAACGTGCGCTAAACTAATATCGATTGACAGAGGCAAAACTCCGAGTCTAATGGAATGATTTTGATGAAATTTTCTGGTATTGTGCAGGATAGCTTGCAAACGGTCCCCTATAACTTTAATTGCCTTCGCATAAAAATTAGTAAAAGCGCAATCGTTAATTTATCATAACGTCAATTTCTTAACATCTATTGGTCCGATTCCGTTTAAATTCGGGGAGTAGATGAGTATATGTTCCAAGAATATTCTCTCTGAATTATATTGCGATTGGTTTAGTAATAACATAGCGCATGCGCAAAACTTGAATTGATCGACACACAAAACTCTAAGACTAATGGTCCGATTCTTATGACAAACAACACTATTTGTTGTGTTGACCAAACACTATTTTCTTATAACGTCACTTATCAGTTATTTCGACTCGTACTTTGCTCTTCAGCTAATTCTATCCGTCTACGTTACAATATGTGAGGAAGCTTTACTGCCCACCCAACTTGGCAGGCTTTTTTATATCAGCATTCCTTATCGAGGAACTCATTCTGCCGCACCCTGTATATAGGGATTCACAGCTCACAAGCTCCGTTACAGGTTGACTGAATGGAACCCCATGAACAATAAATGTGTATAATAACATGCACACAAGCCATCATTAAGTTGGTAGTTTTTGTTAGTTGCCAACTGAATCAGCAATCGAATGGTTTCGGTTAAATCTATTGTTTGACGAAAAACCGGGAGAAATTGAGATTTTAGCGCTTGAACGGTGTTGACACAAGAATGAATTAGTGAACCACCTCCAGAAGTAGTGCGATTATCGTTCACTCAAACGTTTTATCGCCCACCACCACGGAAGTTCGTAACCTCAAACCTGCAAATTGCCCTTCCTGACAATGGTAAACGGCGCTTCGACTGAGCAGCTGGACCAAGTGGGGCACCTGACAGTTAAGACTCCAATAAAAGCCGGCCTCCCTTATAATTTTCTCTCCTTTCCCTTTTTGAAAACAAATTACGGCTCTATCAGTCCTGGGGAATCTCTTTACTTACGGAGTTCTTAACCCTTTCGGGGGCGTCGGTCGGCGAGGACCGGGAGGCCAAGTCGTGCTCGGGTTTTTTCGTGTAATTCTTCGGTCGGAACTCCTCCCCCGCACACCTACCAAAAGTCAAACTGTTTTCGGGAGTTAGCATTATCTCGTACCTAACCGCAACTTAGTAATCTGGATTTCACCTGAAGCGGAGTTTCGTCTGAATTCGTGAACTGTGTATTGTGGTTAGCAACTTGGTGTAATAGATGGGATAACGGGACCACGAAACTTCCGCTTTTAAAAGTGCCAAAGAAAGAATAGGGTACCTTTCTAACAATATTTGAGCTATACCATTTCAAACCCGTATTTATTTTAAAAGGATTTAAAATATATACCTACACTGGCTTAGTGAATTTAATTAATTAATTTACAAACCATTGCAAATGCTCTAGTAAATAGCTATGAAGAGTAACAGTCTTTCTATATTATCAATGATTAATTATCAAGGAGGTAAAAATGTTGAATTCGCATTTGCACACGCGCAACGACAACCATTGATCTGTCCAATCTTCTACTTCGATTCACATTCTAACACACGTTTGTTTACAAAATTTTAAAATTATAATATGAATTATAGGATATAAATGATTTTATGAACTTTGAGCATGACATTAAGTACTTATTGTGGCTTGAAGGTGTAACTAATGGATATTACGATTCAAAATGACCAATCACGTATACATTCCGTCGCGCAATTCAAGATTATTGATGCTATTCTGCATATAAGCGGTTTAAATGGAGCTGCTACCAAACAGCGTGCTTTTTACTTCCCACTTGGGCTTCCCAACTTCTTTCTCAAGATATTACGTATAGGATGAACATTAATCTTAGTTAAGGTGTCTCACACAAGTTTGGAATTCCATATGTCTACATTCTGTCATAGCGGGCAGTGGAGGACTGAGTTTTTGCGGAGTAGAGCAAATAGCGACGTCAATAATCCATCATCGTCAAAAGTTCAGTCTAGTCTACTGCCAGGTCTAGACTGCACCTTCGTATGCCTTTTGAAACTGTCCTAGCCAACAGATCGGCTAAAGTCGGACCATCAGATGGCATGCAATTAAGTTTTGAGGATTTTATATAGTTCAATGGGTTCTGACTGCTGAATTAAATAAAAATCATCTTGGTGGCTCGAGCACGAGCCTAAATTCATGACCTTAATGGAATTTATGGAATTTGATTGTCATCATACTGTCATTCTATTCTTTATTTGACGACGAATATGAAACAAAGCTCCGTGAATAACGAGAGTTTATTTATTGGCACGAGCGACGAGAAACGATCTAATTATGATGGTAGCGAGCGTTATAATATGCACATTAGAATTTCACGGGTCCTCCCACATTTTGTGCACGGGCTCAGAATCACTAATGCGCCGCTGAAAGCCTTCATTGTTGCGGCGGCCCCGGCGGTAACCTACACAAAAGTCAGCCTCGCTTGCATCTTGCTAAGGCGTAAGGGACTTAATTACCCTTTCATTAAGTAATTCGATTGATGGGCCATACATCAAGGGATTTGAAGCCTACACCTCGAGTGATATAATGAAGCGAGAGCGGGTTCTGCACGCCTACTTCCTGACGATTTGTTGGAACTGTCACGATTTTGAGAAGGTTCATTAACTATGTCAATAATAATCATTGAATACCAAAACGTATAGAATAGTTAGAAAACAAGACTTGGACCATAGACAAAACGAAAAATTCCCAAAAGTTCGAGAAGGTTGGGGAAATTTTATTGGTGAACTTATAGTTTATTTTGTAATTATAAAACATTTTTTTCTGTACCTACAAGAAGAAAAAGCAAACGTGAGAGTACTCACAACTTTCCCACATTGGTTGCCAAGTTACTGAGCTATCATTTGAGTCCTTTTATCTCAGATCCCAGGATATCGATCAGTTGGCTGCCTTCCTAGGCCTCTAGACCTATGAATTCATCGGAAAATACGACCTTATTTCACTGCTTGATGGTTTTATTTATTTTTTAGTGTTTCTTCCTTCCAATTAACGAATAATTTGAAAACGTGGTCCTCGTTCACAAAGGTGAAATATTTGTAGCATTAAATGGATTTTGACGGTTCGGTCAACATCAGTAACAAAAAATAATTAAAAGTAGAGCAGAAGCAATCAGCATATAAACCAATCAGCCATAGGTGGGGAGAAAACTCAATTCCTTTTTGCCACAACTATGTCCTCAATTAATTCTTTTAGTAAACTATAAAACTAGTAGGTACCTACCACAGCCCATCCATGATTCACCACGCTTGCTGTTAAGATGCCTGATATCATGGAAGAACTAACAATATTTTGATCAAGTACATTTAGCTGATCTAAAATTGAGAACTTTGGAAATTCCTCAAGTTACCCAATCTTTATTCTTGGGTGAAGTTGTATGTGCATAATTATTTTTGATCTTTGGAATTTCAGATGTAATCGTGCAGTATATATGACATACACATAGAATATAGACAGTACACATCAGATGTAATCATAAAACCGATCTAAACCGCATTGTTGAGCAAATAGGTCCCGTGGTCTGCATCGTTCGCTAGGGATTACAATAATTTTGTTTAAATTTCTTACTTTCGAAAGCAAGATATTGGAATAGTAGCCAAAATGCTCAGGTGAACAATCTTGACGAGTTAAGGCCAGGTAGGTAATGTGTACATCTAATTTTTGGACACATTGATTTTCATGGATAGGTGCCACCTTCTGACAACTCATCGGACTTAACAACCAGTCTGAATCACGCTGGTAGTTGAATATAAACTGGTATCTAGTCTGATAGCAGCTAGAAGTATACCTATTGTTTATTCTAACAGTATTCAATGAACCACATTTTTTACGTTGTTTCCTACCGTCTTTGAAAGCTGAACAAAATTGCTTGTGAACATAAAACGTTTAAAACCCTGTTCACATGGAATTAATTCTATAATATGTCAAATCAAAATGTATGAATACATTTTCCTCATTTCAACATACCTGGTTGATCTCAGTACATGTATGTATGAACGTTCAGCTTTTATGACTAGAAGATATTAATTTTATTGATTCATCATCGCAAGTAGCTAGAATAATGGTCGTAAAATCTGATCGAACCATTTCTTACATATATTATACGAATATATTTTGTCAGTGTTTTGACTTAGGCTTGACATAGATGATAGTCCAGTTCATGAATGGGTATGCATCAATCAACAACTTTTGTGATTTGTTTTGGATCTGCAATCCAAACAGGACCTCCCGTGCAACGCACGGGTACACAAGCTAGTAACCAACAAATCATTCATTGACGTACAATAAGACTGTGATTTCCGCTTCTCGAGACGCCTGTACCTCGACTTTTTCAATACGTGTTTTTTCCCCTACAGTCAGTATGGCGTGTTTCGTGAAAGAAATGCAAGGAGTAAGTGATCAGGATGTGGATATGAGCGGACGTTCAGAAGAAAACGATATGATGATAGAGGAGCGTGCAACAGATCGACAGATATAATAGTCGTTATCCTACACCGATTCCTCTGCAACTTTGCCGCTGCACGACTTGTGCCAGATCCTGACCATTGTCCATAAAATATATTTTTTCCCATTTTCTTCAAGGTCTCCTCTTCTTCCTATCACATGTACAGTTCGCACTTAGTTTCCTCTGTTTTGAATTATGGGATGTTGAAGAAATATGGATGAGGGGAAGAAATGAGAAGTATGAGGCACAAAGAACCCTGAACCAATCGCATTGTACAGTACCTCTTTTGTTCAGATATTTAAGAACGAATATACAGGAAGAGATCCCAAACTCCTTAGGTACATGAGTTTATGATGCGTTTTACACTTAACTACGATTTAAGGCTTGAAATCAACTGTTTTAATCCAACATTGCTGTCATGATTGTATAGGTCAAGAGGAGGAATTGATTGGAACTGAATACGATTTGTCAAATCTTTTCTGTTCCAATAAATATGTATTGCAGACTTCCCAAACGCACCTCTCAAACAAAATTAATAAATAATAACACCCTAAAACACCCCATTCTCATCCATTCCATGATGACAGAATTGGTTGATTCCAACAGCCCATGACAAGCCCTATTGATTCTGGAAACTAGTTTAACCATTCGTTTCATTGATGATCCGCTGTGATATTTCGAGGAATATTTAAAACCTATAATAGTTGAGAAAAGGAACCAGTTATGTCAGCAAAACCGTTCTTGACAGCTGTCAGATTAGTCGCTTCTACATTTAAGCCCAATTAGGCCACTGCTTTGATTCTTGATCTCCTGATAGTTTTGCTACTGCGAATTCACCATCAATTATCTCAGTTCTCCCACGTTTCCTGATACGAAAACGCACCTTCAGCTAGAGGAACTCCAGGCATGGAATTATTAGGTTACCTATCAAATAAAGTTTTCCGGGATTTTGGGTCTATTACTTTCAATGAACAAACCGTTGTCATATTTTCAACCGCGCTGTCTGAAAGATTTCTCCCATATATCTGGGAAATTTGGCATCACTTTCAATCAACCTTATATGATTAAATTAAAGGGTCAACAATTTGAAATGTCACTATCCCAAAAACTTCCAAAATAAGAGGGCTGTTTTTTTGGTTTGCATTTATACATTTTATTTCGTTGAATCACACGAGACCATCAGGGTGACTGTACAATAAACCGTTTGCACACCACCAACTGGTGTATTTGTAAATGAAGGTTTCCAAGAAGGTGCAGAAGTTCTGTTATTTGAATGTCAGCAGAAATATTTCAAGTAAATTTGAATCTGGTAGGAATTTGGAAGTACAATAAGTATAAGATCGTACGATTGTAGAACATTGTATTTAGCACTAAATCTGAATGCATGGCGTGGTAGCAATATTTGTTCCTTCGGGGTTGTGCTTGCTCCATTTGCAAATCGATGTCAATAATCGGCGTGCGTCGTTTGCTAGTGGAATTTTCAGATTAATAAATAATATCGTTAGTCTGCTCAATTTCAACCCTCTTCACGCAATTCAAGCATCACAGCTTAACTTGGCGTTATGACAACATAGTTCACGTAGGTGTTGCGCACTGCTTCATTCACGAAACTCTATGATTATGTGCACTGGGTTACGTGGAGACCCTTAAATTTTTATCTTAATTTTTTATTAATATATTTATTAGTTTTGATGTTGTTTACGTTTGTACGTCCAATTCATGCTTGAATGCCACTACTCGACTAAAATCGACTGGAATTATTTAATTTGTTGTCCATTCTGGTAAAATTTTTCGACCGGGATCATATCTTATTTCAATGGTGGTATTTTGATACGGATACACTTGCTTCTACGAATCATTGGAGGTATATAAGTGTTGACTCAGACTTGAAGCTATTATATTTTATATTAGATTATATCAAGTTATTTTCATGGTTTGGCAGATTAGCTTCGCATCGATTAGATACGCATCGATTTCGCTTAAATACCCCCTCCCAAGTAAATTGTGCGTATAACCACTTAATTATTTATTTTCGGAACTTGAAGCATTTCTGAACCTGAACGCCAAATATTTCATTTGTACTCGTATTACACGTATCTTGTACCTTCATCTCTCATTCTCGTTTTGCACAAATTGAATGAAGAACATAACAATAAAGAAATCTAAAATATGAAGGAAAAAAACAACTGAAATCGGAAAATCAATTCTACCGTTTACTGACAATTCGGATACTTAATTTTTTCTTAGATTAACTTTGGTATATTGATTTCATTGCATACTTCCATAGAACATTACAGTACACAATACATTAGCATAACTTGACTCGTACTTTGACCAAATCAACCGTAAAGAAGGAGCACATCGGATTTGGTTCGACGTAGCGTTCACATTGGGATATTCAATGAACTTCTTCATGTTTATCTAACCGCAGTAAACACAGAGATTGAAGACAGCTGAAAGGGTCCGCGGTATCAATAAGTATGAGGTCGTAACCAAACCAAATCGTTGTAGTTGGGGAGGCGTGACATTGTGTGTTCTGGGTCGTTTTGCGGCAGGGGAGACAAAAACCGCACGGGCGGAGCTGTATAATCGCCAGATGACAACTCGTGGGTTGCTGGATTCACGGTCAATTTGACACGTATGCGAGGACCAGTACAGAAAACTTTTGAGTGATTGATGTACCAGTAGTGAAGCTGAAATGTCTTTCTAAAAATAAGTTTCCTTAGCTTTGAGTATCTTCGTCTCGGAAACAGATAACTATCGTGTGACGGAATTGTTAATTTTTTATCTAAGAATTGCATTCTATACCTTCGAAATCGCTCATTGGCAGGTAATACTCCGAAACTAATGTTTCGGCATTTCCCTCCCAAGAAACATGGGGTGCTCATGTGCGATCGGGTATTTCACACTACATTTATTTATCGCGGTTGAATGGACTATACCCTAGAATTTAAGAGTAGTAAGAGAATTGTCTTAGGATTCTCATCCTTGAATTTAATTGAGAATGGATTAGCTTAGGGCACTCCGCATACGTGATTGTAAAATTCGTTCAGGAACCAACTGCTTAAATTATTTTACCATTTCCATCAGGAACATATAACAGAGATTGTATGGGGTTTTTCCTTAATCGCCCTAGTCAAGTTTCATCGTCATCAGACTATTGAAAGTTTCATCGCAAACGCAGTAGTGAATTTAAAATAACTCCTGTTTTCCTCGGTTGAATGGGCCACTATATTGCTCAGTGGATATAAATGACATGATAATGCATAACGGTAAACTAGAAGAGTATTATATAAATTGAATGAGTAGCATTAATAGTAGTAGTAGTAATATTTATTGTAAAAAATCATGTTGTTCATTTAATATGTAATCACAAACTTACGTGTTTGGAAAGATGGAAAGGACATTTGATATACGAAACAAGCTAAATGCAGAAACACTCAGGTTGGAACGTTGAAAGAAGCGATAACGTAAAATTTTAGGTCACGTTGGTGTGTCATGAATAACTTTAAGTAATGCAAAAATTCTCTGTACCGCCAGACTTTGCCATCTCTTATTTTGACTGTCCAGAATTGTCAGCAGCTCGTTCCTGAACAGCGTGACAGTGACATGATCGGGCACTCAGAGAGGAAGCGTTTCACCGTTTCGCCAGTCTAAGGTTACTCAGGGCACAAAGATTAACTCCGTTCGGGAATCAGAGTTATGGGAACAATTATTTTTCCACTAGAAAGTTGAGTTCTACATCATCTACAGTAGACAGTGTATGTAGCGGATTGGCGTGGAGACCTAAACAAGGAGATATGCGGAAGGCCGTTGTGACTACGGCATTGTTGAGTGGAAGAAGTGATGAGTGGTGTGGAAGTGGTGGGAAGGGGGGATGCCTCCGTGGACTCAGGTGGCGGGCGGAATATCAAACAGTTCCCACCGAGTTTAAATTAGGATGCCCATCATTACCGCTCTTATAACAAACTATTGGCTCTCATCGACCGTCCGCTCCGTGCCTGCCCCTCTTATCCACCTCTTGAATCAACAAGTGCCCCCAATGGAGATCATCACGCTTTTTTCGCCTGGGTCGTGGGTGACTGATCGGAGCTCCTGTTGATTTTATTGGACAGAACAAGAAGAAAAGAGTTCATTAAGATAAACTGAAATAATATCTGGCGAGTTGGAAATAAAATTAACAATAACCAAGCTGTGTGTCTGGTGCTCGAATTGCACTGAATCAACAAGCGTCCCATTGAAGATCATCACTCGTTATGCCTCATTTGGACATCATCACGCGTTAATAGCTCATGTCACGGGCAAGTGATCGAGGCTCCCGTTGATTTCATAGGACAGAACAAGAAGGAAAGATTTCATTGCGATGAATTGAAATGAAATAAATGATGGCAATTTAGTAAAAATAATAAGCAATACACACAAGGCTAAGTGCTCAAATTGTAACAAGACCAGCAACTAGTGTTATTGAATCAACAAGTCTACTGACGGCGTTGGAGATCACTCTGTTTTCGGTTGGATTGAGCGCAAATGATCGGGCTACAGTTGATTTAATAGACAGGTATGCTTCAGTGAAAATCCGAATTCGCCAAAAATAGTTTCAACTAGTTACAATAGTATAGTAATCTATGTAATCAATTAATATGAAGTTTTACTAAGTGACTGACTACGTGATGTTACGTATTTTTGAAATACGAGCAAAGCGAGTATCCTGACCATAGATCTAAGCAAAATGTTTAGGATCAAATTTAACATAGTAGGAAGACAAAACAAAAACTTTGTAATCGACTAAGAAAGAATGTAAAGACGAAACGCTTGCATACGAGTCTGCAACACATTGGAACATTTCATGTCTTCAGTTGCAGACGCGTAGGTATGTGTAGCAGACTCGTATGCAATCAGAAATTAACAAGCGGTTGCAATCATGTTCACAATATCAATTATTGAGAATGATCACCTGTGTGTAAACAATAATTCAAATAACCATGCTCATAACTGTGATTGTTGGCCACGCACTTCGCAGTAGTTAACATAATATGATTGGATAAATCGAGAGCTTTCGAACGAATGGTGAACGAATTTTGTGGGATGAAAAACGACGAAGTACCATTTCCCTAGCAACGTCTCGGTTGTAAGCGGAAATCATCAGAAATTGAGCATATTTCGTTACGTAACGTAACGTGACATAACGAAAATTTGGTTGTGTGCCATAGCAAAGACATGAAATGTCAAAAACTGTTATCTGTAAAATTTCTACAAGAGTTGTTGAATACATAGCTTAGGTACTCTAAGAGTGTTTGTGGACGAGCTTACGCTTGTTTGGACGAATTGCTCGTATTCACGGTATCATATAGAAAGGAACAAGAAGAGAAAAATAGTTCATAATAAATAAATAAACATAAAATATATATATATATATATATATATATATATATATATATATATATATATATATATATATATATATATATATTTTGGTGATGGAGATGACTAGTCCAATATATAAACTTTGGTTGATGGGTTTGGTGAATGACCAAAACTAGTCTGGGTGGATATTTTTTTATATTTGCTTTATATATATATATATATATATATATATATATATATATAAAATATCCACCCAGACTAGTTTTGGTCATTCACCAATCCCATAAACCCATCAACCAAAGTGTATATATATATATATATATATATATATATATATATATATATATATATATATATCTGTGTGGCGATTTAGTTTTAGTATAATAAATTAAGGAATAACTAGGCGTACCTGAGTGGGTGCCCGAAACAACAACAAGGTAAGGCAGGGCCAGGCCTGGCAGGGGCAGGGCTGGTGTTCGAATTGCAACAAGTGCTCATAAGACCATCACGCTTTTTTCGCTCGAATCGTGGGCAACTGATCGAGGCTCCCATTGATTTCACGTTAACTTGAATTATCAAGAAGAAAATAATTCATTGTGAAGATCTGAAATTCGATATTAGGCGATTAAGTGCAAATGAGCGATATAGCATGGGTGTATTTGTCTGCCTGGTGTTCGAATTGCAACAAGCTCAGATTCATGTGGCCTGACGACGTAGGAAATCAGTGCATCCATTGGCACGGCTTATGAGCGACTGGTGGATGATTAATTTGGTAAGACGGAGCAAAAAATGAGCTCATTACGATGAACCGATACACAATGTATGGTTCTCTTATACTACTCGTATAACAATACAATCATGATTTCACTCATCATTATTTACAAATCGAAGAACACAATCAAATCAAATTATTGTTGCTGTATGGGTTCTGAGGAGACTAATTTATTCTTCTTTCTTGATATTTTAACGTCTAACTGGTTTAGCCCTTTAGCTTCGTCTGTGATGTTCGGGCAGCCTAAGAGAACGAAAACAGATATCTACTTCATTTTTAGTTATAGAGATAGGTTAAAATACTTCCTAGTTCATTAAGCAATACAGTTAGAGTGAATTGTGTACGATTTCTGTACGGAAAAAAGTATAATTTATCTAAAATCTACAGTAAAAAAAGGGTTGTTTACATACACTGATAAAACCTGTATAATATAAATTTCATTCTGAATATAAAGAAACCGATGTGAAAACCCGTTTTAAAAATATAAATAAAGCATTCCAAAAGAAATTATGAGTGAATACATATGAAAATCTAAACATTCAAAAGATTGTTTGAATTTGATTCTATTAATTTAAAATTTAATTGCGGAGCAAAAGTCATTATCCCAACTTAATGCACTCCTACAAAATTAACGGCGATTTAACCCTAGAGCTAAAAATCACTAAGATCAGTAATTTGAGGCCGAAGTACCAGTAATTTTTTAGAATATTAGTTATTTGAGATTATTGATGGTTATCAGTTTATCAGTAAAAAGTTGTTTACGTACACTGATAAAACCTATATAATATCAATTTCGTTCGGAATATAAAGAAACCGATGTGAAAAAACCGTTTTAAAAATGTAAATAAAGCATTCCAAAAGAAAAGATGAGTGAATACATTATGAGCAGAATGAAATGCTGAGTATTCAAGAAAAAGAAAAAAATCTAAAGATTCAAATGATTGTTTGAATTTGAATTTAATTCTAACAATTTAAAATTTAATTGCAATCCTACAAAATTAACGGCGATATAATCCTAGAGCTAAAAATCCCTAAGATCAGTAATTTGTGGCTGAAGTACCAGTAATTTTTTAGAATATTAGTTATTTGAGATGATCGATGGTTATCAGTGAAAATGTTTAAGCTTGAAACCGTTGCAATAGTTTTTTATTTTTCATTTTTTGTCGCAAATGGTTAAGTACGTGATTATAACCTAACCTCCCACCTCATGATTTCAGCCAAACAGGCTCATAGGTTTAAGAGGAAAGAAATTGGTTTCAACTCTGAAAAATAGGGAGAACAAGAACTGACACGAAACATTTTCAAGAAATAAAAGATAGCTTCCCTCGAGGGCGGTTGACGGATTGAATGAAAGGGCCCCGTTATTGATGCCCAACCAGGGCCCTGGGGGCGCCGCAACAAATGTCGCCTTGTCTCCTTTTCTTTAAGCCCCCTCGGGGCACCGTAACCTCTGAGAACAACGAATTTGATTAATATTCCCTTCTCTGGGAGGACCACACACCGAAAAACCGAGCGCGAAAGGTGCTCTACGGTTACAATCATGGCGGATCGAAAGTGTATCTCATTACAGGTCTTCGCCTTGACAGTCTGAGGCGAAGATCTTTGTATTTCTCCTCCGAACTCATTAGTCATTGCTGTTTCAAATGCCTTATCTCACCTGAGTCCGGCTAAACCATGGTTTTCAAAATAACCCTATTACAGTACGTAGACACCACTCTAGACGGGTAGGTGTGAGTTAACGATCAAAACAATTTTAAAAGCATACTTGTAACGTCCAGTATGAAATTGTTAAGGTACAATGCCAAACGAATGTTGCTGCATAGGCCTAAAAAATTTATGACTTGAAATGACCGCATGATAAGGACACGAGGGCATGATCGGATATGATACTGTACACAATGTTCATACTTTCTTACAAAGAGGTTTGAGCTGGCTCATCTCCCTTGTATGGATGTCCTCCTTCCTTAGATTCAGATTCCGCATCAATCATCTTCCTTTCACAGAGGTCTCGAGTAGCCAAAGCAACGTAGTATTTTCCTGTATACATTACTCTGTAGTATTCCTCTTCCAAGCGGGAGAGATCGCAAAATGTCTTCCTTACACTGAGTTTTAACAACTCTTCGAAGAAAATATTTCCGTCCATCGAGTTCGTTATAGCCAGGTTTTGCTGTCTTACCAAGCACGGCTCTTTCAATTTCCGAAGAATATACACAGTTTCCAACAATAGTATTCTCGCATGTGCCTTGAATGCAAAACGCTCTCATAATCATTGGTAACTTGTGTTGTGACATTTGATAAAAGACGAAGTTGGCACAATAATACATCTACTTTTCCCTGTACAACAATTGATCGTACGTCACAACTGTTATAATTCTTCCGTGATGCGTTATGGAAATGCTAATTCTTCTCTATATTCGTAACAATGACTACCAGTTCGGTAAAGGTTATATGTTCCACATTAAAATAAGAACCTAAAAAGAAATCTGCAATGAAAGCTGAAAGAGTCATTTTCAGCATCACAAGACTCTTGGTCAGCCGATGCATATAACCATTATGAGTCTGCAAGACAACAATGTTTTAAAATGTACTTATTGCATTTTCATTTTTATCGTATGAAATGTTGGGTTGTAATACTCCAAACACTGGATAGTAAAAACCAACCTTGTGCTATAGGAATCTCTAACGATGTTCTCCGTACTAGAATATGCATTTATCAGTTGGAGGCCTTGATATGCCATTCACAAGTTATTGTCACATGATCACATGACTCCCTTTTGGACATTGCATTGGAATCCCGTCTACCAAGTTGAATTATGAAGGCCTAATGAAGCTTGGTAATCTTCAGAGGTTGAAACTAAGAAAAATACGTCGGCGTTTATTTTTCATTTCTGGACAAACTGCTGAACGGCAGGATTGACTGTCCAATCTTACTGCGTGACGGTTTTCGCCTCAACCGGCAAAGCGAATGTGTCTACAGCTAATTCTCGTAACCTCCATGTAGGTAGTTGGAGATATCTTAACCTCGAACAATCGAGGAAAAGAATTCCTGATATCTGCACATTAGGATCTATTAGAGTTTTAACGGAGCTGTCATACTCCCTTTACAGAAGTCGAATTTGGTGATGTGAGCCCTACCACTTTGTGCCCTATTTGTCAAAGTTGTCAGAACTTTAGCTGCAAGTTCCTAATTGCGACTTAAACCTCAGCTACCCTTCAGCAAAATTCTTTGGTCCGCTATTCTTCATTTTATTAGTTATGTACCCAGAATAAAATCTTTCAGATGCCTCATTTCAAAATTGATAACTGTTCATGTTTTTCTCTTCACTTTCCTACTTGTAATGTTCATTGAATCCTTTACTCAGGTTTTTATCCATTAGTTGTCTTTTTAATGTAACCGATCTGTTTTTTCTTTTCCATTGTAGTTATTCAATCTTCTGGCTATAGGTATGTGAAACGTTCACAATTATCGTATAGGTACGAATTTAAGGTACCTTATGGTTGAAATCATCGGTGCAGAAAAATTTATTCAATTCATCACACAATTATAATTTTAACAAATTATTTAAATTAGAGAAAATAATATTTATTAGAACATATATCTAGATAATTCATATAGGAAATGCATTTTTGCCGCGTGCATAGAATTAATTTCTGCAAAAGAGGTGTTTATATGCTGTATGCTGTCCAACTCTGTCCAGTTTTTTCCCCCATCTCACCAGGCAACCCTGATCATTGATGCTCGTATGACTACGAAGCGCTCTAGTAAACAAGGTCAGCCGTGATTCCACCTTTCTCGAATCTCAATATTCACAATCTAAACTGGAACCTCATTTAAATTCATAAGTTCCCTTGAGTTATGGTTTGCGAAGTAAAAAACGGCTCTACCGAAACTCCTTTTTTTGAATGGTGCGTCAAACGCGCTCAAATGCCAGTCCGCACGCCTGCGCTCTAATCGCTTAATGTTTTACTTGACCGACCACACATGCCGTCGGAATGCCGGAGGTCCTGACGGGGATATTACAAGGTATGATGTATTTCGAGCCCCAGTTTTTCGAGTCAAGAGTGCGACGTTCCGAGAACAAGGAGAAGGCGGAGGGAAGTCGCTCGGATATGGAAATGAGAAAGAGGAGGCCAGCGGAGTTGGGCAATGAGGTTGACGAAGTCCTTCGTTGTTTATGAGCTCAGCAGGTGGTTCCCCTTGATTGATGCGTTAGTAATACGCCCCGGTTTTTAACATCATTCCACCGATCACTTTTTAGGGAGATTTATTGCGGCGAATGGATTCCGTATTATAACAGTGATTGGAAGTGACGTTTCTCCAGGCGTCCTCGTATGATACCAAAATGCCTTGTCTAAGGGAGAGAATACTACAACAACCCATAATAAACTTAATGCTAATTGTCCAAAATATTACATTTTATTTATGCAAGAATAATTTGGTTCCCTACCTATATCCACACGGGTTCAATTGGTGTGAAATTCTAATATTTAACGGAATATTAATCACAGTAAATGTGTGTATTAATGACATTAGGTGTGGAGTTCATTAAGACTTTTTGTAATCAAACAACCAGAAACCAATTTTACAATTATATTAAAATTCAGGAAGAACAGTTATTATTTTTCTCCTGGTTACCAAGACCAGACTAAACTACAATGTACAACAATAATGATCGCTGTATCAAAGTAAAATCTAGTAGGTAAGTAAAGAATTTGAAGCCATGTCGGCGTGCTGGTCCAACATACTCCCACCTTGATTCGTTCATCCGAATCAATAACTTAGCTAAAATCAATCAATCTTATAAAAGCAAGAAAATTTAAGAAACATAAATGCCAATACACCAAAACAGTGCTCAGGAGCAATAACGAATTTAAAGGTACATGAAATGTCTTTATTTTTTCCTCTTTTCTGTCCACTTCAATCTACCTCTTGATTTAGCACTACAATTAAAGGCCACTGCTTTCAATGTCTTCCAGAAATAGCTGATCCTTTTACTAAATAATGTCTTACTGAGAGGAAGATCAGGACAAGGAATAAAGGGAAGTTTCAGTCACTCTTGCATCACTGCAATGACATTAACATCAACCACTTTTGATGGCCATTCAGCTTTTTGCAACCTCTGGGAATGGGATCAAATTAATCTGATCGAAATCAGATTGCATCAGTTTTACGGTTCAAAATAATGTTTATTCCGCCGTAAGTTGAGATTATTGTGATACAGGATGAAATGAAGTTGTGCATGAAATAGAGATAGATTTTTTTATTGGGAAGTAAAAGTAAATTAAACAACTTAGCATTAGATTCCACTAAACCTAAATTTGCTTGGATAAAATCTAAGTTAAGGGCATAAAGGCGTACTTTTCGTAAAGTTTTAGGGAATGATAGACATACACTTATATTTAGGAATATAATTCAATATACTTCTATAACAAAATACCAATCCCACTTGGGACAGAACCTGAACGTGCTAAATTTGTGTTTCAGGATCTCATTAAGGACCAGTTTCATCAGCCTTGGGTGAGTGTTTATAATAAACGACTAATCGTAATTAATTGATAATCAATCCATCAACTATATTAGAATAAGGTGCTCCTAGTGGAACGTAGCAAATTATTCAATGATCCAGAATACACAACTCGTACTAAACTATTATCAGAAAAAACACATACGCTCAGGTTTATTTACTAGCAATTACATTTCATGGTGAGCGAGTAAGAGTTAATCACAACAAATTGATAATAAATATAAATTCCTTTGCGTCATTATGTACTATAACTTAAATCGATGCGATTTGATGATATTAACTTAATCATGCGGCTTTTTGTTTTTTCTCTTACAATGGGTGTAATCGTTTTCATTTTTTTTATGTTCCAAATGTTAAAGTGATAGAGAAAAACGGTTTGCTGTGTGTGGTGTGTGTTTGTGTGGAGGAAAAACATCTACGAATTCAGAGTACGAAGGTCTACAATAATGCTCAGCCACAGTCATATCAAGTAACCTTTTAAATGGTTCACGGAAACGGTAGTGAGTTAGTGTTCAAATAATGCTGGAAGGCATACACTGGAAAAGTGAAAGATTACGGTTAGTTATTGTAAAAAGAGACTTACTGACAAGCTTTCCGTATAATGCCTCATAATCCGTGACACCTTGCTACTACATGTAATCATTTACGTATGGATAAAAAATAAATTATTTTGTATGATAGATGAGGATCCGAGAACCGGAAAACCAATCTTCCCTGAACATAGCAATTTACGTTGTTATTAGTAGCGGAATATTATGGGACTGTCACACCCTCCTCTCTCTATTTATTGCGCGGATTTATGCCCCATTGCACCTCTGGGGGCGATCTAAGTCCGTGACAAGATCTAACATTGAACTCTGAAAGTTATGCTCAGTACTCAACTTAGAGAAACAACTAACGGGAACGAATAGTACCTAACTATCTGCATTTTATGTGAAGGGTGTTCGCCAATTTCAAAAAACTTCAAATGATAAATCCTCTTAATTTTTTAAATCCTATTCAATGGTGGAACAGGATTTTTATTATCACGGGCCACAATGTCGCTACGACTCCTAACTCGCAAAATGGGAACCCGAATTTTACTCAACTTTTCATAGAAAATGGAGAATTTTTTTTAAATGATTTTTATTGCAGATTTGAAATTTTTATAAAACCTTATGGAAAAATGACCCATCACTGGAGTGCCTGAAAACGGGCGCAATTAAGCGCAAAAAGTTCGCGTGAAATATCCAGTTTATTAGGATATTTAATTGTCTCATACATAATACATGATTTTGGGTTATTTTTTAACGCTAAATTATTGGTTATGTTCTTTTATTGTTATTCACAATACCAACTTCGAAAAGATCAAATTTTATTACGCTTTGTTCTGTGTGAAAACGAGTCGGAAAATAAGAAATTCTGTACGCTGTTTTTCGAATTTGGTATAGATCGTAACAATAGAAGAACATCACCACTTAATTCAGCGTGCAAAACCACCCCAAAATCATGTATCATGTGTGGTAAATGAATATTTACAAAAACTGGATATTTCAGGATTGGCGCACTTTTTGCGGGAAAATGCGCCCGTCTTTGTGTTCTTAAAAATTCGAGTGAAGGGTCATGTTTTTCATTAAATGTTACGTAGGCTTCGAATCTGCAATAAAAAATGAGGGTTCCCGTTTGAAAAACGCGAGTTGGGAGTCATAGCATCACTCTGGCGGGTGATAATCAAAATCCGATTTCAACATTGAATAGGATTTAAAAACTAAAGAGAGTTATACCGTTTAATTTTTTTTTTTTAATTTATTCATTTTTTTTAATTTTTTTTTTACTTATTTTTTTTTTTTACACTTCGAAATAATGGAAATAAAAAGGGTGGACCACTATAGCGAACACCCTGTATAAGTAGGTACAAAAGGTAAGGTGTATAAGTATACATTTTCGTCTTCTATTGTTGTCATTTCGTTTTTAGTTTGAAAAACTTTTATTTTTCTCTTGGAGCGTTTTTTCTTGCATCTTTATTCCTAATGTATCCAGTTTTACACAAAACTTTGACAAATGAAATTATGATGGCAACTTAATGTTTCCCTCCACCTGTGACGGACTAACGAAAAACGATATCTTGGAAACTAGAGGTACTTCCAATCTAAGAATAATTTAAAAAATAATTGTATTTTATTAGTTATCAATAGGGCTGTATATTTTTACTAATGAGTGGGATAGTGTTAATTTTAAATGGGCATTAGGCCTAACAATTTAATAATCTTCTCGTAGCTGATGTCAATAATGTCCTTTAACTTTTGATTGAGATCGTGTGTATAACCAAATCACATCAGTTAGTCGTAAAAGCGTTTCGTTTGGCGAATCACCGTAGGGGGGCTGATGATGTTTGGCTCTTCAATGCAGGATAATGTCGAAGCTTAGTGGGGAAAAGAAGGTCGCGGGTTGAGAGACCATTCCTCCGGTGATTGCAGGCCAGCGTGTGCCTTCCAATTACCCCTCGACCATTAAAAGAGATTCATGTTGACTTTCACGGTCTTTGGGGGAAGCCATTATAAGATTTGCCCCGTAAAGCGTTTTGCCTTCCCCTTCATAATCAGCGTTGATGGCTTGTTTGGCTGCTCCCGGGTGCACGCTTCCTGCCCACTTACCCGCTTTGGGGGAGTCAAGTGCACTCTGAGCGCTTCATTTTGGTTTATTTTCAATGATGAACTGTTTGCTTGCTTGTGTCATTTCTGAATCGCATAAAAAAAATAAGAAATTAACACCCCCTCCCCCTCACAATTTGTTAGTTTACGTTTTAAGATGCTTAGAATCCAAATATCAAATAGAAAATGTATGAAAAATCCACCCGTCCGCCGTTCGCATCGCCCAGTGGTTCAAAAACCCAATCTAGCAAGACAAAATTAAATTTCCTCGACACAAAAGAAAAAACTCTGGTACTGGGGGTTTGGGGGGCTGCTGAATTCGATTGTGAATCCATTCTTCCGGAATCAGCTGTAGTTTTTGTGATATACACGTTTGAATTGTGGAAAAATCGCTCAATACTCAAATTTTCGATTGAAATAAAAAACAAAAAGTTAATAATGAAGAATATTTAACACTGAATAAATCTATGTCACATGATGGGTCACAAATGAAGCCTTCATACGTAACTATTTGAAAAGAAAGAAAAAACTTGATTTTTGCCCATTTTTCAAAAAAGTGGACGGACTCTTTCAAATTCTGAGATAACAATCAAGCGAGAATTAAAACAAATATTAGTGTATGGTAGATGCAAATATGCGTAAAATGACACCTAGCACAGCTCAGTACTTTGTTTTGTAGTAATTGGAAAACACACATCTGACTCGTTTGCGCAGATGAGTTGTAAACTGTAAACAAACTATGAAATCGTGTTTTATTCTCGTACGAAAAAACACAAAACCTTACTAAAGGGAAAAAAAAGTTCCAGTCATGCAGCATGATCGTATCAGCGAATATTCGTAAATTACCTTATTATATGATATTAAGTGATGTTGAAATTTGAGCTTTTTGAGTGCAAGAAAATTTTCAACTACTAATTTTATGGCAAAAACGTATTCTAAATAATAATCTGCTATTCAAAAATAGGTTTTTTTGTGCAGTTTGTATCGATTTTCTAGCAAGTTTTAATTGAATTTAAGAACATTTTTCAGGATAATTTTTTACATACAGTTTGTAATGTTCTGTTTTGTAGTTGTTAAACTTTATTTGAGCAATATTCTGCTAAAAATATAAATTTAACCACTTATAGCCGTTTTAGCCATTTTTAGCAATTTTTTTTTTGAAATTTGACCAATTTAATGTGCCCAAAAAAGTATATATAAATATATATACATATGAAAAAGTGTTGAACTCAAGGATTCGTTACAGAATGCCTAAACGGATTTCAATGAAGACATTTTTCAAAATATTTTATTTTAAAAATTTGCGAGCCATTGCAAAAGCTTCATTTTCAACGAAAATTCGCTTTTCATCTGATTCTTTTTGTAGGCATCTCACCTATGTATTCCATGTTCCAGGTATGAGTGACTCTGAGTGACTAGGACTTTTTAGCAATAAACATCCAAAAAATGTACTTATTTGCATGCAAAAAGTAATACCCATCTAAATAATCAAATAATTGTTTGCATATCTAATGCACTCCTTTATATGTTGAACCGAACTGGTAACAATTGGTTATAAATCGTAACTTTTCCGCATTACTCAGCATACTGATACGTAAGGTCGTAAGCTATTGAAAACGGCCTTGCATTCCACTAGTCTGAACTTATTAGAATGCATGTTTAAAAAGTTCGGACTATTAAAATTCTAATTTAATATGAATAAATTAGAACTTATGAGACATGGCACCTGCTGGGGCCATATCTTTCAACTCGGAAATTGAATTTTGTCTAGCTAGATTGGGGACTGTGCGTCGCCTTCCGAAGCTTTTCTCCGAAACCACTGAACCAAGGTTTACGTAATTCGGCTCGAAAATCTTACATCAGCGGGGATGTGCCAGTAACATAAGCATTACTATCGGTCAACCCTAGGACAGTTTTTAAGGGCTGAAATACTGAAAAATCAAGATCTCGTTTTCTCTTTAGATAACTAATGTTTTTTGGGTCTCATCTATCTATAGACATCATTCCGAAGAATCGGATGAAACCACCTGCTGTACTGTCATCCGTTTGCTCCCCTTAAGGGTTAGAACTTCCGCGGGGGAAAAAAATCAACTATATGGGAGCAAATCACAACTGGTGGAACGTAGTAAAAATCGCCTTGTGACTATGATGGTCATATGCTGCGGTCGTGGCAGGTTCCTGGAGTTCCTGGTACAATATCTAAGACTGGGGTGCACTTCTGCACTGGGTTTACGGTGCGCTGAATTCGTGTCAACTTCACTGTAAATCCTCTCATTCTATAATCGTCTGATGGGTAACGTTGAGCAAACGTCAATGGTCAACTGTCAGCGTTAACGGTCAACTTACAGTATTTCAGGAGTCAAGGACCAAGGAACACAGATAAGGCGAGCTATTACAGCATGCTTAGCATTCAGACATGGTCTTTGAATAGTTGAATAATGCAGGTGATATTAGGCGCTCCAAACATATGAGAGAGGATTTACGGTACCTAGCGTTGCAAACGCAATGCTCGTGAGCGTCAGATGTAAGCCGTCGTGTCCATGTGAAAATTCCACTCCATATACCTCCGACCAATAGCCCTGTCAGTATCACTTCTAAGAACAGCACTAGGATCCGTTCGAGCAATAACTTCCTTCAAATCTGGACCTCCTGTCATTACGTTGGTAATCTTGGACAGTTTGGATTTCCTGATACCTTTATTCAGTTATATTCCATTGTGTTAATTTGAAGCCACTAAATTGTTTATTTTGCACTTCTAAAGTATTCTATTATTTTATATTGCATTGCTTTACACATATCATGTGATACTTGGAAGAAACATGTTGTTTTTTTCGAACTACTGGCGAAACGGGTTTTGATAAATGGCCTCAATGCTGAAGTTCATTCATTCAGACTGAAGAACAACAAGAAGCATGTGTGACGTACTACCATCCACATACCTACTTAATGTAAAGCAAACAGGAAACCGACAGCGGAGGCACTACAAGAGGTTTGTTCGTACGACGATATCACGATGAAGGGGCGAACAGGAAACCGAGGGCTCACGGAACTCGCTCGAGCACGGCCCAGCACCAGCGAGTGAAGGTGGAAAAAGAGAAGGTACTGCCCGCGCGGTAGTGCCTACCTCTTTTATGCTAATGCGGTGTAGCTGGGGCAATTAGCTCCCGCTCTTTAGGGCGCGATCGTTTTCGAGCGAGTGTCAGCCCGGTGCCATCTAGTCTTCCCTTCCACGATTCGACCCCTTCCTCCCTCACAATGGCTCTAATTAACATCAACTCCGCCTTCAAGCCTTGTATTGAACAAATTGCGAGAGTGAAGTGCTTCTAAGATAAGATCCGATTGTCACAATGTGTTTAGTAACAGAGACGGGGTGAACCTGTTGGCGAGGGCGTTGGGTTCGGATCCCGACATCATGATTCCTGCTTCGTCATAAAACTGTTTCGTCCCTTGCATGTATCTCAGAACTGTGTTTGACAATTGAGATAACTCCTAAATAATTAGTATTTTTGGGTGTAGTAGTTACGTGAATGAGAGCTGTGACCTCCGTGTGTACTTAGCATTCCATCGCCAGAATCTTCAGAAGTTCGCTTATCAAATGAAATTATTCCTCCACACAAGTTTTTGGATTTATTCTGCTATGACAAGGATTGGATAATCTGAATTATTATATACCTGTTTTGTCAGTTGATCCGAGAGCTCCAGACTATACAGAGTAGATACGGGAGCTCAGTTTTTTCTATCACGATTCGACCACTTCCTTCCCTTCCATTGGCTCTAAATATCATCAACTCCACCTTCCAGCTTTCTGTTGAACGAATTGCGAGAGTGAAGTGATTGGAAGATAAGATCCGATTGTCACAATGTGTTTAGTAACAGTGACGGGGTGAACCTGTTGGCGAGGGCGTTGGGTTCGGATCCCGACATCATGATTCCTGCTTCGTCATAAAACTGTTTCGTCCCTTGCATGTATCTCAGAACTGTGTTTGACAAATGGGATAACTCCTGAATAATTAGTATTTTTGGGTGTAGTAGTTACGTGAATGAGAGCTGTGACCATCGTGTGTACTTAGCATTCCATCACCTGAATCTTCAGAAGTTTGCTTATGAAATGAAATGATTGCTACACACTAGTTTATGGATTTATTCTGCTATGACGAGAATTGGACAATATACCTGTTTTGTCAGTTGATCCGTGAGCTCCAGACTCTACACAGTAGATACGGGAGCTCAATTTTGGTTTATTATTTCCAATAATAAGCCTATGTGATCGTGTAGCAAAAAATTTTTATAACCCCCCCTCAAACTTTGTCACTTTACGTTTCAAGGTGTGTAGAATCCAAATTTGAAATGTCCGTCCGCCGTCCGCCGTCCGCCGTCCGCCGTCCGCCGTCCGCCGTTCGCCGTCCGGGCCATAAAAGGCCTAAGAATTGACTTAAAAAACCTGTTCTTTCGCACATAGACTCCATTTGGGGTCTAGTTGGTCCTAACGTTTAACCATCCCGATTGCTTTACTAGCATAGATGTTATGGGCCAAAAACGGGCAAAAAAGTGTATTTTTCGACGCGCGCACGCCTGGCACGCTTGGCAGGGGGTCACGGTGGGTGGCGAGGGTGGGGGGGGGGAGCGGGGAGTGGAGTGAGAGGAGGCGCCGGCGCCGCGGCACCTTGTGGTGGGTACGGCGCCGGCGTTCCTTCGAGGCATGAATATGTTTTTTTCAAGGTCATATTTGTGTGTTAATACCAAAGCTTTTCCTACGCATATTTAATAACATATCCTCTCGACTTTTCGTACGTACTTAGATAATGATATTATTAAGGCAATAACTATTTGAATAGATAGGAGCTCAAATCGAGAAATATAAACATGCGTATATAATTATAGAAGTATAGGTTGTGGCAATTCGAAGTAGGACACGCCGAGGAGTCTGGACGGGCCTTATGACGTACGCTAGCCAACTAAAAATACGATCATAAAAAATAATAAACCTTTGTGAAATAATTTGCAGCGTTTTTTCTATCACGATTCGACCACTTCCTTCCCTTCCATTGGTTCTAAATATCATCAACTCCACCTTCCAGCTTTCTGTTGAACAAATTGCGAGAGTGAAGTGCTTCTAAGATAAGATCCGATTGTCACAATGTGTTTAGTAACAGTGACGGGGTGAACCTGTTGGCGAGGGCGTTGTGTTCGGATCCCGACATCATGATTCCTGCTTCGTCATAAAACTGTTTCGTCCCTTGCATGTATCTCAGAACTGTGTTTGACAAATGGGATAACTCCTGAATAATTAGTATTTTTGGGTGTAGTAGTACGTGAATGAGAGCTGTGACCACCGTGTGTACTTAGCATTCCATCACCAGAATCTTCAGAAGTTTGCTTATGAAATGAAATGATTCCTACACACTAGTTTATGGATTTATTCTGCTATGACAAGGATTGGATAAACTGAATTATTATATACCTGTTTTGTCAAATGATCCGAGAGCTTCAGACTCTACACAGTAGATACGGGAGCTCAATTTTTTCTATCACGATTCGACCACTTCCTTCCCTTCCATTGTCTCTAAATATCATCAACTCCTCCTTTCAGCTTTCAGTTGAACGAATTACGAGAGTGAAGTGCTTCTAAGATAAGATCCGATTGTCACAATGTGTTTAGTAACAGTGACGGGGTGAACCTGTTGGCGAGGGCGTTGGGTTCGGATCCCGACATCATGATTCCTGCTTCGTCATAAAACTGTTTCGTCCCTTGCATGTATCTCAGAAATGTTTTTGTCAAATGGAATAACTCCTGAATAATTAGTATTTTTGGGTGTAGTAGTTACGTGAATGGGAGCTGTGACCATCGTGTGTACTTAGCATTCCATCACCTGAATCTTCAGAAGTTTGATTGTGAAATGAAATTATTCCTATACACTAGTTTATGGATTCTGCTTTGACAAAGATTGGATAAACTGAATCATATATTCATGTTTTGTCAGCTGATCCGAGAGCTGCTGACTCAACACAGCAGATCTGAAATGATTCCTACACACTAGTTTATGGATTTATTCTGCTATGACAAGGATTGGATAAACTGAATTATTATATACCTGTTTTGTCAAATGATCCGAGAGCTTCAGACTCTACACAGTAGATACGGGAGCTCAATTTTTTCTATCACGATTCGACCACTTCCTTCCCTTCTATTGGCTCTAAAATATCATCTCCGCCTTCCAACCTTGTACTGAAAAAATTGCGAGAGTGAAGTGCTTCTAAGATAAGATCCGATCATCACAATGTGTTTAGTAACAGTGACGGGGTAAACCTGTTGGTGAGGGCGTTGGCCACGGATTGCAACTTTCATGATTTCTGCTTCGTCATACAACAGTCCCTTTTTGTACATTTGCTATCTTCAGATGTTTGATTGTCCTATTGAATCATTTCTATTCACTTAAAATCAGCATCATTTGCTCCTTACATAATCCAGTATGGCACCAGCAAAAATATGTTCCCCAGAAACGCATTGGTTGCCCATTGCCGATCATAAGGCGTATTACGGACTGTGACAATTTCATAATTGTAGGAAGAGAATCTAATTTGCAATAAATCAACTTCTTAGAGATGGTTAAGATAAAAAATTCAAATTCAGTAAATTTCTGAGTGAACTCTCAAAACTTGAGCAAAATTTACTCTCATTTGATTGAGGGACTCTAAATTTATAATTACCGTCGCCGGTGATCTAGGTAGAACATACATTGAAAAACATTGTTACCTACCTAAAGATAGACAATTTCAAATTTGATTTCCATAAACTGCAAAATTAAAATTTGATTTTCATACGAAAAGAAAAAATACATAATTTAAATTTGTTATTTGGAATTTAATTTTCAATCAAAATTTTCAATTAATTTTCAAAGATCAATAAAAAAACCAATTCAAAGACAGAAAGTTCTTTTTTTGTAAAGTTTTGTATTAATTTGAATTGCCCAAATCAAGAAACGTTGTTTAGCAACAGCGATGGGGAGAATGAGTTGGTGAGGGCTTTGGGCACGAATTCCGATAATCATGGTTCTGGCATCGTAATAAAACTCTCTTCTTGACGATACCTATATCGGATGTATTGATAAGAATTCCCATCCCTAGTTTCATTAGGTTCTTAGTAAAACAGAGTTCTCAGACCTCGTTTCGATGGTTTCGATTCTCTCCCTATGAGGAATCGGTACATGCAGCGTATTTCACGAGTTATATGAATTAGTGAGTAATCTCCATCAACATGCGAGTTTTAAAAAAGTACTTATTCCTCATAATTTTTTGCAAAAAATAGAAAAATATATCTATGACATTTGGCGCACCGCGCAACTGCGCAATCAACACCAACATTGTTTCTTCAAATAGGAATCCGGATTTTATTTTTGCGGATTTGGATCCTACGCTAAATTTCTTGAAAAAATAACCCATCACTTGAATTTTTGAGTGCGCTCAAACGAGCGCAATCAAGCAAAAATAGAGCACACATTGTGAAATATCGAGGTTTTGAATACATTCATTAATTAGGACACCCTGTATAGGTACCTATCGTTACATTAAACCATAACTTCAACAGGTTGTCAAAAATGTTTCGCTCCCGAATTGCGGTTACTACAGTTTTACGGAGTTGTTCATTGTCAGAGGCCTCCGTCGTTATGAATGGTTTCAATTAAGTCGAAGAAGGAAGTTCGGAAGATTCAATCCTGGCCTATTTCAATTCCACGAACCGGCCGGTCGTTTTGGAGAAAACCACCAAAACTGGGTCCACCCGTGGGGAAGCGAAGATGGAACCAAACAGGCAGACAACCGTCAATTATTTAATTTTCACGGCAATGAAGCAACAACACAATTTTTCTTAAATATTTACGTTTAATACAGTAATTGTATCACTCGAACCTCTCCCTGAAAGGGAGTTGCATGGAAATTGGCCGTATTCAGAGGTACTTGAAGACCTGTTTTATCACAATGTGTTTAGTAGCTCCGTGTCATGAGAACCTACTAAGTGATGGTGTCGGGAGAGGATTCCAACATGCAAGTCTCATCGCTCTGCCGTAAAAACCTTCCAACTCTCCCCGGAGACACGAAGGACATTTAAATTAGACTTGGAAGACGGCCTGACGACGTATTTCCACGTTTAGTCATTACTCTTTCCTTCACTTAAAAACCTTGAAAAGGAGTAAGTTATAAAGGTATAAATTTCGTAATTCATGGCGAACGTAAAATTCTCCGGGACTAATACCTCCTCTGGATATTCTAAATCACGAACCATATACCTTAATGTAAAGTGCCTGCTTTAAATTGGGTGGTCACGTCAATAGTTATCTTGTTACCCGTTTTATGGCTGAATTATTCTTCACATTACCATAATGTGACAGATATTATATGGAAAATTGGCCATCTACCATCTTTCCTTAGAATTGTCACGATGACGGAGTCAGAACTACACAGTTTTTACACAATAAATCGCATATCTGGACATCTCTGATTCAATTTAAAAAAATATGAAAATCTCTTTAAAAACATATGGTGCGAGGCATCACACTACTTTCCTTACTTGTATTCATTTTACATGGATGCTATTATGATGGATCAAATCTTTGGGAAGTTTTTTCGAATTACTGTTTTGCTAAAAATGATGTTTTTACATTTATTTAGCTTATTACTGTCCTTAGGGCATCTTCCTGGCCATGACGGGTATCGAATATAATTTGCATCCACAAGAAAAGAAGTAACTCTTGTGAATTTCATTAATATCCTTCGAGCCATATTGAAGGAAAAACCAAAACCAAATAGGTGCTAAAAAACTACGTTTTTAACCTATTTTTGGAAGTATTTAGCTAATTACCTCCCTTAGAGTATTTTCCCAAGAATGAGGGGTATCAAATATCATTTCTACTTAGAAGAGCAGTAACTCCTCTGAATTTCATCAAAATCCCACGAGCCATTTTGGAGAAAAGCCAAAAAAAAAAGTGCTAAAAACGACGTATTTTCTCAACTGTTCTGATTTTTTTAAACCCTCCAAAATGATAATATCAGGCTGATTTTTCTACAGTAGAAAAATGGGTATTGAAGCCCAACCCCGAAGTTGGAATTTTTTTTAAGTCGTACCGTAAGGTTGGAATCGTGTACACGAGTAACACACACATAGATACATTTTCATGTAACGTACACCTGTAGAGCTAATTTGGGCAATTAGATTGCGAAAAATATATGAATCACATAAATCAAGTTTAAACATTCATCACGCTAATAATGGTCAAAATAAATCCTATAGAGTGATAAAATGCGCAATCATAGAACTATAATTTTCCGTTTGTGCATTTCAATCGTGTTGGAAATCATAACCTATCATCTTTGAGATCCTTCATCCTTTATCCTTCAGCTACTCCGCAATTTCCAACTTATTTGAACCTTTGTATTCGAGGAATGCGTGCTGAAATTTAAATTTACCATCACGATATTGAAGCTTTACGGGACATTAACAGTTTGAAATGTTTTATATTAATTTTATTCATTACTAGCACAGTTGCCTTGGGAAAGAATTGACCGCAGCAGACCGACAGGCTAACAGACCAGGCACACAATTTGTTCAGAGAGGTTTGAAATTCGAAAAGGAAGTAAAAATTTTGATTTTTGAGGAACCAAAATGTTTTTGCCTTCCGTACAAATACAAAGGTTCTCGAATACCTTCGGAAAGAGAATGCAAGATTTCAATGTAAGAGTGAGTGAAAAAATCGAATGAAAGCCAAGACAATTTTACTATAATGTTGAATATTAATCAGATGAATGAATTTTTCAAAACTATGATCTAATGCAGTCACGCATGTAGACCAGACAAATGTTGAGCCATGGCTGATCGGAGTTAGAATGCCCGAAACGAACCGACCCAACCAACATGAATTAAGCCAATTGCTAAAGAGGATAGACTTCATTAAGGTTCCTCATTGCTTCGGTACTTTCTCTGTTCGTACATAAATCTGAATTAGGTTGATCTGGGTAAATATACAAGAATCATTTTCAGTGTTTTTGTACGTAATTACATTTAATTTTTAAGATTGCAGTTCAAACGCTCGTACTATTCCTAACGTCTTGCCACGAACATAGCTCGATATATACCTAATGACGCAGATTAAAACTTGTAATTTGAATCAAGGAATGGCAACAATTCGAATGTTTCAGGGGTGTTAGAATGAGAAGAAGTAAACTTTGATCCTTCCTACCACTGTTAAGAATCGTCATTTTATTCAAGTCAACATAAATTACGAAAAGCTCCAAGAATCCTAGGAGTATACTGACATAGATAAATAAATATTTTGAAAAATCAGGCTAACTAAAATCAGAAGAACGATCAATAATATACAATTATGCAACATTAAAAGTCAGCACCCAATAAAAATTCTGCAACCTCATGAAATTTGTATCATTAGCAACCAATAAATTCTTGGTAGTTGTGTGAATCTTTGTACATGTTAACAATCCGGATTGATCACCGCTACGATAATTGTATTGTACCTACATACCTGGTACGTAAAATCAGTCCAAGGTATCTATTGTTGGTTGTATGAGAATTATCTTGATTTATATGTGGCTCTCAGAGCTTCACTGCAGGCAGCGACGCGTCGGTTCGAACGAATACATCGAAAAGTAGCGGAATCTTAGGCTACTTCAAGGAACGAGTTTAATTAATTTATTAGGGCCCAAATGGCCAGAAATGGGAGACCCTCTAATAAGACGGGATGACTGAAGTTGCGTCAGACAGACGGCAGACAGAGATGAACGCCGGGCCGTCTTGACCGGAAGGCGATCCCCCGGCGAACCGGTCTGGGGAAATGCCCGATAATGTAAGCGGTTAACTAGACACCGCTCCGCCTTGCATCTGTGCGACGGGCTCATTTCTCATCCCGTTCCATCCAGACTGCGCATACCGTCCGTACATGACTTCATATCGGTCGATCGCAGTGGTTCACAAGACTGGGGTAATTATGGGTACAGGGGTACGATCGAGGTCGGGTCTGTTCCTATACAGGAAGCAATTCAGTTTGATCCGAAAACCCCAAACCAAACAATGTGTGACAGTGGGTGACCAATTATTGGATATTTCAGTACCCAGTGTCCTAAGCAGAGATCTGCTACTACTAGAGGAAACTCCAGAAAAATTACCTAATAACCTTAACAATAAGGAAAATAAGTATGTAGTAAAATGAAAGTAGATAAATAAGGGGAAAATGAACTGAATTTGTTGAAAAAGGCAAGAGGTAAACGCGCAGTAGAAATAGATAAAGGAAAAATCAGAACCTCTGAGAGAAAATAGAAATTAACCTAAATAGAAAAGAAAATGCAAAATGCTGAAAATGGAAATTGATTAGCTCAAACCTGGCTGTTGTCAAATTTTTTCACGAACTGTGTGAAAAAATGGAAAAGAAAAATTGCAAAAGGCTGGAAAAAATCCAAAGATGGAGGATTGGCTTATTAGGCACAAGAACTGGGTTTTTAGGAAGGCTTCAGAGAAGAGAACGCGGCAAGCAATAATTCCCCACAGTAAAAGATCCCTTGAAAAGGGAAGGGGACAAAAGCAATATTGCCAGCTTTAAGACAGGAAAACTATTCAGAGTTATTATACGTTATTGAGAAGGCTAGGTTTTGGGAAAGTGCATGGAACATGGGATCCAAGACAAATGAAATAAGTACGTAGGTCCATACAGTATCCACGCTCAACTTGGTTCTCAATCCTTGCACAACCTGTTCTGAGTAGACTACATTGTATGAAAATGACAATCTTCGCTACATTAGTATTTCCACGTCGAATAACATGTGTAAACTAGGATAACAGTTGAAACGTTAGAATTTCGAAGGATCTGCCACACTTGAAGAGTTCAAGTGAACAGTGGTTTTAATCACACACAATTAGGTAGTCACTATAGTTCACAAGGCTGAGGGAATCAAGCTTTCCAAACGAAATGATGAATGTGTTGGCCAGCTTTTTTTACGCACATTAAATCGGTCAAATTCCAAAAAACGTGCTGAAAAAATCACCTAAAACCGTTAAATTTATAATTTTTAGCAGAATATTGCTAAATGATGTTTTTCAAATTTAAAATATAACATTAAAAATTTATTTACAAAATTATGCTGAAAAATTTACTTAAATTTCATGAAAATTTCCTATAAAATTGAATAGCAGATTCTATTTAGAATACATCATAATAAAATTTTCTTTGCACTCAAAGGGCTCAAATTTCATAACAATATAACATAATATAATACGATAACTAGAAAATTCGCTTTTGCGATCATGCTGCATGACTGGAACTTGTGGTTCGTAACCACTGCTGATCATTACACTACATTTTCACTTCCGAAACTTCTTATATAGCAGGGATTCTCATCTGACCGGGAGTCAGTATCTTAGGTCCACTTTAGCCTGAACAAACACTTGAAATTCAATCGCCGCTTTCCGGTCGACTTGAGTGATTTTTCAAAAAGGGACCTGCCGATGCCTGAGAGCGGCACTCAGTGCCGAAAAGGCATCCGCACGGGTTACCGAAGGGAGAACAAAAAGGCTAAGGGAAAGCCGCTCAAGAAGATGGTTTCGAGTTTTTGAAGGGACGTCAGGAAGTAAAATTAGTCTTGCCGAACATAACTGGTGTTGTGTTAGGCCGAATGGTTGATCTCGCTCGTCACCTCTTCCCCCTGACATCGTTTCAACGGGTAAACAAGACCATGTGGCCACCAGCCTACAGCTTGGTGTCTGTTCGTCCCTCGAACGTTTTGGATACTCCCCCTAATAGAATCCGTCAAGTTGCACGTTACAAGGATCACATTTGTGAGACCCTAGAGGAAGTACATCCTAATGAAGGAAGCCAGTAAAGGCCAATAAATAAGTCTTCTTAAACCAACTAGCTTCGCCAACAATATGAAATGCTTTTGGTGATTTGGATCTCTATACACTTTCCCACCCGTGAAATGGTACGTCACTAATAATTTTGGATAAGGCCTAGAAAAAATGAAAACAAAACTTGTGTTAGGAAACGCGTAAAGAACAGCTTTTTCAATGGATGAGAAAATTTTAGCAGAACTTTTTATTCACAACATTTTTTCTTTTTTGAAATAATTTTCCAAGATCATTTGTCTAGAGGCTTCAGAATGAAACAACCTTTTCGAAAATTCCCGCACCATTAACATCTCTGAACATTCTAGAAATATTTAGAAATGTATCTTTCATTTAGATGAATTCTGAGTGTCATTTTCCAATCATTATGCCAAATTTCATTGAAAAAATTACTAACGATTGCTTTGTAAATCCAAAGCTACTAATTAAATGAGTTTGAATGTGATGTTGATATATGCAAAAAATTTAATCATTTCATTTAGTTTCCTTGAATTGGATCAATCTTTGAGTTTTGGAGAATCAAAATTTTATTTCATTCTAAACAGCACACCTTTGATCCATGGCTGTTATAACGGCTTACCGTATGAAATGTGTTAGTTCTGTTTGAAGATTCAAGTCAGCAATCTGGCTTGCATTTCACGGCAGAACCTAATAAGCTCTTTATAAGAATCCAGAATGTGTCGCACAGCCCCAGATCCAAGTTCCCGCATCATGACTGGATACGGAGAATAGAGGATCTTCAACCTGCAAGGTTTCACGTACACTGGGATGCTCTGATATGGTCAATACAAGCTTCTGGGCAATTAGGGGCCCGCTATTGCTCTCACCGACGCTTTTAGAAACAAACCGCTGACGTATATCTTCCCCGCTTCTGTCTCGAAAGAAAAGGAGAAAAAAACAACTGTTTCTCGTTTGTCTCCCAACAAACTGCTCCGATTATACTGAAATACCCTTTTGAGATTATTATCTGCAACCATTTTCGGAGGAGTAGCCAGGTTCTTTCGGCCGATCGGGAACAAACGCGTATGAGGTGTAAAGCACGCCCTCGAACCGAACCCCTCTCTCTAAATGATCGGAATTGGAAGTGAAGGGGAAATGGCTATGCCTACCATATTTGACGAATCCAGGGACCTGCGAAACCGCAATAGGTTCACAATGGGAGCGAAATAATTGATTGAATGCATTGACGATTGCACCATAACAGAAATATGCAGTTATATCTCCGCCCTGATATGCGTGCGAGCGAGGTAATGTGTACAAGACATCGGTAATGTTTATCGGTATCGGAGTACCAGAGTTGTTACGTGCAGCACTCCGAGATTCTAATCGTTGATTTGAAACACGATCGTCAATATTATGAGATCTCTATCTGTTACCCACCTTTACAAGGTTCTACCTTGGCATGCTATGCAATACCAATTTATGTATACTACCTAAATCCATCAACAGATCAGTTAATAGGGATCGTTATGTCCATGACACACTACTAAACTATTATATTGTGATTGACTGACTTTTGATCCTAAAATGGAATTAATAGAAGATAATATAAATATGTGTGTAGCTAGTAGTTATGACAGGACAGACAAATATGGAGGCATGAGATTCAACCTCAAGGGAAATGTAGAATGGCCCCGATTCCTCCATTTGTATCTTCGATTGGTGCTTCCGAAATTAGGCTTCGTAAATTAAGTTTTGAACTATTTTATGCAAATAACTAAATGAGTAATATATTTTACAGTTGCATCATATTATGCTTCATAATTAGGTTGTGAATCGTCTTCATAGTAAGCATTCATTTTTCAAACTCATATGTAGCTTTTATTACTCAAAATATACACATATACTTAAATGAATATATATATATATATATATATATATATATATATATATATTATTTTGAGGAGTTACAGAAGGTTGGAAAAAGATAGGAAACACTTAAATAAACTTACAAAATTGAGAGAATATATATAGTATGAAGTACAATATAACAATTTTGTAAGTTTAAATATTTTGTTATTGTTTAGTTTATAATCTACAACAAACAAACACATTGACTACCCTTTTTTCTAAATAATTTATTTATTGTCATTAGTATAGCTATTCCGTCTCTCATATTAATCGTTACAAATAATAATGGCTTAGTAGGTTAATTACATTGTAAATTACAGGTTACAATAAATTTAGAGAATATTATAGATGTACGAAAGAGAACATAAATGAAAAGAAAACTGTCTCGTATTGTTTACCACAACTTAAAATATAAAAATAAATTGGAAGCTCTGCAGAATTGGTAGAGGGCGACGTAAAGGGATATGTCGTGGCTTTGTTGAAGATGGTCGAGAGTTGGGGTAGCACCTTGGCGGCTTCAGAAAATAGTTGATGACGGGCAGCATTGTATCGTGGGAAGTCCATAATTATATGGCCTTCTTTCTTCAGTGACTACGCTGGAATAAAACACTGTCTGCTCTTCCGATCGTGTGTGCGTACTTCATAGTACAGAATTGGCCGGTTCATAACCTGGATATTATTTTGAAGAAGGCGTCTAACTGGGTAGTCGTTGAACCAAGCTCGAAGACCTGGGGGAGGGAAGAGTCTTACATATCTTTTTCCTGCATGGTAGTTTCTATGTTCTGCTTGCCAATGGTGCGTAATCTCAGCAGCTACTTTCCGTTTGAGGTCAACAGGAATCCCACTAAGGCCGCTGATTTAGCATTCTAGGCAGCTATATAACTTCCAACGACTCCTTTGTCGGACACTGATGCCATCATTATGTTCAAATAATAGCTTTCTTTCATTTCAATTTCTAATTTTCCCATTTTCTTCCTGAGGTTTCCTACTGAAACTTTGATAGCACTGACTGCGAATCTGTGATTATGACGGCACTATTGGACATTATTGTGCGGGTGACAAGACTTTGACCCTCATAGATTGTGATGGCTTCAACCGTATAAATTGAAATGTGATTCCATAGTCGATACCGATATGTTTCATCCAAGGAAGGTATATGCACAGCGCGCCTGACTCTGTTGTGACAACAAATCTGTCCGTGTATATTGAAGACTCTCCATGGTGTTACCACATCTCTCTTCTCACTTTACCATCATTTCTTTTCAATGTCTTCAGACCCTCTTTACATATCGCCGGTTCCAATGTTATAGTATCACCCAGTTTCAAGCTGTCGCACATTCAGATGCTAAAGTCAGTGTAGTCGGCACAGTCATCCTCAAAGTTCTGATGGTGAGTCCACAGAAACTAATTAAACATAAGGGCCTCCCTCCTAGCAGCAAACGGCACTCCAGTCTAAGGCTCACCTTGCTTAATAAGTGTAAGGGCTATGTTTGTAGGTTGTGTGAGACATACTCATTGATGGGAGAACATCACAATACCTCAAAATTATTCACGGAACGACTTATTGACTGCGCCGTCTTACGAGCTGATTAAAGACACACTGATACTTGGTAAAGCTTGAGAGAAATGTAACTAAATATAATATTATTCATGTTTACATTATATTGAACGAACAAACACCTTGACAACTCTTCATGCGGCGTTCCACAACGAACCGTAGATATTCTGTTACATCCTGTACCATCATCTTATCATAACCGAACCGCAAAAATTACCAATGACATCAAGTTACACAACTCCTACCGAAGTTTACCTCGCCTACGATTCAAGCGCATGACGTCGTTCCCGTCGCGATTTCATTATCTCATCAGGCTAACAAGGTGAAGTTGTACCGCCTCGCTGCCGACCTTAGCTTCGTATAGAAAGTTCTTGGAAGCAGTTTATCAAGCATTTTTTGACTGTTGCTCCAATAACGTTCTCAACGTGGAAGTGAATACATCCCTCAGGGTCGCTTCGGCCTTCGGGTGTCAGAGAATTAAACCTTTTCATTAGCGGCTCGCGTAGGACTTTCAGGGCATCCGAAGACATCTGTCACCCCGGATAAACCCACGTACGTAAACGAGACGATTATGTTATCGATTATCTAAACAAAAACCGGGCCCGAACTTCGCAACATTACACAAATCAAATTCCGTTCGGGAACTAATATGTTTTCAGATGTCACTTTGTGGAGCATTTGCATAAATTTTGAGGTCGTACCGATCGAGTTTTTTAATTACTGAGCCGTTGCACAACGTGTTTTTTCCTACATGACCTCAGTCTGATGAAAACCAAAATGAAATTTGTCTTGTTTGAAAATGTAGAATATGTGGGTCAGGAAGCCGAAGAAATGTACTGCCGAGAAATACCAGGCAAAAACAAGTTTCTCCGATTATCAACGCCCACTAAATAACCTTGTTTTTTGTTATTAATCTCTCTTCAATCTAAAATATTTTTCATTTATCACAAACACGGTTTTTTTATACTTGCTCGTTTGACGAACGTTCAACATCCTTTCTCTGAGAAGAAAACGGCAGTAGCATACTGAATCTCAGGATTCACCGTTAAAACCGTATACCTACGAACGGTTCAGGAACGACTTGATTAGCTTTAATTTGTTTCCGATCCCAATTTCACTCTCCGGTTTGCAAGAGCAGCTGCTAATATGCGTCCATTTACACCAAAATGGACTTCCACTCTCATCATTGAAGGTATCTGAATAATTGAGCTATTATGGATATTCAAATCCAGGTTTATAGAATCCCATAAATCGCACTTAATTTCTGAGCGAAACGCTTCATGTCAAACAATATTTCTTTTAAGGATACACGCAAGGTTTTCAACGCTACGGAGAAGTGTGTAATTGGCTACGCAGCGCAAGTATGGGGACAATATTATTGGGTTGTTAATACGGGAAATTGACAGAGCAGTTGCATATATGTAGATCACCAACAAACCCTTAAATTCACCTAGAATTTTTTTCATTTATAAATTAATGTTGAAGTTTGCTGAAGTTTTAGTCTAGGGACTCAAATGATGTATGTGTGGCCTGAGAACTGAAATTAATGTACTTAGAACGGTTAATCTATTATAAGGAGCAGAGATTGCTTGATCCAAAGTTTCCAAGAAATTCGAGAACCCCATATTTAGCATTTTCAACCTCTCACTTGAATGTTTCTCAGCATTTTGAGTCTGTGAGAAGCCTAATTGAGACGTCCCATTTCGAACCCCTTATCCCACCTCTAACTGTCGCATTAGTGCCGTAAAAAAGCTGGACATTTTTTCAGACAAATCCCAGACCATCCTCCGCGACATATATTTTCTCTCACTTTATCGGTCGAAAGAGCGGGGAGCGGCCCGCGAAACGCAACACGTTATCATGAGAACCCTCGAAAAAAATACCACGGATTTACATACATTCAGTTATCACGTTTTCCATTGAAAGGATAGAAAGTCATACGGAACTGGGTCCAATCCCATAATTAAGTCCGGGATTAAAAATATACCACCGTCAGACACACGGAAAAATGTACCACTAAAATACCGCTACCCTCCCGAATTTTTAAAGGTGCGCTTTCTGTGTTCTTCCTTAGGGCGTGGACGGTTTGCGAACGAGTTGGTTTCGTCAAGCTTTCGCTCCTCTTACAAAACCTTTCGTCCATCTCTCTCACTCGAGGAAGATTTCAGGTTTCTTGAGAGCTCTTGTTTTTTCAACCGGAGTGAACGCCTGCAAGATTTATGGCTCGAGCTTTAGTGGGTGTTAATCAACCGGTTCGAGAGTAATTAACTTCTCAAAATGACCGTTTAAAGTTTAAGGGCGGGATACGCAGCGGTGAAACCTTATTGGGGGGAGGAAATGACTTATATTTTGAGGCGGCGTTGCGCGAGGAATTTCAGCGCAGTAATTTTTGACCCCGGCGACCAATTTGTCTCAGACTGACTTTATTATGAACTACTCGTAAATTATATTGTCACAACACATTTTCGGCTTGGTGTTAATTTAGTTTTGTGTTCAAAAGTAGCACAGATTCACATAAATGTGAAGATCCAAGGATCGTAAGAGGTGGATAAAATTATTTGGATCGTTAGAAATGTACTTTTCAGTATCCGCCTTATACAGAAATATCTGCCCCACTCCACTTCAGGAATATTAAGATTTTTTTACTGGTGTAATAATTCAATTTATAATTCACAACATTCTTTATTTACGACTGCGTGTCCTGTAATAGTTGAGTATAACACATTAATGGAACGTGCTTTGATGTAAGTTTCTTTCAACCCAGTTTTTACGGAAAATACTTTCTAATAAACTAAAGCGGCGATTCACTAAGTACCATCGAGGCGATTAGGGACTCATATTCTGATGATCCCTTAATATGAAGCCTATGTGTATCGCTACACCAAGTCACGACATTGGGCTCAACCATAACTTTTACGTGGGTACCGAGACATGTGGCTATTCATGGCAATGAGTGTGCAGAAGCCCTTGCAAGGAGATTCATCGGTGATAACTCTATTGATGTGTTGCCTATACGCATTGAGGATCAAATCTTCGTGCAACATAAAGCCAATTCCATCGGACATGAGAAATGGCAGGATGAGGTCACTGGTCTGCATGGTGGGGCCCTTTCGTAACCCTACTTCCAAGAAGGGACCGAATAGTGGTCAACCGGATTTCCAGTGGCCATACGCGTCTTACTCAGAGACATCTGCTTAGTGCAGCAGCTCGAGATATTGTGTGTAGGAGGTGTGGGGGTGATCTGTCCGTCCGCCACTTTCTAGAGAACTGCCCAGCCCTTGTGGATCTCCAAGTCCAGCATCAGCTCCCCCCCCCCCCCCCACCAGTGGGTTGACGTTTTATACGGACCAGACAAGATCCGGTCCCTGTAGTTGTACTTGAGAGCCGCTGAGCTCTACTACAAACTGTGATATCTGATCTGTGATATATTTATATACATCAAGTCGTATTTTTATTTCACTTTGCTGATTGTATACAGTAGCAGGAACATAGTTATTAGCCTATTTTACATCTAGTCCTGGTTGTATTAATTTATTTTTGGGTTTTTTAATCCACTTTGGTGCTAAAGTGGGTCATCACTGTACCCCTCATTTTTTTCCCCACCGAGTTGCTGTGAAGTCCATGATGGCGCTCTTTTTTAGTCAAGGATGGACATTGCTCCTCTTAGAATCGTGCCACTTCCAGTGTCCCTTTAGACACCTTGTTCAATGCTGCTAATGACCCTTCTAGTTGAGGTGCGGCTTAAGCCTTAATTTAAAAAAGTTTTAAAAAATATAAAAAAATAAACTAAACCAAAAACTGAATTTCCAGACTGAAAAGAAGAAGTAATTTCAATTTGAAGAGTTGAAAGAAAGAATGAAAACAAAATGTCAATACTTTCAATTTTTGCATTGTGTCAAGCAACGATTGCATGCATACCTAATAATTTTTGGGTTGAATAATTGAAGGAAGTAGATATCAAATTTTGAATTATTTTGAAAAGCGTGTTGAATCAATTGACTTTGAAAAAGAGCTCTTGGTTATACTGAATAAGGACGAGTTCGTGTGTTTATTATATTGGAGGTCGTGTATGAGGCTCAGGATTTTTATGATTGGAAGAATGGAAAACGAAATGTGATCACATTTACTGAAAATAAAGTTCCTTTATCAGCCGAATCCACTCTGATGAGTAAATATTGATAAAATAGTTCTCAGAATAGCTGTGATAATCAGTGCTTTCTGATCACCTTATGTAGCCGCTGGAAAATGGAGCATTACTAGGGTTTCTAAATTGGCACCAACCTTCAGCTCAATTGAGACCGAGCTCCAAAACAGCTGAGTATATTATTACAAAATCCTTGGCTTAGCTTAGCCAAGCTGAAAATTGAGCTTTCAGGTAGGTAGGCCTCTCAAAAGCTTACATTGATAGGTACTTACTTTCCTTGACGAGCTTCAGCTGGTGTATGTATGTCTTCTATTACTTCTTGTTTAATGGAAATGACAATGCAAGAGTGGAAGGTGTATGATGAGAGAAAAGTGTCATAGCGGATAAGGCCTTGAGGACACTATTGTAAACGTTCGAGGCTACCTGTGGTGTGAACCCTAGACTTCTTTCACCAGCCTTCCATAGACGGACAGTCACAGCTTCCAGTTTCTCGAAGAATGGACCCGTTTGACCGTTTTGCACTTGACCGATCCTTATCTCGATCCGTATGACTTCCTCTTCTATTGTACGGTTCTTTGTATCGCATGGCAGCTCGGAACGGCAAAAGTTCGATTCAACACTAACGAGTAAAAGGGTTGAAAGGTCACAACGCCCAGAAAACTGAGTTTAAAGAAATCCAAAACCGTAGAATCTATCATCATTATCTATAATATAATCAGCAATATAATTGAATATTCTGGAATGGCACGTAATTGGAACTGAAAACTGTGATCCGCAGAACTCGGAACAATTAAATAAAAAATCATCAAGCATATTCAGCATTATGAAACGACACATACATTGAACGTTAAAATCAAATCAAGTTTGTAGTTTTTATTTGTAATATGAATTTGCCGTATAGTATTTAGTCCACTCGCTCAATAATTTAACCGTATCTCCATATAATGGTCTATTGTTCTCATGCAATAAGTAAATTAATGAATAATATTAACATAGATCAACAGCACTCATTGACGGAAGACAAAACCTAGACAACGCTTCAAACATTCAGACCTAATTGAACTAATTTGACAGAATGCGAATCTGGAATTCTCTTGCAATTGCTACCATTTTCATTACTTTTACGATCTGAAATTTATTTTCATTTCCAATGATAAAATCGGAAGTTAGGGTTGGAAAATATCTTCAGTGAATCGTATGACCTCTTGATCAAGATATCTGTTAAATACCTACTTCACAGAATTGTTGTGCAGATAGGGTTCGAGGGCTACCAGACCGTTGAGCATGACGCAAACAGAGAGGCCTCGATGGATATAGATCTTTTCTGTATTTGTTTGAAACTTGCTGTAACGCGCTTGACTTTTATTTTATCTTGAACATTCTGATGTCACTTATGAAATATTTTATATGTTTTACCTATAAAATTATCCTAACATCAACAAAAAGGGACTGATAATGACAGAATTTCAAATTTATGTGCTATGGATATGTGTGCGTTTTACAACTAGGAATATTTCTTTCCATCTTAATTGAAACTCATAAAATTCATTAGTAGAGGACATTCATTGAACTTCATTGGCAAAGTTCAGTGAATTGATGGTAGTTACATTTAGGTTTTGAGTACCTTTAGATAACTTATATCAACTGTTTTTTATTGTACGATTTTTTAAAGTACTTTGTAAGTATTATATCTACTTGTCACGTTTAGACCCAATGTCATAGTAGTTATTTTATGGGTTCCGAATATTGTAATGTTCTGGGACAAAGAAGAAATCGTTCGAATGGTTGCGTGATGCGTTCCACTTCTATTCTGCGGAGTTCATTGTTAAGGCGTTGTTGAATTTTACGTCAGCTTTCTGTTTTACTATAGGCAGAGCCATTAATATAAAGCGCATAAGTTGACGGGAAAAGTGAAAGTTGAAAAAAATATATTCATGACAGGTCAAGGTGAGGGGGATACAACTTTATCTGAGATTGGAATCTAGACGAGTTGATTGTATTGGAAGTCGTTTCTCTCAGCCCTTATAACTGCAACTGGAGTCTGATAGATTGTCTACGGTTACTCATGGTGAAACCTTTTAAAATAAATTGAGGGCGGTGCGAAACCTGAAGGCGGAATGTTATGAATGTCATCTAACGGGATCACACTATTTTAAACATTACTGTCTGTTAATTTTGTTGATTTTCCTGCTATATATTTTCTTAATAGTTCATCTTAAATTATAGGATGTTTTAATTATTCCAATCAGGTTTAGGTTTGGTTTTTTGCAGAGCAGAGAGGAAAAATCTGGAGTTAGTACCTGTTTTGGCCACTGCCCGCTCCAGTGCATGATCTATCCCTCAAAAAGCATTACGATTAAGAAAGTTAGAATAAATTAATTTTTATTCTGATTAATAATAACTGAACCAATGTAGCAATCTTTGTTAGACTGCATAAGGATAACTCCAATCGCACGCTATTTTAATGATTTCAAACCTGATTCATTGACTTTGAAGTACTTATTGGTTACAATATACATTTTTGGTTTCTGCACGATTTTCATTTCCATTCAATCTACAATGCTGAAAATTTTCAGCGAACCTATTAATTAGGCACTGCTGGGTTACCGTTATTAGCTACGCAATCGCACTGATAAGATAAATGAGCATTGGAACTAATCCAGCCAAGGCAATTCAAGAAAATTTTAACCATTCAGGGTGTTCACTGTCCAGGGGAGTGAAGTGCCTGGTTATGCAGTTTATTTCTAGTTGATTTCTTGTTATACAGGTGCAATATATCAAATTTTGGGTAGTTCTTATTCAATATAAGTCTTTATTCGCTAGTTCTGAACGCCTTGAGTGTATTCACACATATCCTCTGACATGAGTAGGCATTTTACGCTTTGGATTTGGGTGAAGCATCACAGCAATAATGAGGGAATGCTAGTGCTGTTCTCATAGTTTTCTGATAATTATCTAGGGGGGAATCATTTTGCAGAGGAGGAATTCAGGGGCCTCGGTTCCGCTGCTGAAAAGGTTGGTCGAAGACGGTAGGGTGTCTTCAGTGATGTTTCGGTTAATCATCACTGGTAGATATTATCACGTAGGTTAATTAGTTAATTACCGTTAGGTTAATCATCACTGTTAAGGAGCTCGTAAAACATAGATGGCTTCAAGCTCCAGCGGGAGTCTTTAGTAGGCAGGCTGGGAGTGGTGTGAAGCTGAATGGGGGTTGGCGATGAAATGGTATTGTTGATTTGCTCTGCTATGTTTGCTAGAACTGTCACTAGGAGCGCTTGTGTCTGAATCACCCTTAGTCACTGTATAAATTATTTGGAGGATTTTTCCTGTCCATGAGAACCGTTCCGCATGGTTAGTGGTTATTTTACACATAGGCTACAATCATGAATAAATCATGTAAAAACTAAGCCGTACCACGTTATATTATTGTAGAACTTCAACAATTGCAATGTTTACATGGAATATGCCCCTCCGTTTAAACATTCACCAACGTATCTCACCCTTCGAAATATACTTATTTTTATTCAAACGAATGGGACAACCAACGTGACAATAATTACCTCCTTGACAAATCACATCCCGCTCCAACACGTCATGAAATATTGGTTATTGGTGTGTGTTCTTGTCAGAGTCGTTTTTCTGAGGGGACGCGTCCCCTTCGCCAAAGAGAAGAATGAGCATGGAAACCTAGGTAGTAAAAGTCACAGCGTGGTGCTCAGATGGTGTGTGGGCTCATCAGCCACAGAATGGAGGGGACTCCTGAAAATCAATCATCGATAAGATTAACGATCGAAGCCTTAACGATGGATTCATTGCCAGTCTACCTCTCTACGGGGCGAATGGTACAGTTTTTGTTTAGATTGAATTAGGATCAGTTATATTGCCATTGAGAATGAAGCTGGATGAATGATGTACATGTGTCGTTCACTAAAGAATAAGGATCTTCTGGACATGAATAAGTCAACCAAGGTAGCGGAAGTGCTGTACTTATTCAATTTTTATACAATACAATTTTTCAGCTCCGAAATTCGAAATTTTCTATGGCGTTTTAGCGACCCCCTTGACGTTGATATACGGAGGGGGTCAACCAAACGCTTGCGGCACAATTTTGAAAATTTCATGTCTTTTCTTTGACATACATAGACTGAAAAATCGTCATGGAAAAGCGTTATAAAATTTCTCGCGTAAAACCAAATTGTTGCTGCGGTGTTGCTGCGGATCTTTGCCATTTTTCATCGTACAAAAATCATTCGCTAGTTGTTGGAAAGATATCAATTTGTGCTAAAATCATACACTACCTAAATCGCTTCGAAAATAAAAGCAGCTGAGCTACACGTGAAGAAAATAATGAATTATAAACAATCAAGGTATGATTGGTACATGATTTGGTAGCTGAGTAAGATCCGGAGCTAATTCCTTCGCTATTGAACCTAGTGGTTGATGCAACAGTGTTCACTGAGATAATTCGATTTTGATAGTAATTCTCATGAATGTAGAACACAGTGTTTCAAGTAAGTGAGAAATTTGTTTTCACACTACCAGAAGCTACTATTGAATTGTAAATGAAGAATTTCATGGGGTCTATCTAAGGACTTACATGCAAAATTCTGAAAATGTCGTCGTAATCAGACCAGAACAAACAATACTTCCGCAATCTTTGTAGACGTAGAAGCAATGGAAGATGAAATTAACATATGCGCGTATTTCAGTTACATTATTTTCGGTGAAGTGTAGCTAACTTCTGGTTTTTGTGGGTATGTTTAAGAAAAATATATTAAGTACGGTTTCTTCTAGAATTAGTTCAATTAATCTTCATTAATTCCTCATAAGATATCTCGAGCTATATATATATAAAACTATTCCATAATACAGATGTTTCAGATAAGTATTATGATAAACAATCTGCCCACCTTCTCATATACTCTATAGCTAACACATGATAAATGTAAGGAAGAGCATCTCATGAATATAAATATTATGAAGTATATACAATAGACGAGTAGGTTCAGCATGCGAAATGTTTCATTGGTTTAACATGTAATGGGCAAGTTTATCGTCGGTAGGAAGACGACAGGGCATTGAATGTCGCGCGTCCCACATCCACGAAACAATGACCTCCGGGTAAAAACTTACGGGCACCGCAGAGCGGGGGTACAAGTACCTCCCGTGTTAAGAGGCTGGTAGCAGAAGCTCACCAGCATGAGGCTCGCATAGATTCTACAACAGGCTCTAAGTCAAGGTTCAACTGCATGTAGTTGAGTATAAAGGGATGCTGTGGCCGTAGTATTCTCAACGGTAGTTCGTACATGATATAAAGTCTGATGCGATCCAGGTACCGTGCCATGAGAGTTTTGACTTCTTTCTACAATGCGATTGCGAGTCTTCTAGATCATGACCCCTATTGTTTGAATTGCATTATGACGCATTATGACCCACGAGGTTTCTTGTAAATGTATTTGAAAGGAAAGTATTCTATGCCCTAAGGACATTCTTCATAGGGTCCGTCAAAGAGTGATTATGTGTTCTTGAAATAAATAGCTTATTTTTCATTTCTTTTTACTGCGTGTTTTCTCATGAGAAATTTTTTGCTTCAAATTACCACCTGACCTTTATTTTATTGTTCAACATATCTCCCTATTGAAAATATTCTATTTATTTAATATGTTCAATATCTCTCCTCTATTAAAAATAACTGCTCCTCCATAATCTAGCTACCTGCTTTTCAACATCTTAACCAAATTATAACACCCCGAATTTTGTGAGTTATGAATACACAGTGCAGTAGGAAACCCTCACAATCTCTACATTTATCATCGAAATCTAATTAAAAATGGAAAAGTCATGCGTGGAAGAGGGATTTTGCCAATCACGCATGCTCCGAGATTAAGACCTGAGGAATCTCATGGAAATAATGAAACGATGTAGAGCCTTAGCCACATAAGCCTTGAATATTTCGTCCAGAGCGGATGATCATTGAGAGAATTTGCGAGTGGAAGATATTCCAAGTATGCTCGTCTGTTACTATTGGCCTAGACACCATAAAATTCATTGAGGTTAATCGCCCTTTGGAATTCATTGTGTTTTTCCAAGAACTAAATAACTATTCGCAATATCAATCTGCCACCTTTAGAAGTCCTTCAGATTCCCGATGTTCGTTTACACATGTTCCACAACGACCTAGCGTAACATCACAAGTTTTGGAAAACCTTATAAACTTATAAACATTAGGTACTTCTCATTTCTCTACCTTTTTTAAATATCATGTTGAGTGTGCTGTTCTCATGAATGGTGGGTTGGTAGCCTCTACGCAAACGTCTGCGTTAAATCATACATGGTTATACACATACATACATCACTGTACATTATATACATACACCTGTAGTACATTGCAGACCTATAATTGGTTAATAACCAAATTTTAATGGGTCCAGATGATAACAGATGAATAATATGTATTGGAAAACCTTATCGATTCGACCTCAAATTCACCTATATTTTCTATTTTTTCAGGTTAGCGGTAGCTGTACGGAAGACATAGATGGACTCCGAGAGGTATCTTGACCAATTTCGCTTATATAATGAATATATCAAGTTTATTTTTGTAACTCATTCATCTCACCAGTTTGAGGCTGTACGTGAACTTTAGCTTAAGATGAGTTTGATGCGGTAATATTGGAATTTGCTAATGAATCTAAATATAAGCCATAAAATTACTGATAGAAATGAAAAGTCCATTGTTATTAGAATTATCATTGTTGAGTCACATGTGTTTATTCAGCATCTAATCTGTAGCGTTCTCATTCACGCCTTCGGAAAACGTGGGATTTCAATAAATCAAAAGGATTCTGGACCCATTCCAAAGAGAAGCGTAGGCGCCATTTTTATGCGACAACAGAAATAGCTTGTCTTTGTTCTGAAAACATCATACTATTGTTCCTTGGATGCACGATTAACATGGTGTTAACAAATAAGGTGATCACTGGGTTCGTCTCCTGATTCAATTTTATTGGCTAAGCTCAGTGATGCCACCTGTTGCTTGGGGTTCGGATAATGCAGACGGATGTTTTATTGGTTGTTTAAAAGCTAGGAGGGCGTTCTTAGAGGCTATTAACTTTGGAACGACCCATGAATAAAAACTAGTTGTTTGACGACTTGCGAGACAGGTGGTGTGAGAAGGAAGACGAAATAATGACTGACGATATTGTAATTACCGTAAAATATTGTTTCTCGCGTGACGGAGTGTTAATTAACAAAAATATGAGTAGACACTAAACGTTCGTCGATAGTGTGTTCTTAGGAAGAATAGTCTTGAGTAGATACGTTACCTAACAATAACTTTAATCGTTAATTGTATTCTAAATTTGTCGTTTAATGATTTTGAATTCTATATTCAGCTGAAATCGACAATACTTCTAGTAATGATCATTAAATTAAACTGAAAAACAACCATATACGTACGTCAAGACGAGTTAGTTTTATTAATGCAGAAAGTATTCATAAGCGAAATATTCATGTTATGACATGGTTGCGGTGATATTTTTGGTTTTGTAGAAGCCATCCTCTTAAACCATTTTTTCAAGGCCACCATTTGAGGGGCAAAGAGACCGTCGACCGAGCAGACTAAAAATGTATAGAAATGTATGAAATCGTTCCAAAGTTCCAAGAATTGGTAAATGTACTTTCAACTTCAAGAAATAGAGTTCTAGGTTGGTTAGTAGTTCCTAATTAAATTTTCTGATTATAAGTGGGGTAATAACAATTGATTAGTTGGTTAATTACGCTTCATATGACTCTACTAATTATGGCTCTACTTTCCTCCTATCATTGTTTGGGCTTGCATTTGTCTATGTATGTCTGTTACGCGCTACAGCCTCCAAATTTGGTGCTATAGACTTAAAATTTGGAAATAGGTACGTAGATTCCTTAGGCACTCGGTATGTTTTGGTTAAGCACAACTTCTTCTATGGGTTTGCATACTCAGTAATTCCATTATGTTCAGTTTTCCCTAAAATCAGTTCAAATCTTGAGTCTTCCTAGGTGATCTTCAGGTGTACAAAGATCCTCGAGTCTGTATTAATGATTTGAATTTGACATGCATTATGAAAGTTATTTTACAAACAAGGTTGACAACTTTGACTCGGCCTGCAGTCGTATGTGTATGTTTGTGTCTTTCTATATGTATATTCCGTGCGACAGGCCGCAAATTTGGAGCTGTCATCTTCAGCAGACTCGGCAAATTTTGCAATTCGGCAGACACCCTAGACACCCGGAATATGCTGTGTAGTTTTTGATGCCATTTTGACCATGTGGCGGCGAAATCGTCGACAGCATCGAACGAAACACCTCAGAAATATATCTATGGTACAGATTTCCATAGTTTTTGCAGTTAAATCGATTGAGACGACCATCAGAGTGACCCGATTTGATGCACCGACGATTTCGTCCACGTCAATTATACTTTTTACAAACATTGTGAGGAACCTGGTAGGAATAGGTTAGCTTAGCTATGTTTATGAGCTATACCTATGAAATATAAGTTAGCTATAAGAGTGGTAAGGTGTTTTGAAGTAGTTAGTAATGACGTCAAGGTTGCCCATGAGTAATGTTGTGTATGTTTCGTAAGTATTTTTATCGAATAAGGTGAGAATAATTGGAAAATTTTTAGAGCCAACTCCTATTTTATTATAATTTTCGTAATTGATGAAAAGAAACAAACAGCTATAAAAATACTTGAGTAGACAGCTAGAATTTCCAAGCCCATCCATCTATATGTAGAATGAACTAAAACCAACAACCGCCAGACTTGGAGTGCCTTTCATTTAGTCTATATTCCATTGCCACTGACATTCGGCCATATCATAGATTCAATCTTCCCTACTAATCCATCCCCATGAATGTCTCTTCAATATGTAAATCGTTCAGTACACAACTCTTGGGGTCAACCAGCCCGTATCTAACCCACAATAACACCCCTCGACCAGAATTAACTTCCAGGGGAGCGACAGCCTGTGCTACCTATTCCCTAATCACATTTTCTCTCCCGACTCCCAGATTACTCTTGATAAAATTATTTTGGTAACTGACGCGGAAAGGTAGTATCGACACTAAAACCCTTCTGACATGAGAGTTGGTCACGATCCATTATAAAGGAAACTTCCTTTATAGAGAAGGAATTCCTTCGAATGAAAATTAAGTCCTTTCGCTTTGTGTATGCAAATCTCGCGGTGCAGAGTTCCGTGGTCAGTCAACCGGAGATGGCGGAATCAAGTGACAAGCCAGACTTACCACTTCCTTCTTGGAGACCTTTTTCAGAAAACACGGTCTTCGTGTTATCACCAACGTCCCCATTGCAGATTTATTTATTATTATTATTATTTTTGCTTCCTCATTATAGAGGGTAGGGAAGCTTTGTGATCGTGATTGATCTTTAAAACATTTTTGTCCACTAAAATCAAAATTTCCACTTGCTTTTTGCGTTTCAGAGCTTGCTGATCAATTTTGGTTCCGTGTCTGTCTGTCTGTCTATGGTAAACCCTTGTCACGCCCAAAACTCTGCCACGTTCCAGTTCAATTCCAATGAAATTCTCAGGGATAGTGGGGAATATCTTCTATAGGATCTCCTTTAACTTTCAATGCCGTCACATAAACAGTCGTATGTGTGCATGCGCAAACGTTAATTCTTATGCCGTCAATTTCATATCATCTATTGGCCTGATTTCGTTAGGATTCGAGGAATAGATAGATATGTGCTCCAAAAAAATTTCCTATGAATTATATTGCGATTGGAGGAGTAATAACTATGGCGCATGCGCAAAACTAAAATTGATCGATACAGACCAAACTCCGAGTCTAGTGGTCCGATTTCTATGAAATTTTCAAGGATTGTGAGGTTTAGCTCCTAGAGGCTCTCCTATACATTCCATTGCCGTTGGAGTAATAGTAGTCTGTAAACGTTAATTTCTCGTAACGTTGACTTATCAATCATTTCGACTAGTACTTTGTTCTTCAACTAATTCGATGCGTCCATGTTACAATATGTGAGGAAACTATACTGCCCATCCAACTTGGCAGACTCTTTTTAAATATTGTTATTTCTTTTTAAACGATTAGATAGCAGTTAATGACCAACGCAATGTGCTGGTAATCCAATTTGTTATCTAAATACCGATTGCATATAGGTTCCAATCAATATTCCGGAATCTGGAAAATTCGCATAATATTTTTGCTCACTACCGTTCATAGTATGTTCAGTATTTTGAAGAAAAAACAAAAAGCACTCATCGCGTTTACTTAAATAAGTTTTTAATGATACATTTGAGATGGTCAGAGTATATTTTGCAGATAGCTGGGGGTTCAAAACAACAAATACAATACTCCGATACCGAGTGTCATTTTCCCATCCACCGAGTGCTGTCAACTTCCTACAGAAAATATCTACTTAGCTTATCAATAGGCACCTACATGGAGGACTAATTCCAGATCGAGGTTACGAACTACTTTCCACGCGCAATGAGAAAATATTGGTCTGATCAATTCGGGTTTCGTGAAAAAAACAGGGAGCTTAATGATGACATTTTCATTCAACACTCTTTTTCGAGTTTTCTTGGCGTTGTGTGATGAATTGTGTGATGATCATAGGAGCGAACTCATAATCTGAAACCGGTTCCAGTAAATCTTTCGCAAAATCTGTAACGTCCAGAAATTTTGGAACTTGATATTAATGGCAGCCCATCCTAGAAATGTAGATTTTGCCAAGTTCAGATCCATGTGAAGAACCTTCAGTTCCACAGACTCAAGTTAGAATTAGACCAATAAGAAACACTAAAATGTAGTCCCTCCAGTCCCAACATTCCTTTAATCGTACAAAAACTTACGTTTTGTTATTTATTTTGGGTATGACGTAGTAATTGTTAAAATTTTTGTTATATTCAAAAATTACCTACCTTTTTCTGAAATAAATGCTCAGAGATTTAATTAAAACCCACTGTTTCAATTCCAAAATAAATTGTATTTCCCTAATCTCCATTCTTACACTTCGCCAGCATTCTATTGACCTGAAGGTCATTTTTCAGGTTACATACAAAAATAATTGCACTTTGAAGGCTGTTAATATCCTGAAAACCAAATAATAATTGCTATAAAATATTAAAATTCACTCAGAAAAATAAATCTACTGTCCCTAATGTTCGATTCCCCGATCCACACCTGGAATGAGTGGTCGTTCCTAGTGCCCGTGCCATAAACGTTATCTGTTCTAAGTATTTTGGTTGTCATACCAACAGGTCGGGCAGGGGTGTGGGCCATATCCATAAAAAGCAGCAACATCCATGGAATGTTTGACAATTTTATTTCCTTTTCCTAATGTGTTTACTACTGTTTTATATACCCTATGTTGTCACAACTTATGTTCTTGTAATTGGCATATGCCGATTGATATATAAATGTGTAGCAATATAACAGCAGAACATTAAACATTCTCCTATATAGTGCATTAGTTTTTACGTACCCAAAGACACTATGAATGCTTTAAGACACCACGTGTGGGTATCAAATAATTAGGAACAGACGCGACCAGGTTATTTTATTTTTGACTTCAGATTTAGATTGAAATAAACTCCAAAATCTGATTAGTATTATCATTCACTTCCACTTATTTCTGACCCATCACATAGTTAGTGAGTACCTATGTGACAAGCACTGTATGAGATCTTCCTATTCAAACAATATATCATTAAAAACTTCAATTATTTATTCAATGACATTTATAAGACACACACCTTCCATTCGCGAAGGGCAAAACTAACAACATTATGAAAACCAGTAGTCAACTCGGAAACCTCCCATAACAACTTTATACGCAGTAATGAACACATAACGCCGACAATGCGACAAATACTCGATTTCCAGAGAAAAGCAGGTTATGCTAATTCAACTTGACACTGTCGCGCCCGTCCCTCACCACACGTTGAAGTCTCCGCTCCGATTTCGCGTATCCATTTTTATTCGTTCATACGCTAATATCCACTCGCCAAATGAGGTTTTTTTTTCAGAGATCCAGGTCAAGCTTCCCATTATTTCGAGGTTACGCAATCTTGTTTAACGCCCGGCGTTTCATAAAACCGAATTTTACTACTTCCCAACTTAAGATTTTTTTTCGTTTTCTCATTTGTAGTGGCATGCAGCTCGTTGCGTGTTGCGGGACTCGTAAACTGTTGGGTTTTGAGAACAATTAAGGGAAGGTTGCGTTTTTTTACACGGCGTCCCTGACTACCGTGTTGCACTCGAAGCTGATTTGCGGCGCGATAAAGTCGCTCCCGAATCGGGATGAAAGTTTTTGGTTATATTGACTTGCTCCCGTTTCGAACGTCTTAGAAAAAACTTCGTAAATCCTGCTGGGGCTTTTACCCAAAATCCATAAGTATTGGTACTATCATGAAATTCATAAGAGTATATATATATATATATATATATATATATATATATATATATATATATATATATAACGATTCCACAATACGGATGTGAATTTGGATGTGTCAACATCCGTCATTATGAAGATCAGTGTTGAAATTTCAGATGTATTATGATAAACAATATGCACGCTTTCACACGGACCCTATAGCTAGCACATGATAAATGAAAGGAAGCTCAGGACCTCAAAATTTTACGGTTTGTTGTTGGAGCATCTCATGAATATAAATATTATACATCAAGAGAATCTCCTCGTTATTGTAATCCATTGTGTTTCTCATTACTAACTGTTTAACGTTACGAAATAGAAAAACAATTTAGGTACGATATTTGAGGCTGTAAATATTCAATGTTCCCAAAGAATCAAGAAAAAAAATTCCAAACAGGCTAATAAATAGTAAATAAATTTACCCTGAGGCTGTAATGAACTCATGGTAGCTACAGGCTGTAAAGTACAGCAAAACAAACATAAACGCGAACACAGATAGTGTGTTGAACAACTCTACATCTGATGGACATTTACTTTTTACCTTTTGAATTCCATGTTCTGTCTGAACGTCAAAGAAATCAAAATACAATAGACGAGTAGGTTTCAGCATGCGAAATGTTTCATAGGTTTAACATGTATCAAGACTGGAACTGGTTCTTTTTCTTCGAAATCCTTTACATCCAGTCAGACAAACTCTGCCCACCTGTACTAAAATAAATATGTGAAATTTAACCTTATTATTAAAATTGACATTGGCCATTTCAACTTTGAAAATTTTTACATGCTCCAAAATATGACCAAAGTCTATTAAAATGCTCTCATAAATTCCTAACAAACGCAAAAATATGTAAAATCTTGAAATTAGTTTTTATAGCAAGATACAATTTAGAAAACATTGTTTGCAATAAAATGCAACGATGTACATTTGTCGGCCATGAGTGCCCTTGAACGCAAAATACAACATCAATTGTTCAAATAAAATCAATAAGATGCAAATTTGCTTATATTATGTTGTGCTGCACCACTGGCCCTCTGTTTCATTTTCATTCAACTGATATGCCATTGCTTAATTTACCGATGCGACTTTGGTAGAAGTGTTTTTGAGGAAAGTTTTTTTTAAATTCCACTCCAATCAGGAATAGCCCGGGATCCTCTGGTTCTACAACGTGAACCTTTCTTGGTCAATTATACTTCAATTTCATCCTAACAACATCACGTAAAGTGTGAAAACGCTTCCGAACTAAACAATATAATAACAATTCTCCGGCAAATTACGATTCCGTTTCCAGAAAGGTTTCTTCGAGTTTCCTCAAGGTTCCGCAGCTTTCTAAAAATACCTTCGGAACACTGCAATTTATGAATGAGAGCCTATCTCATACACTTATACAACCCCATGTTCCACGTGTAAACGAACTTGATTAAAACTCAGTCCGAGCAAAAGCGTTCCACTTAAGAGTTGAAAACAGCGTTCGGATCTCCTCGGCTGGTCCGCATGACTTCACACGGTTTAATGGCTACTACAACAACCGTACGGTCGGAGATTTTTTTTTTTTTCTCTTCTTTCCTTTTAATGAAATACCAAACCCCCGTGTAGCATGATTGTTTAAGAGACGCCCTATTATAATCAATTATACGACTACGAGGGAGTTATGCGGTTTGGCAATTCCCCTTCAGCGAAGCGGAAGCCGGCAATCACTGCCTTCGCAACATTTCCACTCGATTTGACCTGGCTTCAAGATGGCTTCTCAAAACTGCGGAATTGTTTCTATGTTTAATCTTTTCGACTTTTCTCATCCTTTCGTCGAGGGTGGTGAAACATCCGCTGAGTCTATTGCGAGATTATCTCCCGAGATTGGATAATCAGCCAGGAGGCTTCGAAGTTTTAACGAGGTCACCTATTTACCCTCTGACTCGAAAGGAAACGGTGTTGACAACTTGAGATGTTAATAATCTCTAAAGGGCTCTATTAAGGTTTTGTAATCTCTGTTGACACTTGGTGCGTTTTTAGTGTTGATCGGACCACCCGCAACGTTGACGTTTCAGATCGCGCTTTCGGGATCATAATTGGTGCCTCCATTGGGTTATTATAATATTAAATTCCGTTGAAAGTCGTGTGGGTATTGGTTATACCTCCTACGCTCTACTTTTTCACGCCGTGCAGAGTGGAACTTAGACACCTCATAATCGATTGATCCTGGCTGATACCTCTCGATTCAATCACATATTATTGTTTTACGTCTTGAGAATACAATTCCGTCAATGCTACCACAATATGTGAAATAATACAGCCCCATACACATTATGTATATACACGGTGTTCCCACAGAAAGGTTACACCCCCATCATTTCCCATGAACACAGCGTAAAAAATTGGGAACAACGCCATTTTTTGAATGAAGGATTTTTGTGAGGAGGAGTGGTGGAAGGGAAATGAAATTAATGTATGTAGGTACTACTCGTATTTCCGCTATTTTTAGCTGATTTAAATAGTTCTCTTTTCGTACGATTATTTTACTGTTTACTATCACTATTTTACTGTTTATTATTATTTTTATTATTATTTACAGATTATTATTTTGCTTGACGAATTTGATCTCTGTAGAACCATTCTCAGTGAATTGAAGCTTCATGATGAGGAGGGGGGGGGGGGGGGGGGTTCCCATATATTGTGATATTTTTGACAAATTTGTTAAAGCAATTCATATTTTATTGAGGTTGTTAGGGGGGGGGGGGGGGGGTGTAACATATTCACGTTAGATTATAATGGAGGGCGCGATCTATTCGCTATTCTCACCAAAATCATACACAACAATCATAGTGACGTTCCTGTAATGCATGCATTACCCACCAATATGTTTTCGGCCCAGCAACACAGAAAATTGCTATTTATGAAAAAATTGGTCTGTTATCGATATTGATACTAGTGTGAAGGCATTGCACAGATCACCCGTCTTCACTGTCGACCCAAATTAATTATGTAAATTAGAAACAAATTCCTGAAGATGACGTAACAATGCATTATTTTTTATTGAGCTAATTATCAGTGTTAATGATTATTAGTACGTAGGTACGTACTCAAAAAATCTCGAAGGATTTAAAACTTTAAAACCACGCAATCCCTGAACAGATTCCGTCTACCACGCGGGACACGTTCAGTTATCAAGTGATAGGTGACTACTTGCCTATATGTAGTCTACTGCCGTTGATTAATGACCCTCGAGCCCCACTAACGAACTCGACGTTAAGACTCGGATACGCATAAATTAAACTCCGGAGGAATTCATCGGGTTTTTGAGGTAAAAACGGAGGTAGCGTTTGTAAAACCTTAGAATCTGCGCGTGCGCATCTCCTGCGGAGCCTAGGAAGGCATTTCTTCTTCATTTTCTTCACTTCAAGGAGTAGGCTTACAGCCTGTTTTATCTTCACTATAACAAATTGAAATTATTGTCATATTCGTCTTGTTCGGCCACTGTCTGGGCACCCCTGAGGTAGCTACGGGAGACGGGAGCACATGTTTGACCAACAGGGATTCATCCATCCCATCGATATGCTGCAGCCACTTTGCTTTGTCTTCCGCTATATTTCCATTCACCGAATAGATTCCCAGCTCTTTCCTGATATGTTCATTGCAAACTTGTTCTCTTTTGCAACCCCTCACTCGGAGAATCTTCATATCTGCAGACTGTATTTTCTGCTTGTTCCGCTGTTAGTGTCTAAGATTCAATGCCATATAACAAGACCTGGGTCGCCATTACATTGTAAAACTTTGAGTTCAGTTTCCTTTCTTAATTTTTTACCGAAAGCACTATAACATGAGAAGCATTTCATTTCCCGCGAATAGGAAACAGTGTGTATTCTGATACACTTCTGGCTGGGACTTCGTAAAAATTGTCAAGCGTTACCAAATTGATAAATTGTACTTACTACCTGTCATTAAGTATACCACATAATAAATTATACTATTATAATTTTAGCACACTAATGTGATGTTCTTACGTTTCGAAGAACTGAGTTGAAATCTACTAAATAAAAATAGGTTTTCCTCGTCTCATTTTCCCTTAGAACGAGGTTTCCAATCCAATTTGTATTGCTCCTGATTCAGTTAGCTTGACTGCAGCAGGGAGGCTATCAAGTTCCCTTAAGCCGCCCGACCTATTCATGGCTGCCATCAGACCACCTATAAAGGTTCCCCGCTCGTTTTCTTCTCTTGTACTTTTACCATTTACCCTCCAATCGGATTTACTATTCCGATTGTGTATCTCGGCGCTCCGGGTTTTACCCTTGTGCGCTATCCGTTCCAGCTTCCCATGAATAGGTTCATTGAGCGGGAAGGAAAATCAATTTCGAGGCTCGCGCGGGTTGTTTCCGATCGATAACGGGCTCTGCGGACTCCGAGTTGACTAATTGATTGAGCTGTTTTAACCCTACACGGACTGTTCACGTCAGACGAATGCCCTTGTTGAAAGTAGAGCTGTACAGCTTCTGCTGCTCATCAAACTAGGGAGGAAAGTCGAAACGGATACATCATGAATAGAAATGGGTGAAAACTAATACTATTACAGATCAAAATCCGATTTTTTATTGTTTATTGTTCAGTACACTGGCAGATAGTCCAATTACAATGCAGATATGCAGATAACGAGAAGGCTTAGTAAACAAGACAAACAGAATGGTAAAGAACAATTTAGATACTTACTTGTAAGGAATAAGTTTCAAGTAAGCAATAAAATTCACGTGAACTGTTTGAATTCTGAATTAAAGTTCCTAGAGTGAACAGGAGATAATCTAACTCATCCTGCGGATTAGGATAGGCCCCCATCATTTCATTCGTCTCTAGATGCCCTATTGGAGATTTCTTCAAATTTCACCTTCTTTAGATGAACATGAGAAAATCGTGATATTATTTCCGTCGGCATTTCTGTTTTATTGCGATTTCTGTTTTATTGCTCACAAATAAATTCTTTACTCTGCGCAAGTCCAAGCAAAACAAATAAGTAGGTATTATTTTTCCAAAGCCTGCACGTCTGATTTAGCTCTAAGTAATTGTAATAGGGGGAAAAAAGGGTTCAATCATCCCATATCAATTTCAACAAGAGTTTATAATTTGAAGCTGCTGCACATGAACGAATGTGAATTCCTTGTACCCAACATACCATTTATGAGTTTCATTCAGTTTCGATGATATTTTCAGGGGTCGAATAGTTTGTCTTCCATGATTTTTTAAACCATTTCAACGATTTATACAATCGTGTGATGGATACGAGAAAGCTGTGTCTCATTTGGCAGACGTTATTACGCTTGTCATTATCATTATTTCCAATAACGAGAGTTTGTAATCGACACCCCCCCCCCCCCCCCCCCCCCCAAATAGTTTGTTTTACTTTTAAAGATGCGTAGATTCCAAAAATCGAATAAACAAATAATACATCCTCTCTCGGAAACTTTTCTCTGAAATTGCTGGGCTTAACTTTACGAAATTTAGCTCAAAAATCGTATATTAGCCTAGGATGTGCCACCGATCTCGGCATAACCTTCGATCAACCCTAAAGGGTAGAATTTAGGGGTGAAACATTGAAAAATTGAGATCTCAAAAACCTTCAAAATTAGTTTTTTGTATACGCTTTACGCACTGATATCGAGGCTGGGCTGTCTCATCCTCTGTTTTGTTTGTTGTCTCGTACATTTTGTATTGCTTACTTTTGTATTACCTATTCTTACTTGTATTACCTTCTCTTGATAGCCTGTTATTCTGGCTTTCCTCCTATTTGTCTCTTAAGCTTTCAAGATTGGCCCAGTTTCTAAGGATCTTTCCTATAATCGTTTTGTAGTCAATCTTTATGTCTAAGTTAACACGTTTCGAGGGGGTTCCCTTCGTAGACACAAAAAAAAAGAAAAAAAAAAAAGTATGGTATGCGTCAGCATCTTCAATATGACAGAGCACAGGTTTTTTTTCTTCAAATTTTCCTGTTTGAAGTAACCTTTCAGATAGTGCGTTTATTTTGCCTGCCCCCATTTCTGATTCCCCAATCGCCTTTCCCACCTTTGTCAAATTGGCTCTGAATTAGCTTTGTCTTGTAAAGAACTATGTCAGGTAATATCCTGTTTTCACTTCGGGGATTAAGCGTCCACCTTCCTCTACCGTCCTCTATATATCTTTGGTTCCATTTTCGCATGATTTCTTCCCTTTATTCCTTCTTCACTGTTTTAGGTCCGTCTTCATCATATCTCAAATAGATTCTTCGTCTCTACTTGGCTAGGTGGTCGATGAATTTACACCGGCGCACAGTGTATTATTTTGCCAATCTGGGAGGTCAAAAATAGAAAAAACAGTGGAATCCTTCTGAAATTTTGTTGTTTATGTTTTGAGGTGCGTAGAATTCAAATTTGAAATTTCTAAGCACGTCCGATTAGCCGAAATGCGTATTTGCGCACTAATTTTGTAATTTTATGGGTAACTTAAATTTTTTAATGCAGATTATGATTCTGGATGACATTCAATTCAAAATTTATGTAATATTAATTTTTTTTTAAACCTTGTGCAATTGAAGGGGTGAATAAATACATTTTTGTTAGTACTATGAAAATTGTCGTATTTTCAGGTAGAGAATCTCACTTGGGTAGACTTGAAAAAGAACAAATTTCAGTGTTTACTATGTTTCATAAACTTCTTTATGTAAAATCGCAATAACATAATGGTCTCATATCTTCCCAGTAGTCAGATAATTTACGAATCACAGTCACAGCAGTCTCATATTATCACGATAGTATCACTAGCATTATACAAATTACAATCTTACCATAGCTATTGTCTCACAGCATTAGACGAAATCACAAAAGTTGCAATAGTTTCATAATATTATATTCTGAATAAATAAAATATATTCGAAAATCACTTCTGCATTATCATATAAAAGTAATTAAAAGCAAAATCGCCCGCATTGTTTTCAGTGCACTCAAATGTAGGTGGAGCACGTAGAAAGGATAATATTTCAGGTGACAGTTTATCCCGTTTGGTTTGAGGTTTTTGTCTCAAACCTGCAATGACTGGATCGGAGGTTATTAACAACCTATGTAGCAAATCTGTGTTGGTATGTATTCTTTTATCTTTCCGCGTGAACATTTCCCGGAACTTCCTGTTATCTTTATTCCTGGATTCTTGTGCTTCCTCCGACATTTGGCCTATTGGGAGGAGACACGCTTCAATAACTTGTCGTGCGTGAAACAAAATTTTGTGCACAGAAACTGGCATATTGTACCAGGAGTAGTTCCTAAGATATAAGTTTCTGGTTTCAATAACGTAACTTTCGAATTTTTCTATATCGAGTGCAAATCCGCTGTTTATACACTGTAAAATCAATCCAAAGCGCTCTATCAAGTCTCGATTAACGCCTGTTATTTCAGCAGTTTTATCGGCATTTTTGAAAAATCTGCGAGAAGTGTTCCCGTCATTCGTATTTCCCGCTTGTTGTTTTGGTACGTCAACGAGTAACCCCAATTCCCTTCTAAATCGATCTTGAATAGTTTTCTTTCTTTCGTTAACTTTGGTTTTCATTTCAACGCCACGAGCGTGGCCTGCTTTAAATTGAAGCTTATAAGATATATGGAGGATGCACTCCATGAATCTTATTCTAGCATGTAATGGTGACAGTCCGATATTTAATAATGAAGAATCCACACTTTTATTCAAAACGATATCCAGCTTATTCATCTCACTGGGTTTAGCACCGCATAAATAGCAGGTTTGTGTCGATTTACAAGAAGCCAAGGCATTACATACCTTACCGTCAACCATACATAAAACGAGAATAGGTTTAATCAGAACATCGACATTTTCAATATTTATAGTTGTTGGATTGAGCAGATCTATTTCTCGTTTTATGCTTTCCACCTCTCGCGTAATTGTTTCGGGTGTCTCCTTAGAGAAAATTAACTTGAGTGGTCGGCAATACCTAGTAGAAGACGGTACAGGATTTGACCAAATTACTTTTTTCCCCTCTTCACTCCCCTCATTCGTCTGAAAATTCATTTGAACAGGAACAATGCTTAATGAAAACAAATTTTCGTCTGAAAATCCTTCACCATCAAATTTTTGTTTATAAACAGCTTGGTTAGACCCATCGCACCCCCATTTAAAGATTACATTGATAGAACCATCAGACAAGTTGGGGAAAGCTACCAATACTTCCGTCAGGTAATGGGCTAAACGGCTTACTGTGTGATCTATCAGGGACTGCAGCTTGATCTCAGCTGATGTTTCAGTAACAGTTATGTCAGAGGGGTAGCAGTCGTTTTTAGCCTGTTGCAAAATATGGATGGGTGGATACAATTTGGGACTAACATCCAGACAGTGAGCTCTCAAAGAACGATATTGGCGGGAGGATAAATTGCAATCCGTCATAAGTGCGAGAGCTTTATCGGGGGACAATGACTCTGGTTTACCTGAATCGGCAGATTTCCGAGCTTTCTTAATTGCAGTTCCTCGAGTCGGAGAGGCTAGAGCCACTTCCTGAACCAGAGCAGCCGAATCCCTTTTTCCCAGCACGTTCAAACTGAGCCTCAAGGCCGATGAAAGTTCGTCATTCGTATATGAGTCGACCAAGCTTCTTGCCCTCCGCTGTTTCGTTGAATCACTTGCTTCTTGAAAAAGCTTCTTCGGTCTCCCTCTCCTACCACTATGACAAAATAGTTCAAGCTTAAAATGATTCAGTGAGGTGACAATTTTTTACGAAAAAATTTAAAGCATGAAATACCTGGAGGTCGAAGGACTAGGAAAGCAACCACCAGTCTGGAGAACAGGAATTTGAAATTCCTGCTGCAACCAGGAAGCATTTTTTTCCACAAAGCGCTCATAATGCCGATGAGCCTTCTCCCATTTTTCCTCGAATCTGTGTTTTAAATTTCTCACTGCGGCCTTCAATTTATTGATGTCTTCATCAGACAGCTGTTGTACTGTGAATCGAGAGACCGTAAATGTAATATAATGTAATGTAATTAGCTTACACAGTTTTCAAGCACGTGACAGATCGTAAATTCTTCGAAAATTCACGGGAAAAAAATTGTTTGACAGGTCTAATGAGAAATATTTCCATATATTATACCTTCAATAGAGTTTGATATATGCCGAAAGAGTATGTCAAAGCCCTCTTCCTTCGCCCCCGCCCTCCATATATGGAACAAAGTTTCGTGCGAAAACATCGCTGGAAAAACAGGAAAAACACTAGGTTACATTACATTTTTGACGATTTCTACCAGGCCGCAAGGATGCGCAAGATTTTATTGTTGTTTTGTCATCATTAGGTTCCCATAAGACTGGGAAAATTTAATTTTGGCTGAACACGACTAAATTCAAAAGTTATTCTCTGGAACGTCAAAGGCTTATGAAAAAAAATCCCATTTTTCCACTAAAACAAGAATATTAATTACAAGCTAAAAAAATATTTAAAAACAATAAAAATATTTTTTTTCACTTACCTATGAGGTATACAAATCGAGAAAAATATCGGCCTTGTTCCCTCGGCAACTGTCCGTTCAGCGGAGCAACTTGAAGACGACTGCTTTTCATGCCTTCCCGAGTTACACGTTGGAGTCATCACGACACTCATGTTTGAACTCGTCGTACGTTCCCGTTTGAGGAGGAATAATTCCTACCGCATTGTTTTCAATACCTTTGGACCTTACACTTCCCACGTATCATACCTGGCACCCCTAAATATTAACTTCATTTTTCACATTTTTGACTTCCCAGATTCGCAAAATAATACACTGTGCGGCGATGACTTGTGCAGCTACTCCTGATACCGCCCTCTACGCACTGCATATCCTCTGACCTGTTTGCAATCTTCACCTATATATCTGGAAGTTCAACGCTACCGCCAAATATTTATTCGTATAGTGTTTCTGTTTGTTATTGATTGAGATCACTTCAATGAATCGAATGAGCCCACTCCGATCTCTGTATGTTCATCCAATTGCTCTCTCTGAGCTGAATGTACAGCAAAAATACCAAAAACATGAATGTGGGTTAGCACCAAGCAATTGATGTGAAATAGTAAAATTCGCCTCATAAACTTCACAAGACAATGGGGGCAGGCCGGATTCATACTCGGTTGTAAGCGGAAATCATCAAAAAACCAACCTTAACGCTTTTTTAAAACTTTTTTAATGCTTTTTTTGTTTATGTGCCAAATTAAAAACATAAAATGGCAATAAACCTTTGTGTAATAATTTGCAGTTTTTTCCCCGAGTTTAGGGTTGCAGACAATAAAGATGGCCAAATAGCGTATTTACTTGTGTTTAAAGGAAATACGTGGAGAGATCTCTCGTTAGCTTCGTACGTCCGCCCACACGGAGCAACCCGGGATTATTGAAATAGGGGACTTTATTGGCTGCGATAGCGAGTGACGATAGATATTTAACGACGTCACGCGGCGCGGGCAGAAGGGCGGTAGGGTATCTATGGGACAGGGGGATCTATAATAGGGCTTGGGAATCTATATGTATACGAGTAAAGACGGCGTGATGGGGATAAAAGGGAGGAGGTTGTTATCTTATCTACGGAATTGATGCTGTAAAGTCAACAAGGACCCGTTATGATCCCTCGGGTCCCACGTGTATCGTGTGATATGAGGCCGACGTCCCCCCGAGGATCCCCCGGTTCCCTCCCGCGCCGCTCGACGCCCGAGGACGACGAAATACGAGCTCTGCCGCCGATTTTACGACTCGGGTCCGCGAACGTCAGTTGAGAGCGCAGTAAATCGCGCATGCGTACCCCGTCCCAGGCCCTATTTGTACCAATAATTCGGGATCATTATTTTTCAATCCATTGGGATCGATCAAGTACTTCTTTAATGATTGACGCGTATTTTGGTGATAACAATATTATCACACTAACTGTGGAGTGGTAAACGTAATTTGCAAATACGTAAATCAAACTCATGAAGAAAAAACACTTGAACACACATTGAAAACAAGGAGATTTGTGCTCTTGAAGTGTGTAACATGATAGCGCATTTTCTTGTATGAAGATCCGCGTGAAATGGACGCTTACTGCATCAAAATGGCTTCAGAGCTCACTCAGCTGATCGATGACCACTCGAGCATCTTCAGTAGCCTCCCTTGAGTTCCCTCTCAAATCTCAAATTTCAGCTTGCTCGTTGAATAGGAGACAAAATGGCTTTGGAGCTCACTCGGCTGATCAATGACTTCTCATGAGTCAGCGGCTCCTGATACATCATTACACTCGCCATGTTACAGATTACATCCATACCAAGTTTCATCAAAATCGAACGTCTGGAAGTGGCATTTAGAACGATTTTAAGAGGACATTCATATGTACATACATCAACGGACAAAGTGAACACAATAGCCCATTTTTCATCTTTTGAAGAAAATGCACTAAAAAGACAATTTCAAATTTGTTTTTCATCAACAATATTAAGCAATTATTGTCAGAGTTTTTACAATTTCAAATTTTCTATTTTAAATCTGACTCAACATCTCCCCAAAGAAGCCTCAGTTCCTGGGAGAAACGTCGGAGGAAAATGAAAACCCCAGATTAAGGACAGATAGGCCTTTTTATTATAGCTTTCTAATAATACTTTGTTGTTGGTTTTTTGACTCGGTCGATGTTCAGTTTTATTTGGGTTGAATGACCACACCAGTCTTGGAAGTTTTGTTTGTTTATATTTTCATTTGCGATATTTCGGCGCCGTGATGGCCGCCCTCATCAGGCATAGTATAAAACCTATCAGCAAAGATAAAAATTGGCATCACATTTTTTTAAATTAATTATAATTATATTTATAGGAACTAATATTATCTACATTTAACTAACCTAGCTGGGGAATAACATGATTTGGAGCGTAAGATAATTTATATGTGGTAGGTACTTACAATAATACTTTTTCGTGCTATCATCACCCAGGGCCGTCTTTATGGAAAACTGGTTTTTGCATCTGTATTGGTGGGAGGAGGGAACGTGTACTAGTATGTTTTGGTGGGATGAAGTGTTTGGGAAATTTTTTGGGAGCAAAAGCACTTCAAAACTTGTCAACTGTGATGCACTTGAAAACTTGTCACGGAAGTAATGCTGTCAAGGCAGGTTGTTTTCTACATGGACTGTTTTCTCATGGTTGCTCTGGGTGGTGGTGACACTTGTACATAGTGGTTGTGGTTGAAAGTTTTCTTCTGTTTTTTCGCTTAAATGGTGGGATGGTGAGACTATGAATAAATTTGTCAGATTGAATAAGTAGGCAGAATATTTGTTTTTTGTGAAAGAATGAAGGTGATCGTATTTTTACAAACTAGGAGGGTATGTATTATATAAATCAAAAACTTAGGAAAACTAGGTACTTATTAACATTGTAAAATAGTATGGTAACTTTTTTAATTGTTTTTATTGATTAAACTATGGTAAACTCTGGCTAATTTGTTGACATCTGATCTATAGTTTATTGCAGTGTCACGGTTTTTTACCACAAAAGCCATTTCTTTAATATTGCTTTTGCTCCCAAAAAATTTCCCAAACACTTCATCCCACCAAAACATACTAGTACACGTTCCCTCCTCCCACCAATACAGATGCAAAAACCAGTTTTCCATAAAGACGGCCCTGGGTGATGATAGCACGAAAAAGTATTATTGTAAGTACCTACCACATATAAATTATCTTACGCTCCAAATCATGTTATTCCCCAGCTAGGTTAGTTAAATGTAGATAATATTAGTTCCTATAAATATAATTATAATTAATTAAAAAAAAATGTGATGCCAATTTTTATCTTTGCTGATAGGTTTTATACTATGCCTGATGAGGGCGGCCATCACGGCGCCGAAATATCGCAAATGAAAATATAAACAAACAAAACTTCCAAGACTGGTGTGGTCATTCAACCCAAATAAAACTTTCTAATAATTTACACTGTCCAAATAAAGAAACGTGGCTAGAAATCACTTGCATGGTTACGATTTTGAAATCCCGGATGTTGATCGTCCGATTGGAATTTGCACAACTATTTCTGTGTTTGGTGTGCCAGGAATTTCTAATCATTCTGTTCTGGTTGTATCTACCTATCTAATCGTAGATTGTGATGTCAATTTCTTGTAAAAATACATCGGAAACTATAATTCTCAATAGCTTCAACTATCATTTACATATAAACGTTTTCTTTCTTGGAAGAGTCGTTCAGAATCACTTTTCGTTGTATATGTACATAGAAGATATTACCATGGCTGCGTTTCTGCATTCCTTGGAGAGTACATACTTTGGGAGTGATATGCACATTTATTCTTAACGAATATTACATTCATGAATAAGAAAACAAGTAGATCAGTTCTCACGAAGTGAGTCACATGATAGCGCAATTTCTTGTAAGATCCGCGTGAAATAGACGCTTCCTGCGTCGAATAGGAGAAATAATGGCTTTGGAGTTCACCTCGCGGATCAATGACCAGATGGAACGAGGACATGGATGGATCGTTCATTTAAAACGATTGAAGAGGACATTCATATGTACATACATCAACGGGCGAAGTGAACACAACACCTCATTTTTCTTTTTTTTTAAGAAAAAATAGGCTAAATATGAAAAATGCAGGTTTCAATAAAAACAGGAAAAAAATAGTATAGTTATTAATTGCATTAATAACAGGCAGTTGTAATAAAATCAGTTAACATGTTTATATCATTAAACGTTACGTTTTTTAACTTCACACGTGTAAAGATTCCTTCCTTTTTTTCATTCTTTAAGCTAAGAATCATTGAATGCGCATACTAGAAATTGCATTGTCAAAGATAGTGGCGATCCATGCCATCCAGGCAATCCATGCTGGCATGTCCAACACCAAATGATGGTGATGATTGAAATGTTTATACTTTTCATTCCCCAGTTGCTGTCAAGAATTTACCAATAAATCGTTGATGTCTTTATGGCTTCGTCTTCAAATAAAAACTCATTTCTCTAACTCACCAAAAAAATGCGCTGATACTGTAAGTATCATTTTGGTTAGTCACTTTCGTATGATTTTGGTTAGCCACTTTGTTTGGCTATCAGTAGGCTACAGTGTACACTGATACCAGAATAATTCATGATACTGTAGGTAGTCTTTCCTGCAAGGAAGAAGAAACACCAACCAATATCCACGGCAACGGCCTGACGGCATAATATCAAGTTTCATTATGTTTCATTCCACATCACGATATTAAAAGAGGAAGGGATTTGCCAACATACTTCCAATTGCATCTTAGCGCTGCCCACCACATCCGCATCCTTGGATTACAAAGTACTTAGCGGCTATATTACACAGTTTCCCACGAGATAGACCTAGGAGGAGCAGGCAATAACGTGAATATTGTTGCGCAATCCTGAATCACTTCAACAACCGTCAAACGACAAGTTGCGGTGAATGAAACAAGCCGCTAAAGATCACTTTAGAAAGACGTACCGCGTTAAAATAATTTACTTTTCAATCGCAGTTCAAGTTTTATGCTGGGGAGCGCGATGGGGAATAATGGATCCGGTGTGAAAATTCTCATTAGGGCTGCGGTAGCGGCGTTGGACTTGCGCCAGGCTCTCGTGGAATCGCGCGAATATTAACTATTGGCAGCGGGAAAGATGTCAATCAAAGCTGTCAGCCTATTTATAGGGTAGCCTTGCATATCGGTGCTGAATTTAACCATAAATACGAGTAGGTTCTTGTATAAATTGTTCTTATTCGTCCAATCAACGACCACAAGTCCTAGAGAAACGGGCAGATAAATCGTATGTAGGTACCTAAACATGGCTTTAATGGTTGTTATGAAATTTTGTCATTTCCACAGTGTCGCTCCAGAACTATGATCTGCTATCGTCCCTTTTAAATTCAGATATTGATATAGACTACACTAGACTAGACATAGAACTAGAATTTATTATTGATGTTGCCCTAATGAAATAAAGTCTATCAACATCTTACAGCCTACAAAAAGATATGTGTACGCTGATTTCAGCAAATGTACAATAGTTTTTTCTGAATCAAAATTTTCACTTTATTCTTCAATTTACAGCTTTTTTACTCTCACCGGTTTCACATTTGTCTCTTTGAGCTAGACTATACTAAATTTAGTACCACTGTTTTGTTTAGAACTTTTATTTCAATAAGTACTAGTTGGTCTGAGGGGGAATTAGGATTATTTCCGTTGTGGGAAAGGAGTAGAGTGAGGCAAAGGCGGGAACACAATTTTGAATTTGAGCGGGAACTCCCCCCTCCCCCGATGATGGCAACACTGATTTGAAAGGCTGTCAATGTTGTCAGAAGTGGGGTCACCAAGATGGCCAACCCTTTAACGTAGAAACGTTTTTACGGAGACCTAATTGCAAAAAAAGGGCACACAAAATACCTTCACGCTAAAATACTGTCGCTAATTTCTTTGTTATTCAAACTATGAAGCTAAAATTTGGAATGCAGATAAGCACAACCTTCCCGTGAGACGTCTAGATACGAATCATAACGTCTTGACCCTACCAAATCATCTGAGTGAGATCCGGAGCTAAGTTGTTTTTGCTATTCAATCTATGATGCTGACATTTTAAATGGAGGCCTCTTGGAACATCTAGAATTGAATTATAAGCCTGAAGCTGAAGCCCCTGAGATCAGCTGCGTGAGCTCCAGAGCGAATTTTCTTGCTATTCTACCTGTAAATAGCACATTCTTACGTAAAAAACGTGAAAGCGTATTCTACGCTCATCACTCTTTAGACTTTAGGCGCAAGGAAGTAGTTTTTATTTTAATGTCAGCTAAGTATAACAACTAATATTAGTGATACTCAATTGACACAGTACCTACCTATGCAAAACTTTCATTTTTATACTGCAGGATGTTCATAAAAGAATGCCCTAGTTTCAAAAATCCGTAACTTCGTTATCTTTAAACTTAGCAGGGAAAAGTTGGTTTTTAATGAAAGAGGAGGTTCCATAGTTTTATTTGGTTGCCGAAAGATCGCTTCACTGGTAAACTTGACGACGTTTTATCAGTCGATATCAAAGCAGTAGCAATGGAGACGCCACAGCAAAAAGCTTTTTGCGTAGTGGAGTTTGTTAAAATTGCATCTGTAGTTACAGTTCAGCGTGCTTTTAGGCGACGTTTCAACGTGAATCCACCTGATCCCAAAGCAATTAAAAGGTGGTATCAACAATTCGTAGAGCGTGGATGCGTGTGCAAAGCGAGAAGCCTGGGACGGCCGCGCGTTACTGAAGACAATGTGAGACGCGTATAGAGAACTTTTCTTCGCAGTCCTCGTAAGTCAGTTAGTCGTGCAATGGAAAAAAACTATGGATTACAACCTTCCATTTAAGACCTATTTCATTTCTGTCACTTCAATATTGCCAGAAATGCAGATGTTAGAAACTAGGGCATTCTTTTATGAACACCCTGTATTTCTCAGCGCTGCGGTTTTGGAGTATAACTCGCATAAACTCCACTATAACACTCTAAGGTGGACCGAGCCCTGAGTGAATTAAGTTATACTGCCCACCCGTCTTGGCACACTTTTCTCCACTTCCCTCACCACGACGAGCTCCTACAACGTCGAAAATTATGTAAATAAGGCAAAGCAGACCCTCTAGTTAACCTGAAACTGACCAGACGAATCAATTACTTCGATGTTTGATTTGAAAGGGGGATCGATTTTCTCTATGGACATATGTGATTTAATCCGTAATTGCCTCCAACTTGACTATTTTCAGATTGCGGGATAAAGTGAGTTTAGGATTGGGATCTCTAATTATTCAAATTATTCTCAACTGGGTTCGGGCTAAAGGGGATGCTTGGACTGATTTACGACCACCGTTAAGCAATTCAGGACGTATATCTTCTTCCTACTAATTCTGTTCGGTTTCCTATTCTTTTCCTTTGGGCCGAGCGAACGGGAGACATCATTCCTCACAACAAGGAACTGAGATTTCCTAACAGCAAGGCTCCTATTTAAGTACATTTTAATAGTTACGTTTCTGCATTCATAAAAAATCCCGTGTGTTTCATGTCCTTTGTGTAGATCCGATGATTCATTACGAAGTATTCCAATAGAAATTCAATTAGCGGATTTTCGTAGAAAATTAAGCTATTTGCAATGGGTCCAGTTTAACGGTATTTTATATATATTGTAACAGAGTTTCCTGTGAGGTCCATCAAGATCCCGTCAGAGCACCAGAGATAGCGCTGTCGGCGTCCCGTTGAGGAATCAATGGGAACCACGCGCTGTGCTCGATCATTTTTGGCAGCTGGTTTGGCGTTGGATGGATTCCTGGTGACAGGAAAATCAACCTTCCCCGAACATGGCTCATTAAAAGCTATTAGTAGGGGTGGTATCTCTCTGACGGGATGCCTGTTACCTCCTCTACCTGATTTATGAGGATTTAGGCCCCCATTGCACCTCTGGGGGGGGGGGGCACCTAAATTCCTTATTTATATATATATATATATATATATATATATATATATATATATATGTGTGTGTGTGTGTGTGTGTGTGTGTGTGTGTGTGTGTGAGTGTGTGTGTGTGTGCCAAAAAATCAAGTTTTCCTAAAGATTTGCTAAATAAAATCAGTAAAAAGTGCTGAAAACGGCTAAAAATCGTTAAATATATTTTTTCAGCAGAATTTTTGTCAATAGAAGTTTATCAACGATAAACTTGTTGAACTTGATAAAAACTTGATAAATTTACGTTGAAAGATGTAATTAAATTTCATTATTATTCGCATACAAATTGATGAAAACTGAAAAAAGCTGAAAATCCAAACGTATATTTGAATTTGAAAGAATTTTTTTTCCCTTATTTAATAATGATGATTAATGATGATAATGATTAATATTAATATTGATTGTGGACGCAAAATCCAGTGAAGCTAGTCAGATGGTTAAAGGTAGAATTAATTTTTAAGAAAAACAAGTTAGGTAGGAACGAAATTATTATTTCATCTTAATACGGATGCAGGAGTTCTGCGTATATCCTGCTGCATTACTAGGGTTTTCCTATTTATTAAATTAAAAATACATCGATCTTGAAACGCCTAGAACACCCTTGCAATGCACGATATTGCTCCAGGGAATTATCCCGTTTATCTCTTTAAGTTGAAGGTGTTAACTGGCAAAACGCTTGTATCCTGCTCCATTACTTGTTGGCGGTTATCACAGTCGTAAATATTACCAAGCAACCAACGGCGAAGAGGAAATAATTAGCCGCCCGGCGTATTATGTATGTAAATTGAATAATAAAACAATCGTTTTCAACGAGTAGTCAGCTTCGTGGTCATTTCTCGCCACCCACTTTGCAGCTCGTTTGAAGAAGCGTGAAAAAGGTTGGCTTTGCGGTAAAATAATTTAGCTTTGTTGAGAAAACGTCACGGCACGTGATATTTGTATCTTGTATTCTTGGATATGAGTCAAGTATACCTCCACTTCACTAATACTGCTATTTCATTGCTATTCTGTGACAATATTTGTCAACCTGCATTTTGTGTGGTAGGTATCATTTTGCTTAGTCACTTTTGTATCATTTTGGTGAACCACTTTGATTGGTTTTGGTTAGGTAGTTAGTGCTGCAGTTTATTTTTAAAGGTACGGGCGAGCCCAATCGCATCCATATTTAAACATTACAAGGCGGAACAGGAATATTTGCAAGATATGAAAGCTATAACAATATTAAATAGGAGTAGAGAAAGAGAACATGGGATTAGATAATATAATTCAATTCAATTCAATTTTATTGTATAACCCGTAGGTATTACAAGGAGTTCCTTAAATACATATTGCAAAATAGCACATGATATCTTGCCTTCATTTCTGCCTCTACAAAAAATGTTAGACTTTTACTTTTTATTACGTATGATGTATCAAATAATTACTTATATAGTACAAATCTACATAATTTAGGTATAATAAATGAGCACTGCATAGTTACCATAGATCACAATCAATAATGCCTACAATCCACTGCCGAATTTCAATAATAATCCCGAGTCACTGCCGAAATTTCCAAAGCGGAGATTAGATAATATGATGAACACAGTATAATGGTTACAAGATAAGAGAAAGCTAAGTAAATTATATAGGAGATGAAGCAATTAATAATTTTAGCGTAGGTAGATAATGAATGAATAAAAAAGTCAAAATCAGTGTTTAATGAAAGGAAGAGGTTTGCTGAGCGAGGAAGTCTCACCAGAGGCTGATTCATGAAGTAGTTATTGGCAAAAAAGGCAATTTGAACAAAATCGACGATCTCGCGGGAAGCTTATTCGGAACCCTCCCAAGACAGTAGATCTGGGTGGTTATTCGATTAATTTTGACGTCACTAGTCAGGCTACAATTCTCAACCGATTGTCGTGATTCGACGTGAAAGGGTTGAAATTCCTTCAAGAATCGGATAACTTTGATCAGTACCTTGTAACACAATTCCTTCGGGCAAATGTAATGCTTCTTTCTGGGCAATAAACCAAAATGCTAACACCTTCAAGATGTGAGCCAGATTTTGTCCATGTCGCTCTCTTATCTTCATTAATGAACCTTCCTAATCTACAAAGAAAAATTTCGATAAGATGTGCCTACCTCACATTTTAAACTACGTCAGCTTGCCGATAAATCCTGCTGAAAATTAATCCGTTCGCACTCTCTAAGGGCTAGAGTAGAGACATATTTGAAATAATGAGTCAACTGCTAAAATTAATCAATGACCAGTCGTGTTGTAAAATGAAAGTGGTTGTAGGAACTAAATAGAGTAAATTTCGCCTTGCACATCTCGTTGATCCTTTCAGCTGTAACAGAGTTACCTCCATTGAGGTCCCGTCAGGGCTTCAGAGATAGCACTGTCGGCGTCCCGTTGATGAAACAACGGGCGTTGTGGCCTGTTCTCGTGTTTTCTAGCAGCTGGGTTTGGCGTTGGATGGGCTTTCCAGGTGACTGGAAACCAATCTACTCCGAACATTAAAAGCTATTAGTAGGAGTGGTATCTCTCTGACGGGATGCTGTTACTCTCCTCTACCTTTTTATGAGGATTTAGGCCCCCATTGCACCTCTGGGAGGGGCACCTAGATTCCTTATATGGTAGCAGAGCGTGGTTTGGATTATGCACGGCTGACGCCTAGTAGTCCAATCCACTATTTTTTGTGGCGTTAATGTTTCAGAATAAACATGGCCCGGGGTTCCAGAAGGAATTCCCATTATCACCCTTTGGTATATAAAAAATTCCATTGGTCTTTGACTTATAATTTCTCTTTTATTTCCCTTTTATAATTTCAATTTTATGATTTAGCCACCTGAGTATTGCTATTATGTCAATTACCAGGTTAGAGCACAATTTAAGTCCCCAAAGTTGGGCATATTAATTTAAGTCCCCAATGTTGGGCAAATTAATTTATATCAATTTTATTTTCCTAAGGCATAAGTCTCCATAGTTGAGCCTCCGTTTTTTGTCCCGGTTGTTCAATGAATACTTCTTATGAAGATTCATTGACAATCCATCCCGTTTTAATTTCTCTTTTCCCATCCTCAATTGCCAATGCAGCTATTTACGAATGAATGAGCACCTAGATTCCTTATACAGCTAGTGTAATTACAATTCAATTCTGACCGTGAAATCGAGTTTATATAACTCTTGTCTCAACGGATGGACTAGTGAAGCGTTGGTAGGTGTTTAATTTTATTGTATAAATTTTCAGTTGGTTGTCTCACTGTCAGCCACAATAGCATGTCTACTAGTTGTGGCAATGTTCCTTCAATTCCACTTCTGAATGGGCATGAGGAATGCGGAAAAACGCCGAGTGGTCGCCATAATACGACGCGGGCAGTTATGAACAGCTGTTTGATACGGTTCAGTTGCGGTCCCTGCTGGGCGAATGCGATTCCTCTTTTCCGATCAATGGAGAAGTATGAGGCGAGCGGGGGAATATCTTATTGGTAACAGGACCGGAGTGCGTGACCGTGGCCCTCATTATCCGCGGGGAGGATCAGGAGGAAGAACAATTACCGAGGAATCTTCGTGCCCCCGAGGCGAGTGCTCCGCGCACGGCCGACCTTCTGCGCCAAGTTACACGCGGTTAATGGAAGGGACAGATAAGTGAATGAAAATGAGCACTGGTTAGGAAGCGGTTAGCGATCTTGCAGTTTAACTTGAATGTCTCGAAAAGAATTATTCACCAATATTGGAGAAAAACAATTTTTAATTCGAATTTACATTAGGTTTGATAATTTTGGTCGTGAAGTACCTACATCTGCGTAAAGTAGCAAATTTATCGTTATTATTACCTAATGGGGGTAGTAGTTTATCGTATTAGGACCCTGATGGGAGTCCTGAAACCTTCAACTAAGTGGATCGGAAGTACAACAGCCTTAATAATAATCATTAACCATTAATTATAACCATCACGTGATAAGCAACCACCAATTACAATAAATTATTGTAACTGAATCGTAATTTATCACGTTTAGGTAGCTTGAATATTGGTGATTTAAAAATTATTCGGGAATCACTGACAGTGTATTCATTAAATTCCGAAGTTTCCAATGAAGACCATACAAGCTTTTCATTTACTTTCGACCTTCTGCGCCAAGTTACACGTGGTGAATGGAAGGGACAGATAGGTGAATGAAAATGAGCCCTGGTTAGGAAGCGGTTAGCGATCTTGCAGTTTAACTTGAATGCCTCGAAAAGAATTATTCACCAATATTGGAGAAAAACAATTTTTAATTCGAATTTACATGAGGTTTGATCAATTTGCTCTTGAAGTACCTACTAAAGCGTAAAGTAGCAAATTAATCGTTATTAGTACCCTTTCGGGAGTAGTAGTTTACCGTATCTGACCCTGATGGGAGTCCTGAAACCTTTAACCAAATGGATTGGAAGTACTACAGCCTTAATAACAATCATTTACCATTAATTATAACCAACACGTGATAAACTACCAACAATCACAATAAATTATTGTAACTGAAGCGTAATTTATCACATGTAGGTAGGTTAAATATTGGTGATTTTAAAATTATTCGGGAATCACTGACAGTATATACATTAAATTCGAAAGTTTTCAATAAAGACCGTACAAGCTTTCCATTTACTTCCGACCTCCAGCGCCAAGTTACAAGCGGTTAATGGAAGGGACAGATAAGTGAATGAAAATGAGCACCGGTTAGGAGGCCGTCAGCGGCCCTGCAGTATAACTTAGATGACTCAAAAAGAATTATTCACCAACATTGGAGGAAAACAATTTTTAGTTCGAATTTACCTGAGGTTTAATCATTTTGCTCGTGAAGTACTTACTACGACGTAAAGTGCCAAATTTATCGTTAATAATAATTATTTATTAGGACCCTAATTGGAGTCCTGAAACCTTTAACCAGACAGGTTTGTGCCTCACTACGGATTTCAATGAAGAAATGTTTCTAAAAGTTTGATTTTAAAATTTTCCTAGCCATTGGAATAGTTCATTTTCTACGAACATTTGCTAAAAGAAACATCAAAATTCGCTAGAATTGAAACAAATCGTGTGGGTTGGGTTGTATCAGACCGTTAAAGAATTTCACACATTTATACTTAATGTTCATATGAAGGTACTACTCACCATAATGATGAAAATTAGCCATTTAAGAATTGAAATAGGTATACAAGAGAAACCTTTCAAGAATTCAAGGATTTATTGACCAAGTGTAGGAGAAAATACAAGAAAAAAAGAAGTACATAAAAATCAAATTGTACAAAACAAATGAATAATGAATAATTAAATTAACCTTAGCCCACTAAGGTAAAGTTCATAGAAATTGTGCTCCTCGGAGGGCTTCAATCAATACATTAGAAAATAAAAGAGTACTGCTCACATACGGCGCAAATTACATAAATATTAATGAAATTAAATTCTTTTCAGAACAACGAATAAACTGAAAAAAAAACGTATGTTAAGTATTGAAAAACAAATTATAGTATACTTTTCAAATACTTCTGGAAATTGGATAGTTTAACGAATTAAAAAAATTTTGATACTTTTCTGGAATAACAGTCGGAGGGCTGTGACGTATGAATTTCTTTTATAAAACTCGGAATTGGATTTTGGGAGAATAGGTAATTCGAGAACTGTTGTAATTACGCATGCTTGTGGACGGCGACATATGTTCAGGATTAATACCATAGATAAATATATGGATACATGATTGAATATTGTAAATTTGGGTAATTTTTGTACACTCAAATTCACTATAGAGTAGCACAGAAGAGTATCTAGGGCTCTTATTCAATATTATACTCAGCAACTTGTTTTGGATAATTTGGATTTTCTTGACATTTTCTTTCAAGTCCTATTAAAACCCGATTTGGCCCACGATAAACTTTTTTCATACGTTGTTCTAGTAGATACCTGTGACATGAAGGATGACGAACGAAAAATGCGCAGTTCCTAACATCATAATGATGAAAAAGTAGCCGTTCACGATGAATCATAATATATAATCAAAATCTGTCACAGTTAATTACTAGAAATAGCGATATATTTACTTCCAGTCAACAATTTTCTCTCCAACGCAGGTGTTGGCAACATCATCCTGATTCGCTGTTCAATCGAAAGATCTCAATTGCCTTGGAGTCGATTTCCGGCCAAGCTGTGTCACTTTCTCCCTGACGGCACATTGACAATGAGCTTCTTGATTAGCCTTTCGCACCGCCCTAATCATTCTCACGCCTGCGCCACGTAACGCTTTCCTATGTAATTACCATTCTTGTGCTCCAGCGACATATAGGACACGGAGCCTTTTGACAAGTTGTTTTCTGATCTGATCACTTCACGTCACCTCCTTAGAGCCCATTTGCAGATAAATATACCTTTCGCCTCTCTAAACTCTGCATATATGTATGAAGGACGAAACGCAAATTCAACCCCAACACCGTTTTTATTCTGGTATTTCTGTTGAACTTCTCTTGAACATGTGGTTCATTAATTCTGGTCGATATGAGGCATATCAATTTTACTAAAATGCAATACTTTCTACCGTTCTACAGTTCGGCAACTGAATGATTCAAACAACATTCCTCAGTTTTATCGGGTTTTATTGTCTGTCTAACATTTTTGCCATACGGCCACTTCAAGACAATGCATATTTGTTACAGTACATGTAAGGTGGAAGAGCACAGAGATGGTTTTCCTGTTCACATTGCACTTGGCTTTGCAGCTCTGTTTCTCACTTGTTACAACTGGGTGGTCCAGGATATTTATAAAATGCTATATTTATCCTGCGAAAAGTGGACGTTTTTTATGAGATGAAACATTCTCAAAGTCAGATATGATAGCCATTCTGAGCTCCAGTCTGACTTTGAGAATGTTTCATTTTTCAATGCTATATAGCATTTTACAAATATCCTGGACCTCCGAGTTGTGACAAGTGGGAAGCAGAGCTGCAAAGCCAAGTACCATGTGATAAGGAAATGAAATTAAAGGAAATGAAAGTTTATTTTGTCCGCAATAGTTTAACAAAAATTAACATCACACATATTTACAAAGGTAAAAGGTTACAAAAAGTATTACTATTATTAGTTACAAAGGGTACAAAAACTCAATGTTCAAAACTAGCATACTTATATACATGTCTCTACATATATAGAGGTATAAATTTTGTTTATGTTTACACAAAAGTTCACCTTTTTTATCATTATTTTTCACTTTAATTCCAGTTCTTTATTAGTTTATTCAATTACCTATTTGTTCCAATTTTATTTGGACCGTGCTAGAAAGACACAAGCACACATTTTCACTTAAATTTCATGAAAATTTGCTTAAAATCCATTTAAATAAGCAATAAAAGATCAATTGAATTCAGAAATTTGTTTTTTACGGCACGTTTTTGAATGCACAAAGTGATCAAATTTCAAAACAATGGGGAATTCCCATGCTTATTTTTTATTTGCTCAATGGACAGATCTGAGCGAGAGCTTTCCAAAAAACGCTGCAAATTATTTCACAAAGGTTTATTATTTTTTCAATTGAGTATGATCGTAGTTTTAGTTGGCTTGCGTATGTCATAAAGCCCGTCCAGACTCCTCGGCGTGTCCTATTTCAAGTCGCCACAACCTATACTTCTATAATTATGTACGCATGTTTATATTTCTTGATTTGAGCTCCAATCTATTCAAATAGTTATTGCCTTGATGATATCATTATCTAAGTACGTACGAAAAGTCGAGAGGATATGTTATTAAATATGCGTAGGAAAAGCATTGGTATTAACACACAAATATGACCTAGAAAAAAAACATATATTCATGCCTCGAAGGAACGCCGTACCCACCTCATGGTGCCGCGGTGTATTATATGGGTATAAAACGTGAAGGTAATAAATATCCATTCTCCTACACCCCTCTGCTACGCCCCTGGTCACCCCAGACACCACAAGGTGCCGCGGCGCCTCCTCTCACTCCACCCCCCGCTCACCCACCTCACCACCAACCGTGACCCCCTGCCAAGCGTACCAGGCGTGCGTGTGTGCGTAACCCTCAAAACTCTCGAAAAAGACACTTTTTCGACCGTTTTTGGCCCATAGCATCTATGCGAGTAAAGCGATCGGGATGGTTAAACGTTAGGACCAACTAGACCCCAAATGGAGTCTATGTGCGAAAGAACGGGTTTTTTAAGTCAATTCTTAGGACTTTTATGACCCGGACGGCGGACGGCGAACGGCGAACGGCGGACGGATATTTCAAATTTGGATTCTACGCACCTTGAAACGTAAAGTGACAAATTTTGAGGGGGGTTATAAAAATTTTTTGCTACACACATAGGCTTATCATTGGAACTAATAAACCAAAAAGTTACATTTTGATGTGTAGCTGACTAGTGTCAGAATATCAACACTGATAAGGACTAATCCTTATACTTGATTGACCCTTCACCCTTACCGTCACTTCTCCCACTTTTCTATCATCTCCGCTCATCCGAGATCCAAGCACGACAGGCAGTCGTCCTCAGTTCTCCGTGCGTATAAAATATACCCCTTTTACTTTTCAATATCGCGAGTGCCACGTGGGATTTTGTGCGGCCCATGCCTACGGACCCCCCGAAGGAGATTTTATCATTAACACGGTCTGTTAACTATTTTTAATTTGTACTACGAATCTGGTGAGTTAATTTACATTAAATCCTTTGACTGTGGTGGTCACCGATTGTCCGAGACACAGGGCTGCTATATATTATAGCGAGGTCCCCCCCCCCCCCCCCCCCTTTAGTAGGTAGGGTCAAATGGTTTTACAAATATAAACCTAATTCCTCGGAACTTTTGGAATATTTATTTGTCCCTATTTACGAATCATCACGTTACGAAGTAACAACCGCAACACTAGTAATACGCGTCTTAAATTTGCACGATGACGTCACGGCCCCCGCCCGCCTGGGGGAACCCACAGCACCCATGCACTACTACGTCAAACGTGATCTTCCTTGCCGTTTATTTCCAAACTAAAAGGTCTTTCGAGCTCGAAATTGGTACTTGGGGTTTTTTCAAGAGCACAGAATATGAATCTGAGGTCAAAAGTGTGAAATTTCAACACATGATAGATCCCCATCCAATGTGAATACCTAAAATTAGGGGAAACAACTAAAACTTGCTTTATTTGATTATGCTACGTGAGTGGACCTTTTCTGTGTTCTACCTTACTGGGAAGGCAATTCGTAAGCGTGTCCAATTGCGATATGAATCTAGCAGCGTATGCTGAAGTATCTGCTAGTACCGACAAGAATAAACCTATGTTATATTATGCGAATAGGCTGGTGCCATTGACCGATGCACACCAAATGGCTTAGGTGGGTAACAAATCATTTATCTCTTGCGTTCACTTCGTAGACGTGGAAGATGCAGGGAGCGTAAAGGGCATATATCCTTCACATACCGTAACACCATATTTGAAGTGCACTTTACCGCGTGCCATTTGCATTAAACATGTAGGAGGACGAGGAGGAGTACGTGCGTGGCGCCGGCCACCGAGCCCGGGAGACTTCAACGGTAGGGCAGAGAAGTAATAAAGGACCGAGGATGTGGAGCTATTGGTTTTCAGTGTCTTCCCAATGCCTCATCCCGATATGGAGAGCCGATGACAGGGGCAGGCTTGAGGCCTTTGCTACCGGCACGCGGCACGAGATACCGCCGAACAATCAACCCAACGGTGCCAAGCGCTGTGAATGAGTGTTTTCTTACTGAAAGGTCCTTCGGAAATGTAATCGCTGCGACGTGTTTCAATCTAGAGAATTTTGGTCAAAAGAAAGTCCAAAACCTCGAAAATCGATTGCAATGCATATACCACAGTTTCCTTTCCTTTTCCAGCAGTAGAAACTGATGGAAATAGGACACATAAAAAATACTCAGTCATGCAGCATGACTAAGAACGAATTTTCAAAGAAAAGTTGTGGATACATTAAATTAGGCACTTAAATTCTGATCATTGAGGTTCAATTTCATTAAAATGTGCTAAAAAATCGATAAAAACTGCATAAAAGTTAAAAATCCAAAACCTCTTTTCGAATCGCAGAATAATATGATTTCAAACGAGTTTTTTGCCATAAAATTGGTAGTTACAAATTTCTTTTCCCTCAAAGTCCTTAATTTTCAAAACAATGTAACATAATATTTTACGATAGTTTAAGAAAATTCGCTCTAACGATCATGCTGCATGACTGGAACCTTTAGCATTTTATGGCTCCGTTAAATTGTAAATTTGAGCCTGAAATTCAGGAGCGATCGGACTGGCCTACGAACTTGACCTGTCTTTTGCAAAGACGGATTTATCTGCGTTGGAACGAATTTTTTACGACGTTTTTAAATGAGTTATCGTCTGGAAATACACCCTTAATATATATATATACTCGGCGCTTCGCGCCTCGCCGGATCTTTTCTCTTTTCTACTGCGTAGAAAACGAGGATAATTTGCTATGCAATTCTTAGTCTGAATCAACTTAGTTTTGGAATGTAGCCAGGTACGTAAGGAGAGGGAAATTGGTTGCTTGAAATGTGAAAGTTTATCACATAAATCAAGCGCTTTCCAACGAGTGGCGAACGATTTTTGTGCGATGAAAACTGCGGAAGTTTCATTCCCCTAACAACGGCTGGGTTGTTCGTGAAAAACACTGAAATTGTGACACAATCTATAGCAACTCCTCAACTTCTCGGTTGTATTTGAAAATCATCGTTAATTTCGTTACGGACATTAGAAAAAAAAAAAAAATTATTGGGGGTCGGCCTAAGAATTGCATAGCAATTAATATATATATATATATATATAAATATATATATATATATATATATATATATATATATATATATATATATATTTTTTTTTTTTTTGGATTGATTATTTATTTGGTTATTGATTTTTTAGCAAACATAATTGAAATTTAAGTATACTTTTCAGCATAATTTGATGCATACATTTTTTAATGTTCTAGTTCGTTGTTGATAAACTTCTTCTGATTAAAATTCTGCCAGAAAATATAAATTTGACGATTTTTAGCCGTTTTTAAGGTGAGGGGTGTGCTAAACACCCCACAGTGCTAAAAACGTGACAGTTTTACTATGATATTCCAGGGCCTTTACAGCTGAACGAACGTGTTAACTGTTGAACGTTTGGTGCCATTGAAGGTGTATGAACTTGTTTGAATGAGAAACTCATTAGGGGTCACCAAATGGGTCTGGCGATAGATCGTGAGGCCGTCCTTATCTCGACACCATCGCTCCGATTCCTTAGCCTAGGAGTGATGTTAATGAGCGGTAGCACACGTGGGGCCCACGTGGCGCCCCCCCCCCCCCCCCTCTCCCACCCACCCACTCACTGGTCATTCAACAAAAGCCCCTCATTGAGGAGTCCGCTACCGGAAACTCCTTATTTCCTTTTATCGTTAGCACCACCATCTCAAAGTGTGAAAAGCGTGAAGATAATTATATACGACACAAATTGCTACTAATTGACTTGACGATTCACAAAAAAATGTTGGGGCTATAAAAAGTAACAGTCTTTGTGGTGAGGAGCCAGGCTAAAATTTATGCAAGCCATGAATACATTATTCATTCGAATAACAAAGCGAATAAAACGCCCTTAATCGAGCAGTACTTGGATTTCAAGAATGAACCCAACTTTTCTATACTCAATTTTATGCTGTTAAAACTTTCAAGAAGTTCTTGACCATGTGGCATGATCGTATGAACGAATATGCATGCGATCAAATGGTTAACTATCAATTTTATGACAAAAATCTGGTTCTAAATAATAATCTGCTTTGTACCAAATATTTTGCATTTCAAGTATTTTTGCAGTCTTCATAATTTGTGTAGCACATATAAATGAAATTCAAGTACAGTTTGCAGCATAATTTTGTGCATATGTTTTTGGTTTACTATATCAATAATGAACTTATGTAATCAACCAAGAAAAAAAATTGTTTAACCCCACAAATTTTCTTGGTTTACGTTTCAAGATACGTATAATTCAAAAATCGAATTTAAAAAAAAAAATAATAATAATAATAAAAAATCCGTCCGTTTGCCGCGCAGTGGTCCAGGAATCCCTAAAAGCGGACCAACAGTAATAAAGCAGAAGAAACAAAAGAATCTGAAGTTATTTTGAGATAAAATGCAGAGCATCAAAGAAACACATATACAAATATACATATGAAAACCCAGGAATTTCTAATTCCGGAAAGTTTTATTTTAAGAGTGTTCAGCTATCGCGAATGCTTAATTTTCTACGATTAGGTATTCGCGAAAACTATGACAACAAAAGGTCTTTGGAAAATTAAAATCACTGAATAAATAATGAGGAGCTGATTTTAACATACTGGAAACGATGCTCTGCCATATTTTCATTGTAATGTTTTCGATACAGTTTTTAACCTTTCTCATCCCACGTGGTACCAATGACTCATCGCCTGGAAATACACTGACCATTTAACTGATTGAATTGTGGAAATAAAGAGGTGATTTCTTAGGAAACAACGTATTTTCCAGCCGGGACATCGACGTCTCCTCAGACTGAGCGGTCCAGCTCTTGATCTGCCCTCTAGATATCCTCCACCTGGACATCAATTACACCCCGAGCAATTATTCCTCTTATGGAACCGTGTTCCGCTCTTCTCGGTTGTAGTTGGGTTGTTTATTATCGCTGAATGCGAAATGAAGGCTTGCGGGTGACTACAAACCTAGTTTGCGCCGGTAAACAAGTTGTCAACCCGCTCTTCAATCCCCTATAAGGTCCTTTCGGGTTCGTCAGAAAAATTGCTGACCCTTCCCGTCAATTAAACAGTTTTCCTCCTCAGCTTGTCCGTTTCGCCTCAGGATTCGACGGGACTTTTGTGTAATTGGGTGGTCTCCGTGGAATCCTGAATCGATAATTCAACCAGTTGTAGCAGCTGTTTATCTACGTTGTGTCCACAAAATCCACAATTTATATAACCTTCAGCCCACACTGTGAAACTAAGAGACAAGTATCACTACCACCTATTTGACCCAACTCACATTATTTATCGATATTCAAATAGTCAAATGTTCAACATTCTAGTACACAAACCCGTCAGATTCGTTGAAGAGATTCACTCGGCTTATAGGATTTCATAGAGGCGAGATTGATTCAATTATCTGTGCTTACTGTCCAAATTGCAACCGTTGGGACCAGAATCAACCATACCAGGGATTTTCTGCACATTTACTGGGCTTTGGTGCTGCTCTCTACCGGTGTGGTGTCAAAAACACTGACAATGGACCAGAAAGTAATTTTTGAACTCGAAGAACGAAATCCGTTGAACTATATTCTTGAATAATTGGGACATATACTGCTAGTAACTATGGTATGAGGAACCGAAAAGCATTTGTGAGCGGAATGTTGCTCAATCAGTGAGCGCTTCGAGAACGGGTGACAATGGAGGGGCCAACTGGATCAGCTTCAGGAGAAATTGAAAGCAATATGGCAAGATGACACAGAGAACCAACTAATCTACCTTACCTTTCCCAAACTCCCCATGCATAGGATAGGTATTTCGAATTTCTGGAGACCTAATGAGAGAGAGAGAGAGAGAGAGAGAGAGAGAGAGAGAGAGAGAGAGAGAGAGAGAGAGAGAGAGAGAAAATAAATTTATTATACAAAAGACAAAGAAGCTCAATAGTCGATCTCATATCTTTTATGAGCAAGAACACACTGATGTCTGCTCGTTTTGGAACATGAGTATACCTGAAGACCACAAGAACCTAATGGCAATCCACCTCTTGCTTGTTGGATTCAATGATGAATATTGGTACGCCTCGGCTGTCTAGAGTCGCTCTGCTTAAAATTCCTAATAGAGCTCCCAATCAGCATGGGGATATATAGTGGAACTAATACTGCTGCACAAATGATATCTTTAATCACATATAATAATTGTAACCTATGGGCATACTCTGACAGACGGGCAAAGCACATTGTCAATATTAATGTATTTCAATTGTGGTACTCGAATGTTCCTTTTGAATAAATGTGTGTTTTTTCTTCTTCAGAAGCTCGTGATCCTTCTTCGATCTGCCCTGCAGCAGAGTTAAGATACGGTTTGGTATGCGAGATTTGTGTTACATATCCGAATACCAACTCTTGACTCCAAGAGAATCCGCCGTTTGTTTCGGACAAATCATTCAAAAGTGAGACCGCAGATATTTCGGCAGCTTCTCGACGAACACGAGAATCCGGGGTGACGTATTTTCTCCTTGCAAGAACGAATGTTCCGAATTCTTCCGCCCCATAATTCCTCAAGAATGCGAATCTGTCACGGAATGGGAACTCTTGGACTGAGAGGATGAAAATGACCGGTTGTCTGCGGCATACACTTTCACGAGAACAATGCGAAATAACGGGCTGCCGCGATCTACCCTCGTGCTTCGAAATTTCTGTTTCGGCAAACATACGTCAGCGCACACTTTTGAAGACCCCGTCAAAAAACCTTAACGTATCTTCATTGTTATACTTGAATACTTTTTAAGCTGAGATATTGAGCTTGTTTTGAACCATCACTATTGATTCGATTCAGCACTTATATTCCTAGGACATTAATAAAACCCTAATTTTTGTACCCATAATAAATAATATGCTAATAAATAATAATTACTACCTCCACTCCACAAGCTAGGAGAATACAACATCACTATATTCGAAAGAAGGTAATAACCCTTAAACATATTATAACTGCATATATCAATTAAAAGTAGGTACCAAATTTCGACGAATCATGTGAGGTGGTAAATAAACATGCATTTGAATTAGACGTCACATTACTAAAAGCAGGTAAATGATCCATAAATCAATCTAAACAAATTTATTTATTATGTATAGGTTGAATTGAATAAAAAGTTTTTAGAAGTTTCTCCGTTGTCACTCTCACTCGTCGTACCATACCTGGATAGCTGCGACGTACTCAGTTCCCAGGCTCCTTAGCTTTTGGCGAGTGCCTCTCGTATGATGGCATATTGGATTTTGACCCACAACCACTGTGTGTGAATTGGATTTGCTCCTCGTTCAGCTAGTACTATGGCTGTTTCTTTTTGGAATTTTTGAAATTCTCTGTTGAGGGAGCAGAAGGAGACGAGAGGCGTGAATGATTCTCTAAGATATTCTGCTGCTCTGTCGTATTTCGCTGCTTGCTCGAAGCTGCATTCTGAGCAGTCGCAGACAAATCAAGGTAAGCAAAGGACTCAGCGTCGATGTTTACCACGAGGTTATCAAAAAACCCTTGCCTTTCCCTATGCCACACCCTCTGCACCTTTATATCTGCCTCCGAGACCGGATTTCCATCATCGCTTTCTTGAAGAATGGACTCTATTGACACACCACCCCGTCATCCCATGTCTCTGACATGTTCCAAATGAGCCAACTATTGGATTTTCAGCAGTCATATTTAGTTTATCAGTAATTGCGTATCACGTAACTCTTATTTCACAGTTTATATACGTATAATAACAATGAACTACATGGAATTCAGATGGAGATTTCGAGTTGAGGCATGATAAAAATCGGGTTATGAAAAGGATTTCTTCTATTATTCCTTTGTTTATCCAAAATTCAGCCCCACCTCTCTACTCAACTATGGAAGTATCAGAAATATTCACAGAATAATAATAATATAATAATAATTTTTCTATTCTTCTGAACGCGACAAATTAGCGACTACTCAGCTGCACGGTGGGTACATTCAAATGGATGGGACGAAAATAACGGAATCCTTTGGACCGTCCATCTGTCATATCAAATTTGGTGTTGAAATAGCTACGTTTTGATTTTTTAATGTGATTTGCAAATGTAGATTTACCGTCATTGTCAATTAGTCAATCCATTTTGTCGTTTATCATCATTGTTTTAGATTACTTTTTATGGGAAAAATCAAACTCACATTAAATCCTTTGAGTAAAATGTTGTGTAGAAGCTAATTGGATGAAACAAGTAGCATCGTTCCAACTTGTACTAAATTCATCCATCAAATTTTAATTTTATTTTTGCAGCCATAGTATAGATAATAATAAAGCTGTAGGTAGTAGTAGGATAATGTAATGTTTAGCTCAAGATCTGATAGCTAGTCTGGGTTTAGCACTGCGCCCCACATAATATACTGAAGGTTAAGGCTTCCTCGGAAACGACGCCTTAGGGCGTGCGCGGCGCAAGCGCCCGCGCCCCTTAGGGTCTTCTTATCCTTCCGATTTGAATAATACTATGGAAATTACCGAGAGTTTAAGTCTCCCGAGCGAATCGGCGGTAACTCACTGGGCGTTCTGTAAATGACGTGAAGGATCATCTCCCGGGCCCTTTCGGTTGATGCCCTTTTTAAGAAATGAGCCTACGGCGCCGGGCATCATGTGCTATCTGTTCTGGATTCTGAACAAGAACAACTAAATCACCATTAAAACTTTTTCCTTTATTGAAGATTGCCGTAGTTGCGCTCAAAAGATTGGGCTGGCTATCAATGTTATTTGAACCAATAGCCAAGCAATGTATGTTGGATTTATGATTACCGTCAGCATGCGGAAACTCGATCATACTGGGCTGAAATCCCAGAAGAGATCGCGGTTCCATTCCTATTTATATTTTTAGCATGGAACATGCTTTAGCCATAACCTAACTGACTGATAACGTTACGGAACAAAATCTTGTTACGCAAAATTTTCTGATGCTTTTCATGTAGGTATAATCAATGTTGCTGGAATGTTGAAACTTTTAATTGTTGACGCGGCTAAAATTGATCACCGATCGTTGGGCAGCTCTAAATTTATCACACTTCAGACTACGTCAATGGTGCCAACATTCCCATCCTTCAACTTCCTTCTAAGAACTACTCGTACGTATACAAACCAAGTTGGCAGGAGTTTCTGTTTGATTACCTAGTGTGGCGAATGAGCTAAATTATCACCAATACACCCTAGGAAGTTGACAGAGGTTTAGAATTGGATACAGATCCTCTATGGGGGATCAAAAGACGAATGAAATTACGGGCTCTATCCTGATCAGCTGAATGAGGAAAATTCTTCCCTCTTTACCAAAGAATACTGAAATTTGACACCCTCCTTCAGACATCAGTAGACATAAAATTACGTGCTTCTTCTTGAACAGAATCCTCCGTCTCTCTGGAACATCAAGAGAATAATGATATGACGAGCACTAGCCTAATCAGCTGATCGAGTTAATTTGTCCTCTTTGCCCTAGAAAGTTGAAAATCAATAGGGAACCTCGCTGAGATATTAACCGACAAATGAAATGATGGACTTTGTCTAGATCAGCTGAACGAGTTAGTTAAATTCTCTCCTGTTCTTCCTAGAATGTTAAAATATAATAGGGAAATGGCGGACTCCAGCCTAATCTACTGAGAGCTACATTTTATCCTCTGTAAGTGGGATGAAAATGGGAAGAACTCAATCCGTAACTTGTAAATCAGTATTGACTAAAAAACGCCTGGAGCTCGATCAGAAAAGATAATTCCGCGATACACGCATAATAAGGGTTGAAAAAATGCCCGGAATTATTTTAAAAGTTGATTCGCTGAGCGGCGGGATTTTGGAAAGGCCTCGAACGGATGCCCCGAGCCATTTTAAAGGTTTGATAAATTAACAACATCAATTACTTCATCCGCACGATATAAAAAGGGGAGTTATGCGAGATAATCACCTTGTGCCGTTTGATAGCTCAGCTGGGAGCTGTAGGACATCTCTCATGCTTTCATCTTCGTGATTCGGAACCGTTTTTGAGAATCTGCGCCTTCTGGTTTTTAAGGGCATGCCATTCCCTGATATACATTTTTCCGTGTAGTTCTAGTAACCTTTCAACAGTTGGAGCGGGTGAGGCGTTCATCTTTCGAATTTCACGTCAGGTGATAATGAGGCCGCGTCGAAATCCTTAATCGTTCTAATTGCTTCATTTCGAAATGTTTCATCTTTCGGGCGGGATGTTTGATTGGGCTAGTTTTTCAAACTGGTTTTTGGTTAGCGGATTGCCCGGGACTGAAACATTTTAGACGAAACTTCAATCTGGAAGAGGAACATCACCATAGTAGGGTAATGGAAGACCAGCTAGAATAAGTAAGATTTCCTTCTCCTAGTGCCATAGTAATCGAAGTCGAAGAGTGACGATGGCATCAGCCAACTTATCTCGGTTCTGAGCCAGGTGAAGTAATTCGGCTGCATTGCCGATACTCATCCAGCTACTGATGATGGATGACCATGATGTTCACATCCTACCAACAACTCTTTTACAACAGATCTGCACATATTGGTATTGAATAGGCCATACTAAAATCCTCTCATGAAATCAACATATCAGCTATTTGGTCAGTATCCGAGATATTGAATTTTGATCAAGGATGTAGTCATTGCGCGTGCGGGAAGTACAGGGATCGTAAGCAATTGACAAATCAACCACATTTCAAGAAATATCCATGTAAATATGATCTTCAGACAGCCAAAAATTACCAATCAGTATCTGAAGCTGATCACCATCCATCTAGAGTGGATTCTAGGTCCCAAGCAAAAATAAAGGCTGTTTCTGAAAGAGGATCTGAAGAAGATCTGATTTGGTTGTCGTTTTATCTAAACAAGTTCTAGCCCCTGTTATTGAACCAGAGAGCAGGGTATACTGCGAACTGTATATGGAACATAGAAAGAAATATCCATGCAATGATGACCAGATTTGTAATAATTTCAAGCATGATCATAAATATTTGTTTCACCAAATCAAAATACGTTACACGTACAGTTTGTAAATATAATTTGTAACCATTTTAGATCAATTTCTTACTTACATACCACCCAAATTCCCATCGACATCCAGTACAAATTCGTAGTTTGAAAGTTTGCATCCCATGAATTTATTATGAAGTCACCCATTTCCCAAATTTTGTGACCCATTTTGATAATTATTTCAGTGAAGGGCAAGATCACGTTGGATGGGACACCGATGAACGGAAGACTGGTGAATTATTCCATTAAATTATTCAGGTGGGAGCCAAATCGTGAGCTCACACTCTACCGCGTATTATTTAATTCAATCAAGATCTGATACGATCGCGATTGTTCTTCCGAAAGGCGCAGCGGTATATGAAATGCATACATTTGAGAAGAGCTTCCGGAGGGAGATTGGTTTGAACGAATAAAAAACTCGAGAAATTTCACTGGTTGATCGTCCGAAAGTGAAAATAAGAAATACCTACTGAATAACACAAAAGGTGTTGTATCGAACATTAAGAAGGGAGATCGTAAATCTGAAGGTGATGACTTGGCATTTCCACCGCTTACGATCTGGATCGGCACGAGGTAATGTTTCAGATAAGAATCGAAAAACGTTCCGTGAAACCTCCGCGAAGGTTACACCGTGAAGATTGGGAGAAGTCGGAGGTGGGAGCCCACACACTGAGAAGATATTATTATAATATTTACCACTTCGGGGCTGTGCGTGTAAATAAGGGACCCCTGAGGGCAGCTGAGGCCCCCGCGTTTACGGCCCATGTGCCCTTGTGTGGTCAATAGAATGGGGTAATTATCTCTAATCATCTGGCAGGGGGTGGGAAAGTGATTTACCGGTCATTGTCTTCTGAAGGAAGACTTTCTTGGGAGAATCCTTTTCTCTATCGTCCTAAGATTTTTCTCCGAGTTTCACGCGGAGACAATCGATTTCTACAGGTAGATGTTTATTCGCTGAATGTAATTGACTCGAGATGACTTTTGGACTAACAGATAGAAACTGTCTAGTGGAATATAATTCTTCCTTATTCCAACTACGTAACTAATTCTCGTTTGGGAATCCTAGCTGCAGTTATCGGAAACCCTTCATCTAATGGTGTTCATTGTATAGGTACGAAGCTTTTGAATCTTAGATGTCACTGACTGGATTTGGAAACAAGACACGAGAAAGTGTCCAACCACAAAACCAGTGATCGAAAAGTCAATTTCAGCAGATAAAATTCAGAATTTTCAATAAACAACTCAACGTTTGTCAACAATGCGTTGTTGGAAGATTAAAATGCCAACTGCTGGAACACACACGTACATCCCACACATATGTATTGCCATACCAGACCGGTCTTCAAAATTGATGGGATTACTTTGAGAAACAAGCTGTTTGAATAATAACTTAGCTACAAGTGAAAATTTTGACAAAAATTTCTTTCGGATAGGGTAAATTTTATATTAGAATTAAAAAATCAAGTTCGATTAGGAAAGATCTGGCGATTTTGATCCGTATCACAACATTGCACAGAAACATGCACAGTATTGTTTATGTTCAAATACTTGCTGCCTTGCATATTAAGAACAATTCTGTATGCCAAACCATTAAACTTGACTAATATCCTTAAAGGCAAATCAGTTATGACAATACATCAAGAGCGAAATGGGGGATCTAATAGGATATGCGTTTGGATCGGAAAAGTGATTTAAATTATCATTTTTGAATAAAGCTTGATTCCAGCCTGATAATTTTGATGTCTACCTCCATTTTTATGAGTAGTTCTTTGTCCATGGTCTTTCAAAATTTCAAATAATTATGATGTCAAAGCAGATCACAGGCATTCCTCCCCTCCCCCGTACACTGTGACGTAGTGATTATTTTAAAATAAAAAAATCAAAAAATCATGGAATAAGAACTACTAATTATAGGAAAATGCTGTTAATGTCGGAATTCTCAAATAACATTTAGTTTTAGTGAAAAATATTAAGATGTATGAGCGAACACCTCATTGATGCAATCCGGTTTAATGTCTTCAGAAAAAAGAGCAAAGACAGTAAAATCGAATGTAAAGAGTGCTTTGGTTGAAGAAAAGATTGGTATAGGCGCAATGAAAAACATTCGGGTATAGTTAAATATTTTTTCGACTACAGACTTCAAAGAAGGGTTCAGAAATATGAATAATCTTAACCCTTATTGGATAAATGTATTTTCATTAGTAGATGTAATAATTAATTGAATTAATTTTCCCTCTATAGATGTCTATATCTACGCAGGCATATCGATGACAAAGTCAGCCTTTCGCCTGACCATCACGAACTTGCATTAGACAAATTGTTTATGAAGTGTGTTGCGTGAAGGTGCCCGTGAAACTAATTAACCTGCAGAATTGAAATTTGAAATGAAAATCCTTTGGGATGCCTAGAATTAAATTAATATGAAGTGTGGAGGGGCTCTGATCCTTGAACGACTAGATAAAATTAACATTCACGCTAGATTTGAGCTGAAGTACTCGTGTATCATGTTGTTTTGAATATTGACGGAAAATCGACGAATGTAAATGGTACAAAGAAAATAAGTCTGTTTTCACTAATCACTCAAACGGAGTTCTTGATAACTTTAAATCGGCATACAGGCTTTTTGTAGAACTTTTTCTAATCTTTTGTAGAAATAAAGAAATGTTAGTTGTTTTGGAAAATTACGTTGTTTTGGATGGTGAACCTTTCAGAGTCACTCCTTCAATCGCTTGTATTGTTACTTTTTTTTATGCTGTCACCGTCCTTGCTTAAGGCCATTTCACTTTGTGTGTTCTTATTGATAACCACCTCCTTCTTCCCATAAATTTTAGTAGCGAATAGGATTTGAGTAGTTTTGCATCTGTGACTGTATACCTGTGCTGGAATTCTTTCACTACGTTAACATTATTGCGCTTGTTACTGTGAACGAAATCGGTCCCAAATTACAACTGTTTTTCTCTGTGGAAATGAACATAGTTTCCCGTTGGTTTGTTCTGGTAATTGCCCAGAAGGTAGTCTGTGTATGCTAAAACGCTTGCTGACGCCCTAATTCTAGTACAACTTCGGATGTCTGAATCACGCGCATCAACCATAAACAGCCCTAGCGGTTGTTTTTCACTGGAAATAACAAACAAGACGAACGCAAAGGACCCACTCTGCTGTGCCCACATTAATACCGAGTCCACTCCGCTCGTTCTTCCGTCTTTCTTCTTCGTCCGTCTCCTTTTATGAACGCGAGGAACCTGCACTTTTATCGCGGCTCCTCTGATTTTACACAACAGGTTGTCCACTCAATTTAACCCTTAATGGAAAAGACGGGAGCATCTGCGAGCGTCCATCGGCTAACGGCATCATCTGCCTTCCTTCACCGTGAAGTCTTGGCTTCCGTACATAATTAAACCGGCATATTTTTTTCCTTCGATTCCTTCGAGAAGTAGGTACTCCTGTTTCAGCAATTTTCCCTGCCTGTATATTCTAATGAGAGGTAAACACGTGGATAATAAAGCCTTACCAGAGTACGAACCTTGCTTTGCAATGCTGTTTTATTTATGTTTGGAGAGTATAATCAGTTCTGTGACACATTTATAGGACCTGTTATGCATCTTACAGGTTCTTCGGCCAGAAAATAATTTTTTTCTCCTTTCGTTTTTTCTAATTATTTTTATAACAGTTAAACTGTTTTATAACGGTAAATTAGAGCTATTTGACTACGTATACACATTTTAGCGAATTTTCGTATAAAATTAATCTATTGCAATGGCTCAAAAAAATTTAAAATCAAAATTTTTGGAAAATTTCTTCATTGGTTTTGAGTCATTCTGAAACAAATCCTAGAATTTAACGCTTTTTCATAAATAAATAAATAAATAAATGAATATATATATATATATATATATATATATTCATATATATATATATATATATGTGTGTCATTCCAGACGATAACTCTCCTTAGGATTGATATAAAAATTCCGTTCTTGTGCCACAAAATCAAAATTTTCAAATAAAAGGATGAGTTCGTTTTCCAGCACTTTTTGAGCACATTAAATTGGTTTAATTTCAAAAAAGTGCTGAAAAAATCACTGAAAAAGGCTAAAAATCTTTAAATTTATATTTGTTAGCAGGATATTGCTCAAATAATGTTTATTAACTATAAAATAGAACATTCAAAACTTTGTGTACAAAATTATGCTGAAAATTGTTCTTAAATTTAATTAAAATTTGCTAAAGAATCGATGAAAAATGCAAAAAAGCAAAACCTTTTTTTGAATAGCAGATTATTAGTTGGAGTACGTTTTCGCGATACAATTAATAGATAACCATTTCCTTGCACTCAAAAAGCTTGACTTTCAAAACAATTCAACATTATACAATAAGATAATTTACGAAAATTCGCTCATACGATCATACTGCATGGCTGGAACTTTTAGATTAGTTTTAAAATGTAAATAGTTCATGAGATATACCTACTGATGAGATAAATAATACTTCATATGAGATATACTATTTAATATTGGCATTTTGTGCTTTACGAATTCATCGGCTCTTAAAACTTTCATTAAAGACTTCATAACATGATTACTCATCATGTTATGATTTACTTTGACGTAATCAGAAAAGGCTTGTTCGATTTAGTATGCACTAATGTGGTATTCAAAACCATTTAGTAGCTACAGGTACTCTTAAAAGAATATCCAAAGATTTCATGCGTAAATGAATAACTTCAGAAGGAGGTTAGCTCATAACTATGTTGCTCAAAAGATGTAGCATGGTAGGAATAAGGTTTCATGAATTGAACTCTTTGGTCTTTTAAGATGCATTTAAGGCATCTTTATTCTGCACTGATAAGGAAGCAATTACATTATAGCAATATTGATAAGCGCAGAAGTTGAAGCAATTGACGTTAAGTAATTTCCGAAACTATAAAATCTTGCTCTATTCTTGATCAAATTTTACCATTTTCGGAGACATTATTTTTTAAAATCTCAACTTTTACACTGTTCTAAAGTTGGTTTATTGTACAACATAGTAAATTGCTGGGCGTTTCTGGATCATTCAAAAAGTGCATTATATCTTCTATTAATCGCTGTTAAGCAATATCTGCTTTTCCTTTCCTAGCTGTGTCCATAAGTCGGAATTTGGTTCTGGCCGATTGGATCGTAAAAATGGAGCTGACAGGCCATCAGTGGAGTTGATCACCTTCTTTTTAAATATTCTTAAAAGCTTTCAATTATCATCTGATGGGAACGTGATTACCATATAATTATATTGATTGATTCCTCGATTCGAATTTAGTCGATGGATTTGATACGCTTCCTGATTGTGTTTGAGTTTTGTTTCGTTTCTTTTTTTAGGATGAACAAAGGTATCCTTTGGTTGAGGTTGACTCATTCATTTTCTGCACTAATGAAGATTGAAAACTGTCATGCCTCTACAAATGAAGAATACGTTTGCATATTATCATTTTTTTACGATACCGCGGCTATAATTCACAACCGGAATTCGTAGTTTGTTTGACTTGGTTTCCTATCTAATTGTGCTCTCAACGGCGGGAATTTGACATTTGGATATATTTTCTGAAGTTCGAGTATTCGAGAGTGCAAATGCAAAAACCGTTTGATTTCGACAACTCCACGTAAGTTGATAGATAGTTACGTAGGTTGATATTTTTAAAATGTTCCATTTATCAAACAAAATAATTTGTTTTCATAGAGACCAGAAGTAGAGATGAGAAAGCTGCAAGAAGTGGAAGAAGGGGGTGTGGTTAATTAGTCAACCAGTGATAAATTACGTTACACACCGATCAAAATTGCATGTTCATATAAATAACAAATATTTTCCTCACCACTACATTACCAAGTTGAAGTAGATACTCACCTTGGACATTGTATTCTAGATAAATTAATTGATATTTCTTGAGCTGTGGGAGTTGTGTAACTTGTACCAAACAACTTGGATATCTATGTATTTTAGATTGCAAATCTGGTTTTGATTTACATCCGAAAGGCTCTTCTCATTGCTGTTGACAATGTTATAAATGTAAATCCGCTCGAGGTTCCTATTCAATCCACCCCTTCTATCATTAAAATTCCACCGTGAGTTAGTGTAAACCATTATTAGCGATCTGCATATAGATCGTGTCTTCGAGTGCCTTCTCCGTTACCTACAGTTTATCATGCAGTTTTATGCTCTGTTGTTGCCAGATGTTTTTGCAGTCTGACAACCAATCCACACACTACATAACTCAATATCTACTAAACTTCTTTACTGCTCACCCTGCAATTGTAGCATCCTTCACTAGGAGTAGCAGTCCTTTCATGTTACAACTATCAGTTGTTTGCTAACTATATATCATTGTTAGAGACGTGCCAATCATGAATATGTAGATTAGCTTATTTTAGTGTATTTCGAAGGCTACATCCATATTCCAATATTGTGACGCTGATAACTTTTTGTTTCAGGTAAGCTGCGATTCGCACTTCATGTTGTTTAGTTTGGTGAGTAGCAACGTATAAAAACAAACCAGTACCAAAGTTCGTATTAACTTGAGAGCGTTCATATCGAAGTTGTACTACGCAGACAACATAATAATAGCGTACTCATAATTTACGGTAAATATATTGAAAATAATTTAAGCAGTATCTTGCAATAAGTTCTAGTTTCCATCACCGATACGTAGTTTGTTATTATTTATCATAATGGTAATAATAAATTGATAATTTGAATCTGATTAGATAAGCTCTCTGAAATGTAAAAATAATGGAAGAATGAACGAACTGAATCAAAAACTGAGTCAAAAACTTGAGATAGGTTGAGTTTATGTACGTGGATTCGTTAAGTTGAGATTTAATGAAGATAAGAAATGAAATAGTTTAAAAAAATGGATTGCGAAAGTAGAATTCTTGATTTCGACTTTCTTATTTTATCATGCTAATTAGAATGAAGAATAGAAACTTCGATAAGCAATGACTTCAGGATATAGTTGAGGGTACCTACGTGATACCATACACTTTGTTATTGGCTAATCTTCATGACCAACCAAATCCCAGTTTATCATGATGATTTAAAGAAATTCGCCTAATAAAATGCTGATGATTCAATACATTCCATTCATTGACGCATGATTATCCATCATTTCACAAGTAATTAATTTCGAGGATGATCCCTCAACACCGTTACTTGTCAAGACAACCGATAGACGACAACAAACAATGAATGGTCTTGTGTGACTAACGATTATTGGAAGTTCATTCATATTTTGAGCGTTACTAAGCAACTCTCCATGCGTGGCATTCAAAGCGTAAATAGCTTTAGCAAGGAAATACGCTTTTACAACGACATGAACCTGCGCTTTCGCGTGAGTCATTCCTTACAGTAAAACAGTCATTGAATGCTTAAGTGTTATTGGGCTTTGAAAATTGGAATATCAATGCGAGCTTTTGCATGCGAGTGAGTGCGGGTTTACCTACACGATTAACAGCACAATTGACGAATCCATTCATAACCAAATCTCACAAATATGCAAGAGTTATTTGTTCAGAGCTGCCCTAGAACTGGATGAGTTTTGTAACAAGGTTCTGACTCCATATTTCCACCTGAAAGCTAAACATTATCAACCACTAAATTCTAGCCATGGTTAGAATTATTTATTGTTCTAGTTTGCCATAGATTTGATGACGGAATGAGATTCACAAGAAATTTATTAAGAAAGTTATTTATTAAACCGTTATCACCCAACTCTATTTAAAATATTTTCCCTAAACATTGATTTAACTGTAATATGGAAAGATTTACTTGTCAAATTACAATAATTATGGAGGCGTCATTAAAAAGGGATCATGATTGGAAATCATGGGTATAATGACTTATGTAATGAATTGCATTATTGTCTAACGTTCTTCTTGGAGCTCGGAAAGGTGTTACAGTTTTCCACTTGTTGGTGAAAAGAGAGGTATACATTCATCGATATATTCATATTCTCATTTCGGGTATTGGTAAAAATCCAGAATATTCTTTCCAGGATGATTAGTCACAGAAATAGCGTTACTAAGACTCCAGCCAGTAAGAATTCGATATTTGGTTGAATTAACCCGTGAAGTGCTCAGCAATGTTTAATGACATACTAATTTATCAATACGATGTATTTTCAAGTGAATGCGTTCTATTAACTGCTCAGAAACTCAGAATCGGAGCTTTGCAGTTGGTTTTGCGCTAAATGCCTCATATTAAAACCTTTACATTGCGGGATGACTGTGTTTCACAAGGACTGGATTCCATAGAGGCCTTATAAAAGTTCCTTTGGAACTATTTCCATCAAGCTAATTAACACTAGAGTTCTCTTATCCACTATAGACGATTTGAGAACTCTATAGCTAACTCGCTGCATCACTTTGTTTAATGGATGAATGGATAATTTCGTAGTTGAATCTCAAATTACCTACCTACATTCTTCCTTCTGGATGTGCCATTGGGGTACCTTCGCGAACCAAAATTGTCTCGCACTTATTTACCACGATTTTAGCGTTGAACTTACTTTTCTGTAATGGTTCATGAACTCACTATTATTGTTTCAACCACACCGTATACTAGAATGCTTGTCCTTATGGTAACAGGAACCAAACGAGAAATGGACGATTTCATCTGTTTTATTTTCAACTGCTGAAAGATCTCGTAGGTAGGTTTACAAAAAAGGTACAAATTAAAAGGTGTTGTATGATTGTTGTATCGTTTGGTGTTGGATGACTAAAAACCACGGTAAAGAAAGCCAAATGACGTCTTAGACATATAAAGGATCGATCTCACCTCCGTATGAATCCACCTATGACGTATATGTATTTTCTTTTTAACGATTTTTCTACTGATAATTTCAAGTTTTGTGCTGAAAATAAATTCGAAGTTGGACGATTTCAAGGGCGTTGAATCCGATTCTTAGGTCAAACGTAAAAATACTGAGACACGGAAATAACCTACCAGTTGTTACAAATGACACCAGCTTACCTATAATTGTACCCACATACTTCAAATTGTTTGCCATCCATGCAAGCCTGGCCATTTACTGTGGACTCTGTAGACATTCAAACGGCGGCGGATACTCGATCCCACTCGCGCTTTATGGGCACGACTCAGTCGTTTCCGATTCGCGAGCTCCGGCGGAATCCGCCATACCGCACGAATGGGAAATGCAAATCCAAGAAAACGAACGGCGCCGCATCCCATAAAACTTCCCCGCAGAACCGTCCAAAGCGAAAAACTCGATGTGATGTACACGGGGTCAAGACTCGCTAACGTTCCGGCCAATATGTCAACTCTTCCACAACAAACCCTCTCCAGGCGGCAAAAGTCTCTTTGCATTAAACGAACCCATTCCCGTTTTTCATTCTTCGAATCTTTCTCCCTGTAGAAGATCCTTCAAAAACGTCGATATGCGCTTTGGTGTCTGCCGACTCATCCAGAGGATAAATCCGAAAGGGTATCTTCGCGGCAGCGCTCGGGGGGTCCAAGAGACGAACCAGGCGCCTCTCTAGCCCTTGGGGTGCGGAGAAGCCTCAATATAATTTTCGTCTTGAAGTCTTCCTAATGGCCTGCCATGACCTCCCTCTCGCACCCGCCACAACACAGATCTTCACCGCGTTTTCTCGGCATCCCATTATTTCATCCCTGGTAATGATTACAGTTAAGCTGGCGCGCTACAGGCGCGAAGTCACTAAACGCTCGTGATCAAGATGGGGATTTACTGCTGCAAATCAACGACTGAGCAAAGGAGATACGAATCCCATTCGCTCAATGATCAGTTGCAACTAATTTATTATACGCTTTCGAAAAAAAAAAACCTGGAAAAGATCCTTGTTTTTGAGTTTTGTGCTTTTTGGAGAAAAAATTGATTCATTATTCCACTAGTAGACAATCAGAATCACTCAACTCCCATATTATGTAGGAAAGCTCATGTAATACATTGATTAAAATACAGTGGAATTCCTTTAATTGAACCAATGATTATTAAAACAGTCAGGTTGTTGAAACAAAGTACCTTGAAACCGCACCCATCATTTGTTTATCATTTTTTTATTCATACGAGCTAAAGCCTAATTACAGATAATTCAACAGAAAGAATTAATAAGAGTAAATGCAAAATAACATCTATTAATGGATAGTTGAGCAAATTACACAGATATATATTCTTAAGGAAATTCACAACTAACAAAACATCAGAATTTTACATAAGAGCTCAGAATATCAGCACTTACCTACAGTTCTCACTTCACTATTCAGCGCCTAACACTATCTTTAATGCCGACACAGATTCTGTAAATATGTCCAATTCCGAATTGCCTGAACCGGCAGTCGATTACAGAATGCTTGCATGGGGCTATTTCTGAGGTAGCTCGTGGATGCTCGCCTCAAATAAAATGGCTGCTCTAGCCTCGTGCAGTAAGGTGGAGCATATGTTCACATAATATGAGAGAAGAAGGGGCAATATGTCGTTCCTATCGAACTATATAACTGTTATATAGTTCGTTGGTCGTCTTAGACAGATCCCAGGTCTCTCAGACAAGTCTTTAATCATATTTTCAATCAATATTACATCATCTCAATTTGTAGTATTGCTTGGGCTCTCCCGGGGTGCGGCATAACATTGGCACTACATTATAATTGTCGTGCACTGCAACTTAGTGCATTGTACCTGGGCTTCGAGGGATGGTGGGAGCTACCGTTTTGCCAATCTTCTCATCACCAGTTGCCCGGGAGCCACCATGGTGGGTGGGCCTAGCATACTGTGCATGCCGAAACGAGAAAATTCACGAGCTCTAGAAATGATGCAACTGGCTTATCTCCAATTGGGGTTGAAAGTGTTTTTAGTAACTTTTTGAGCACATTTGTTGAAAGCTGAGCAATTTAATTTGCTCAAAAAGTGATGGCCAATAATCTCATCCTTTCATTTGGAAAGCTTGATTCTTTGGCACAAGAACGGAATTTTTATCTCAATCCTAAGGAAAGTTATTCGGAAACGTGTTAAAAAAAATCTAGGAATCGTTTCAAAATGCCACAAAACAGATTTCAATGACGAAAGTTTTCAAAAATTTTGATTTTAATTTTTTAAACCATTGCAGTGGCTAGATTTTCAGCGAAAATTCGCTAAAAAATCAAAACAATCCAAATTGTTGGTAAAATGGTATTTCTTGCAAAATTGTCCCCAACTTCATGACCTCTGGGTCGCAGTATATTCATCAGTTCGCTCTCCATTATGCGGAAAACCTCTGACGTGACGAAATATTATAAAATAATTCACAATCGAGAATTTTAATAATTTCATGTTTTTGATTCAGAAAATATTTTCAGAGTAATTTTATTCATTAACCTGAGTCCTTCCCGTCGCATTGGTTTACAAATCGTTTTTATAGAAGAGATTATAACTCATAAACTTAACTGCAGCCTAATTTGATATCTGGCTGTTTGTTAGGCTTAGGTGTTGAGTACAGAAATTTTACGATGTTGGCTGGTTAACTTACCTATTTAATTACTCCAGCCTTAATGAGGCTTCTTCCGCAATTTTTAAATTAGCGAACTCCATGAGTAGCAGTGAATAGCCGTCTATAAAAGTTTATTGGTCGCAATGGTTGACCAACTCTGGGATTTTATCGATATTCTGTTTACATTGGGCCCCCACACAACTTAAGCTAAGTAGAGCTGCTTGCCGTGAAAGCGTCCCCACCTTTGGAACCGGGTCGGATAAGAACCGTAATATAAAATTTAAAAAAAAAAAGCTAAAATGTTTACTTACAAACGATCTCGTTAACCCCAATCCTACTCGGGCGTTCGCTAAACCATCAAAGAAAACACGAGCGAATTTCAGGAGGGAGACCCATTAAAAATTCTTTCAGGTTGACCAATCTCAAGTTTTTATATATTCCGCATAACCCCCTCTCCCTTCCCGCATCATCATTACATGTTCTTCATGATGGTCGCGAAGAGCAGATAAAATTAAGTTGCATCACGTTGGGATAGACGAGATATAAACGACTTTGATGAAGACAGAAACTCCAATTTGCATGTTAAGTGGCTAGTACCCGTTTAGGTATAATTAATTAATTTGTAAATTATTTTCTCTTTTGAGGAAAAAAAGGAACATTTTTCCAGGAAGGGTCAAAACGTTAAATTGGTGGGCAAAGTTGGACGGAGAATGTGTTCTGGGCGGTGGGCCACGAAATGCGCCCGGGGCGATTCCTAAACACAAGCGTGTTAAGGTAATCATTCCGTGATTAGTCAATTGAGCCGGTTGTTGGGTACGTATAGTTAGGTACTAAATTGATGAAAATTGCTTCGGAAAACATGTCAACGTGAGGTAATCAATGTAAACCGAAAGTTTCTAAGTAGGACGTGAAGGGGGTTAGAAAGGTTTAAAAAAAAAGTTTACCATGTTTTAAAAAAATTTTAATTGAAAGTGCAACATCTACTGAACATTTCAAGATCAGCGGCATGTCTCTACTACGAATATTAACGATGATATGAGTTTTCTAATTTAATATCCTCTCGGTATATAGCTCGGTGCAGATAAATAACACCCGTATGGCAACCGGAAGTGACGTCAGAGATACAGGTGGGTAAACGAGTGCTTATCTTAATTGGTGTACAGATAAGGTTCCCCTCGTATAATAAAAATCAATTAGGTCCTCGGTGGTTGTGATTTCATCCCCTTTTCCAGATCATATACCCCTAGGCCCTTCTTTCTCCCCCGCGCGCGCGCAGGCTCCCCCCGCTGTCTCTCATCGCGGTCTCCCCCCGCGGTCTCTCTCTCTCTCGTCGGTCATGATTTTCAAATATGTAAGCTCCCGTATAAACGTCGTCGTGTGACGGACGACTTACCGCGAGCCCATTTCTTAATTGGTTTATAGATAAGGTTCCCCAACGCCGCCGTCAACCCGTGTACCCGTCCCCGTTTCGTTCGCCAAATTCTGATTAGTTGGGATTATTTTTCCTCGAATAATAATGAAAGGTGACCTCAATAATAGAGAGGTCGCACGTTCTTGCTATCCTTGCAACCCGTGTCAATCAAAACAGCAGTGTCTACCTCCCATCCCCCCCTTATCCTAGCGTTCTCCCCCAACCATAGCAATCGTCAGCTCTCTCTCTTTCTCTCTCTCTCTCGTTAGGGAAGACCAAGATTTTTGATGTGTATGCTAATTTTCCGTATAAAACATAGAACTCAGATCCGCCGAGAGCTATTATCGTGTTTAATAATGTTGCCGTCGAGTCTATTGAAATCCGCTGTGTGTCTCCTTGTCCTACCATTCTTTTCTCTCGCGTATTCTATTACGAGTGAAAATCGTGGTGCATCATACGTGCGTAACTCCCTTACCACTTCCGAGATATTACAAATTGAAATTTTAAATGATGGGTTACAAACTCAAGTAATCTTGATTTTCTATGAACGGTCCCCTATAATAATCAATGCTGAAGAATTCCTTCATTTAGCATTTTCGTGGCAAAAAATTGTATCACTCCCTTACCACTTCCGAGATATTACAAATTGAAATTTTAAATGATGGGTTACAAACTCAAGTAATCTTGATTTTCTATGAACGGTCCCCTATAATAATCAATGCTGAAGAATTCCTTCATTTAGCATTTTCGTGGCAAAAAATTGTATCACTATTCGCCGAAGCCTTCCATTACCCATTCGGATTACGAAGTGGAATTCCGCATAAAGACTTATTATCTGAGGAGGTGCAGGATGGGGAAGAGGGGGAGGAGGAGGATGATAATACGGAAGAAGGAGATGAAGAAATAAGAGGAGGGGAAGATGCAACTACTGATTGGGTCCACTCTGATATGTCAGATGAACATCTCTGGGTAAGTACCTTCTCATTTCCATCCTCACTCATACGAATTGGATATAATCAAATTTATTCGAATCGTAATTTTCTCTTTTTTCAAAAGCCAACCTTTTTCTCTTTCAACTAACATAATTTTTTTTCCTCACCTTCGTCCTCGTCATCATTTAGGTACATGCGACTCGTCCTCGAGGAGGAAGAGGAGGATGGAGAACAGGAGGATGGGGAGACGCTAACAATGTGAGCACTCGGGGAGGAGAGAATCATCATCATAAAAGAGAAAATGTTTCCAAGATTTCAACAACGTCTCAAAAACCATTTTTCCTAAAAGTAAGCCACAAACATTTTACACTAATCTTCATTTTTACTTGCTTCAACCTACCGGCGTCAGTGATGCGTTACCCGCACACAGGAAGTCTCTTTGTGATTAGAAGAGAAAGTGTGTCAAATGTAGAGGGGTTATTACCCGTTAGAGGTGTACTATAAAAGCTTTTAGCGGGAAAACGAAATTTGATGGAGCAGATGGAGCAGACGAAATTTAAAAACTACATCCTACTATCTACTGAGCTCGCACGCCACACCACTCCAACTGATCACACCTGCACCTCATCACTGTTCTTCTTCTTCTTCTTTGTTCTCCAAACACTCACTGCGACGACGAGCAATAAAACAAGCATAAATTGTAATTATTTATATTTTTTATTTTGTAAAATAAATATTTAAAAAATTTACAACTCTTCTCACATGTTTTTTTTGTCTCATCCTCCATCTCTCTCTCTCTCTCTCTCTCTCTCTCTCTCTCTCTCTCTCTCTCTCTCTCTCTCTCTCTCTCTCTCTCTCTCTCTCTCTCTCTCTCTCTCTCTCTCTCTCTTATTTTTCTTCTTCACCTTAAAGATATAAATGAGGTTTTTGAGAAAATAATGGTGAAAAAAACAAATTGAGTAATAGTATTTTTATTCAAGAAAACACACAGTCACACGTAAATAAAATACAAACAAAAGTGCTAGGTTAACATAGATTCAAAAGTTAAAAGTACCAATTTGATCTTTTGTCAAATTTCCATAAGATTTATAATGATTAACAACATACTTTACAATTACAGCACATAGTCACACGTAAATAAAATATTTAAAAAGTGTTAAGTTAACATACATTCAAAGTTGAGAATACCAATTTGATCTTTTGTCAAATTTCCATAACTCGAGGGTTTACTAACAGCATACTTTACAATTTCAATGTAATCTAAAATACATTCTCTTTTAGCGGATAATTCCGATAATTTTTCAATAGCAAAATACAACAATTCGGCAAAATGAAAAAATTCTGCTGGAGTAAACTGAAATTTTTCTCCATTCTTTATGTTACGAAATTCTAAATGAGGTACATAGAAAATTCTCTTTAAAGTAATAACAATTTCCTTACTCGTTAGTACAAATTCTGGTTTAAAACATCTAGTTTTCTTATCTTCAATGTCATCTCTTGAACGGTCCATAAGAAGCATAATTAGCTCTTTAAGAATTGAAAATACGTCATTTACATCTTGCATGGATAAAAACAGATATTTCTTAGAACTACCACCACGCTTTGATAAAAGTAGGGAAGGTTGGTGTTGGTTAAAGTTATGTCTGATAAAGAGACCAATAGTTACAAACTTTGTGTCTGAATGATTGAGTGAAATTTTACTTTTACAATATCCGAAAGTAGGAATATTTGCATATTGATTTACCACGTAAGATCGGGTGAGACGGTAGTGAATGTTCTCATAGTTGGGTAAGTCATTTTTTCTAACTCCCATCACCATTTCACTTTCATTTTCTTTATCTTCCTCGACGGCAATCCTCATTGTTCCAACTTCATCAGATCCCAGCTCTCCATCTTCTTCTTCTCGAGTTGAGACGTCACCTTGCATAATCTTCTCAACTTGTGTAGCTAAGATCCTCTCCACCTCAGCATCACCACTGTCCTCAGAGTCGTTGGAGACATCGTTCTGTTTAAACTTCTTGATTGACGGTTCATCTTCTTCTGCTCTTTCTTCACGTTCTGTTGACTCAGCATTTTCAGATTTCGGAACACTTTCATCTTCAAAACCAGTAGCAGCAGCACGACCACTCACCTCACCTTCATTCACAAGATGAGACTCTTCTTTCAGTTGCTCTTGTTCTTGTTGACTCATGATTTGATCAAAAAATCCTGAATCCATCGAGAGAGTAGAATGGTGTTCCATGTTTTCACTTCACAAGTTTGAGGTAAACTGATTTGTAAGTCATTCGTTCATTGGAAAATATTACGTTTCTCCCTCCTCCTCCTCCTTCTCTACCCCCTCCTCTATTGCTTTCGAGTAACAATCCCAGTTAACGGTTGATAAGTTGCAACCATATCGTTGATTACTATGCAATATGCAGTAGTATCTTTAGGAAAGCTCGATTTCGATTCCATTTCAATTCGTAGATCTATTGTAGACGATTTAACACTCAATTCTTGTCGAGAGGTATCAATTACGTAGATTGGGTTTGTCTCAAATTCTGATCGGCTCATTAACGGGTAAGACTCAGATTCCTGCATATAACTGGCACGGAATCGGGAGTATAACTCGTACATCGTAGATTTCTCTCCTCTGAGATTTAAATATGGGAAAGAACGATCATTCAAATAGACCTTCAGCTCTGACAAGTTACAACCATCAAAAAGTGAGGCGTTTGCCTTAACATTATTCTTTTTACCCGTTTGGAAGGCAACTATAACGTAGCGAGGTGTTTCGAGCGCACTAGTAGTTTTAAGTGTCCAGGTAATTTTTGTAGTTTCAGGTAGAGTAGGAAATTCGTAATTTTCCCACGCTCTATAAGCGATTTCGATAGGACGATCGTTTTCAATAATTTTCAAAAGATTCAACTTTTGATAAGCATCTATTTTCAAATGCGGTACTCTCCACTGTAGATCTGTTAGTTCCATTTTGTAAGTTGATGCATCTCCGGTTCCGATGACGCAATTATTTCTGCTGCTAGCCAACAAGATAACAAGCTCCTGTTTCTGATTCAAAATAACTTTTTTGTAGTGTTCAAAAATCGGTAGGAAAAATTTCAATGGGATGCAATATGAAAATGGACCGCTTTCATTGGTGTCTTTGATTGAAGTCCATCCGGTATTATCCAATGATTTGTCCCAAGGTTTGTGAGTTAAAAGACCTCGGAGTGTGCTCGTAATCCCAACATTTTTCATCTTATCAACTGTCACTCCTGATAACTCATATCGAAGCTGATCGAATAGGAAAGCCACGGCGTTATTGACGAGTTTTAAAGTTGAATCTGTAGAACCATCTTCCTTTGTCAAAGTTCCAGCGATGTAAAGGTAACTTTCTGACGGTAACGTGATATTGTCCTGATGATTGATTTGGATCCTTATCTCATCATTTACGTTAAAGGTATTAGATGAAAATGGTGTGTGCGAACGATACTCAAAATGAGTAATCGAATCGTCAACTTGCACCTCGTCAGTAACTGATAAAACTTCCATTATTTCAAACAAGAACTGTCAGTCCCAATGATTTTAAAAACCGACGATTTTGAGGTGTTAGCGTAGCAACGTTCGACGAAGTTCTGACAAATTTTCCAGGTAACTGTTTTCTTTTTATCACTGCCGAGGACGATGATGAGTGCGATGGGTGAAACATGGGAGCTTGTCTCAATGGTTGTGACGACGAGGACGACAACGTGGACGATGAGAATGAAGATCTAGGATGAGAACGGTGACGATGATGATTAAATGTTAGCCCCATTATTTCTATCTATGTTATACTATTTATTAGATGTAATTTGACATTAATAACTTCACCACGAAAATTAATAAGTCGATCGTCTTGATCTTTAAAAGACAGTACAATTTTTTCAATACGTCTCGTATTTATAGGTAAATAAATAACATTTCTAGGTGTTTCTACAATCTTAAATCCTGGTGGCACAGCAGGATATAGTTCGTACAAAATATGAGACAACTTTCCGTTCTGATAAGAACCTGTCACTAAGTTACATTCTGCTCTGATTGAATGCACATCTTGAATTGAAACTGGTAAATCGGACTTGTGGGTTTTATTAGGTTCTAAAATTCTCGGAGTGAAGCCGAGAAGGGGGCCTATGGTTCCTAATTGTGAAAAATCTATCGGTAAAGTTGAATGAATTTCCGTTTGTAACGTATTATTATTTGCACGTATTGAAAGCTGGTTCGGAGGTTTTACCTCTTTTTGAAGCGTGCTGTTAATATCGGACAATTCGTACGATCCTGTTGGAATTTGAAGCACCATTCCTCCAATTGGAAAACGATTGTTTTTCCCCGCCTCAATATTAGGGATTGAATTGTAAACTGAAAAATCGATTAAACCCAGTTTCCATTCTCCACGACTTGTGTCCAAATGCGGCCACAAATCTGCTGTTATTATCGACTTATTTCCCGATATGCAAAACATGTTCACTCTACCAAATCTCCTTTAAAACTGATGATTATGTAACAAAAATTGTAAACATAAATGCCCGCAAATAATTTGATTCCCCTTTTGAAACGAATCGTAATTGTAGAAAATTGTAACGGGTGGACCACCGCTAGTTCCCGAAAAAAAATATCTCCGTAATTCTAAGGGGGGAGGTAAATTTCCGTATGAATCGAAATAGTAAATTGTATTCAATTTACGTTTAAAGGCAACCCAGTGTGTTCCTAAACCATATCTCGAGTCAAGATTAACGATACCACACTCAAACTTTCTCATACGGGAGGGTAAAGCATTTCTTTGAAAAACACCTCTGAAATATGGAATTTTAAATTTACTCGCGTATTTAATTAATTCAAAATTTGAAAGCGGATGAATCGGAATTTTACTTCCTTTTAGTATGAACTTTTTTCCCTCCGCCACCTGCGCTCTTCTTCTGTTTTCTAGCACCCGTTTTATTTTTCTTCCCTTCCCCGCTCCCTCCCCACGCACCTGTCCCTCTACCTGACATCTTATACGGGCGAAGATATAGGCCGGCGCCGCCTTTCCTACTCTCCATCGCTCTATTATGGCGCTCTTCCTCCTCCAATCGCCTAGCATTTACTCTTGCGTCCGAGATGGCCTTCCCCGCACTTCCTAAACCCCCAACAATTGAACCTAGAGTCCCAAGTCCCGCTAAAATTAAGGGTAATATACCACCGCGTACTCTACGCAATTTTCTTTTATTGTTAACACCCCCTCCACTCAATTTACGTTTCGCTTTCATTCCTGTAGTGACGAGCCAAGCAGCAGCCTTTTCACCAAAACTCGCGTCTTTAGATTTAACTCTTTGCCAAGCCTGTTCTTCAAGTTTTAAATCAGCTTCACGACGTAGAGTCTTGTAAGTAGACGGATCTTTTTGAGATTCTGAATAGGCGATATCGTGTTCTTTACAAAATTTATCGAGCTGATTAATACCTTTATCCCCGCGTTGTAATCTCTCTTCTAATTTCGTACCGGGTCCGCAGAATTGATAAGAAGGAATATGAAGCTCAATTGGAACCTTATCAATCAAAGAATTTAAAAGACCTCCTCCCTGAATACAATTTCCACTACAACTAGTCTTTTTCAACCTTCTCTGTACCATTTTATACTGACAAATGGGGGTATGGTGGGAAAGGTTTACCAATTTATACGTTCTTTCCAACATTTTCACGTTCGATAAAAAACGGACGAATAATGTTTTGTTCGATCCAATTTTCGCGTGCCCCAGGAATTGTCATCTGGTGTGCGAATGCTACACTGTTTGGCGTTAACATTGCATAAAACTGATAAAACATTGTTGATAATAGTCTCACGATATAATTTAGCGTGGTAGCATCTGATTGGTTGATCGGATCCGCAACGTTTGTGACTCGTTTGTTCAATATATCAACAACGTTTGGATCCTCGTGAAAAAAGTTTGTTTTTTCATTGACATATTCCACGTTAGTTAGCTGAGTGTCCACAACTTTTTTGTCCACATAAAACTTTGTTGCTCCGTCAGTTGTAGAGATAGGTTCACCGAGGTTTGCAATACGTTTCAATTTAAAGTCCCAATTGTTGTTTTCAACCATCGCGGGAAAATTCTCATCGACGTATTTTTTATTTACAGCGTCAAACGGATGTGTAGGCATCTGCTCTAAATTAGCCAGCTTTCCCCTTTTAACGTCAAAAATGACCTTATCTTTCTCGTCCTCTTTTATATTAAGACAGTTACGTTTTAGGTAGCTGAGTTTTACTATATCCTCATCACTGTTAGGTTCGGGTAAATTTATTATCGGTTTTCCTCGACAATCGAACTCATTTCCTGTAGCGGCATGTTTGAGGCATTGTTTCTCTAAGTTAGTTAATTGGTATACAACTACCACTTCACGAGCATTACGTCCACGACCTACATTCACTAATCTTTTCCCGCTCATATCATAATTACCCGCGTGTTGAGTTTAAAACCAACTCCCGGTGGACCTTGAATAATGCCGGCGCTAGCATGACCACCAACTGACTCAATCAAATCGCCGCTCCAACGACCGAATTTATCTACGCTCATCTCAAATCTCGAATGATTATAAATGAAACAATTTCGGTGCTTTTATAACACCGAGCTCAGTCAACTCTTCTAAAATTGAAATTATTTCGTTCGAATGAGCGTTATTTCCGGCTTGAGAAGAAGCAACAAGTTTTTTCAATCTTTCACATAATTCGTTTACATTATCAAAATAAACGTACTGAATATTAGGTAATGAGGGTGATGTCTGCCTAAACTGATAGCCCGAACCAGTTAGAGAAGTGTCAAGCAACATTTCTTCACCAAAATCCTCATCCTTGCCCTCCTCCTCATCCTCACGACGATCTCCCTTTATTTTTAGGAGGGTGGGGGTAGCGGTAGCGGCAGGGGATAATGAGGATGCGAACAATTTTGAAATAATTTGCCGATATTTCGGACTTTTATTGGATCGAATTCTTCCACTCTTTGTCCTATGCGCTCTTGTCAACTGAAGAATCATTTTGTACACGTTCACATCATCAGCCATATAATCTACTGGCTCTCGAAGGAAAAGTAATTTTAAAAGGCCCGGACTTAAGTTGAATGAAGCCTTGTTATCGATAGTTAATTGATTATTCGTGAAAGTAATCGTTGAATCACCTAATTTCCAACCTTTTTCAGGATCATAACGAACACCGTATGTGGTGTCCAATAATTTCTTCGCCGGTGGATGAATGACAAAATCTTGATAACGCTTGATTAAATCTGACAATTTCCACTCATCCTCAACCTCCTCCTTCTCATCTCCCTCATCCTTCTTCACCCCTCCTACCTCCCCCGATTCTATCTTTTCCAATTTAATGTCACGAGCTATCTCTTCTTGTTTACCCCCCTCCCCATCCTTACTCATTTTTGACAAAATTGCTTTCGATAACGTTTTAAGTGGAGTAATTAACGGTTTATATTGTTTTTCCAACGATTTTTCACTCATTATTTTATTAGACTTTAGTTGTTCATGTTTTTGCCTAATATTATTCTGTAATTGTTGAATTTCTAATAAAACCTTAGCTTCCTCATCCCCATCCCCCTCCTCTCTACCCTCTCCCATCTGTTTCGTTGTCATCGTGTCACTCAACTAATGAAATGGAGAGTTTTACTAAGACATATATACCTACCCATATGTTCCTCAAGATGAGCGTGTGAATGTGTGTAAAACCTCACGTTTTGACTCCAATGCATATATGTTTGTGTTCAAACGTATGAAGACAATGTTCATATGAACGTTCGTTCATCATCAGGATCGATCGTCATGTCTGAGCCATCATCATCATGTTTGATCATAATCAGGTTCGAACGATGTTCGAACGTCAAATTGAACGTTCAAACGTCAGATTCGAACGTCAGGTTGGACGTTCAACCTGTTCAAACGTCAAATTCGACGTTCAACATGTTCGAACGTCAGATTTGACATCAAATTGAACGTTCAAGCTGTTCGAACGTCAGATTCGACTTCAAATTGAACGTTCAACCTGTTTGAACGTCAGATTGAACGTTCAACCTGTTTGAACGTCAGATTGAACGTTCAACCTGTTCGAACGTCAGATTCGACGTCAGATTGAACGTTCAAGTTTGAACGTCAGATTCGACGTCAGATTGGGTTCGAACGCCTGATTCGACGTCAGATTGAACGTTCAATTTGACATCAAATTTGACGTCAAGTTGAACGTTCAACCTGTTTGAACGCTAGATTCGACGTCAGATTGGGTTCGAACGCTAGATTTGACGTCAGATTCAACGTTCAACCTTCAAACTCATGAACGGTTGGGGAGTTCAGTTAATGAAATAAAATTGTCGAACATTATGCGGTAACGTCCATTTTCCAACTCCTGTTCACGGTCTATAGTCAAAAATCCATTTTTTTCCGCCCACGCCTGTTGACAAAGTTCCTTGAATTTAGCATATGTCATATCAGTATTAACATAATCGTTATAAATGTGCCGCAAGTTAGTATCATCTTGTTTAAATAATATAATAAAATTGGCATTATCTCGAATCAATTGTTTTGGAACTCTGCTAAACGTTTGATTTAGATAGAATACATCAACATTTTTATGTCGTCCCATGGTAAAATAATCTCTTATATGTTGCTGCTTTTCAGTTGACACGTCGTCAAAAATCATGATCGAGTTAGGTTTGATTTCGTTAGGGTGAACTACTTCGTCATACTCAGAAAATGGGAAATAACCTATTTCACTCAAGTTGGATAGTACATTTTCCAAAAGTTGATATTTCGGTTGATAGAGAGTTTTTGAGAATATGTATACATTTTCAAAGGTTAAACCCTCTGGAGAAAATAGTAAATTTAACATGATATTTGATTTTCCACAATTAGAAGGACCACTAATTAAACATCTAACATGGTTTGGGATAAGGGGTCCGTGCCGTTTCATTTTAACCGTACTACCACCTATGGTACATTCACAAAATTTGTCAAAATTGACTATTGGTAAAGTGTTTCCCCCACTCATACTCAATGTGTAATGTTCAAGAATGGTTAAATTAGATCGTTTTTATGGATCCAGCTTGAATGTTGACCTGAAAATCCCCACCATTTCACAAAACGTTTGTCACCTTTAGATTTGAGAACCTTTTCAACAAGATAAACATCACCAAAATTGGTTTTTTTCAGTTCAAACCCATAAAAGCTACCCAAAATAGGTTCACCCTTATAATCTTTTAACAAATATGTAACCGGAATAGTTTTGTTAATTGCCGTTATAGTAAATATTTCATTAGTCCAGTTAGGTAGATAACCCTTAGCAAAAACGTGCTTGTACTTACTAATTCTTACATTATCTCCAATTTTAAATTTTATTTTTTTATCAACGCTCCCATACTTTTGTCTATTTTTCTGAATGTTTGCAGTCACTTGCTTACTATTTTGAATTGAAACGGAGGTAGGTGTCATTCCAATTGTACGATGATAGCGATTATTATATTGATGTAGTAAATTGGGTAAAATAGAAATCCATTCATACGTTCCTTGTTCGGTAAATTTTCTATACATTAACAATTTCAAGGATCTGTTGAATCGCTCGATGATGGAGCACTTTTTATCACTATACGTTACATAATGATTTATATTAAGTTCCTTCATTAAACGATTAAATTTTGAATTTATAAATTCTGTACCAGAATCCGAATGTAAATGATGTATCGGAAGATTAGCCTTCAAAACAGGAGTGATAGCAGAAACAATTACGTTAGCTGTTTTATCTTTCAGAGGAATAGCGTATGCAAATTTTGTAAAACAGTTTATTATTGTAAGAATGTATTTATACCCTTTATTAATTTTTGCGTGAGGGATCATTTCAACTAAATCTATTTCAAACAGATCGTGAATTCCTTTGAGTTCAACGGGTCTTGTAGGGAAATTTTTACGAGCAGTTGAGTGAAGTTCACGCGCCAGAAGCTCTCTAATTGGTGCCATGTTGATTACATAATGAACTCTGAAACTGATTGTAGGTTAATTTATAGGTTGACTGCCTCGCCACTTTCAATTTTATAATGTCCATACGCGTAACTCGTTATTCCATCGCGTAATATATACCGTTTATTATCATACGGTGAAAGAGATAACTTAGTCATTTCAACATGTTGACGCGTGTTATCTGTAATGAGTGTAAGTATCTACCGCCCGCCTTAACGTTTTATATCTTCTCTCGTTTCCCGCTTCGCTAACATACCCCCTCCCCCTCCACCCCTTTCCTACCTTTTATTTTGTAATGTCCGTAAGCTAGACTCGTGATTCCATCATCTAGAATATACCGTTTATCGTCATAAGGGGAGAGAGATAATTTATTAATTTTTAGAGTAAATAATTTATGTTTTTTCGATCTAATTGTATTGCTTTCAGTGTGAAACTTGATATAATTAAATAAGCATCTTTTGTACGATTTATGACGTAACTGATGAGAGATAGCGCTACGGTTTACCCCCTTGGCCACCTTTTTCTCCTTTTGATCACCCATCACGAATGAATAGCATTTTGAACGTAAACCGACAAATTCGTGTATTGGTTTACTGTCAGTTTCATCGGTGAAAGTTCCCAATACATTTTTGTTGTACGTAATCCTGCATTTATGTCCTTCGGGATATTTAAACGTATCAAATTTGTCAATGTTACGTAGCATATCGTCATACACGTCTGGGCTTTTGATTTGGTACATTAGTGAATCAGTGTCTGTGAAGAGAAGTTTCACGTGTTCCCTATCGTACGTTTTCATAATATAATTGTAATGAAACGAGTACATGATATTTTTCGCAATTTCGAGCGTAGTGAACCCGATGAATATAGGTTGCTTGAGTTTACAACTAGCCTTTTTCAACGCTAGTCCTGCTAGATGTTCATCGAATATATGTATCGATTTTAAACGGGGAGACGCTGACCACTTGAGTAATTTTGTTTCAGACGAAATCAATTTGAAATCTGTATGCTTACGCACGTTTTCCAACGATTTACCATACACAGAATTAACCATTAATTTGAAGAAATTCTTTTCAAAATTCGTGTTTGAACTTTGTCTTTTTTCAGTATTAAAACTAATAAACGGTTTCATCCATGCCTCTTGTGAGAACGATAAAACACGATGAATTTTAACTAATTTTAACCCTAATTGAAGGTATAACTTTAAATTTTGATAGTGTATTATATAATTTTTTTTATTTTCTAAAGTGGTTAACAATTTGTTTACCTTTCCACCTAATGGATGATGACATTGTTTCGCAATTTTCAACGAATATGGTGACAACATTTCCTTAGTTATTTCACAATTGGTTGGTGCTAACGGGTAATCGTTATGTAAATCATGTAATTCTGAAGGATAGTCCAAGTCTACTTGGAGTATATACCCTACATTTGATGTATTTGACACGTTTGAGAAATCTATACTCGCTATTTCACTGTCGCTGAGCCATTTAAAGTCACCTTTTGGTAAGTGTTGAGACATTGCTGTACCATACAAATTCGTGCAATCATAGTACATAATCCAAGTTGTGGGATCTTCTGAATTATAATCTGGTAAATTCGGGTTGTTTGCCTTTGCGTGTCTATGTGAAATTTGACTTAATCCTCCTCGAATCCCTTGTTCGATGAATATATGTTGCGATATATCAGTTATTAAGTCTAACTTAACTTTAGTCATTTTTAACATAGATGACCACGCGAGACCTGGAGCTGAATAAACATTTAATGGATCAATTTGATAATATGAAAGAGCCATTCTTCTGAAACGTTGAAATACGCAAGCTAACAGTAATGTATCTGTTAGTAAATATAAATCGTGATAGTGTTGCATTGTTTGCATATTGAATGTGCTCCACACAGTTTGAGCATGTTCATAATCCGCGTCAGAAATTGATGATTGTGTAAGATCATTATAAAATTTTGTTTTATCAGGTAATTTTGTTTCCGCAAACTTTGTTATATCCGTCATATAAGTGTAGGGGTAAACTCCTTTACGAAGCAGTAAAGGGATATGATTATGAGTTGTTGTTGGAAGAGTAGAAAACATTAAATCGAAGTTAGACTCGATATTTCCTTCATTGTGTAAGTTAGTTACCAAAGATTGTAGACTTTCATTTAAAAACGCTAACGAATCTAAAAATCTGAGATTGCCCAATTTAATTGAAAGATATTTTTCAGATGTTTGAGCGATACACTCCATACTTAAATGAGAATATTTGTTAAAACCTTGAAGCAACAAGTGTCCATCGTACGATTTTAAATTATGAAAAACAACGGGAATAAAGAAGTTAACTCTCCTTGATAAATTACACGATTGATGCGCAATTCCGAGACACTTTGAGTTGTAAAATCTATAATGTTCGTGATCGAAAACGCGAACGTCTTCAGATGAAAAAGGTTCTTCACATAAATAGCATATTGTAGCTTGCTCTTTCATTTGTTCCATTTCTGGGGTTACTATTAAAGGGGCGTCGTATTGTGTAAAAATGTTTTCTTCGATATATTCCGCCTCGTTTAGTAAACATTTTAAAAACTCGTCAATTACGTTAGGTCCCGAATAAACACGTGTCTGATAAATTTTATCGTCTGCCCCAATGATGACGTAACAAAACCCTGAAGGTTCATGTTTGGCTATTTCAACCGTATTTTTGCTCACTCTTTCCCCTCCACCATCAACATCATCATCATTGTCCACATCTTGAGGCTTCTGCTCCTCATCTATTGGTTTAATAAACGCTTCAAAATCGCAGTAAATAACTATGGGAGATTTAGTGCATAAAGAATAATTTGAAAATTTCAATACTTTATCATTTTCCTGAGGGAGAATAGTTTTTTGAGCTCCGAAAGTTTCACAAAGCTGTGTATGCTCTTCTAATGTTTTTGCTGAGTAAAATCTATGTAAACAATAATTGCAATAAAATGCTTGATTGTCGTTCTTGGTTACACCGCGAAGTAAACTATTCAAGTTTTTTATTAAACAAAAATGTGATCGATTTTGACCGTCTTTCACCTCTGTCAATAGCAGTAAATTAACGTGATGTTTTCTATTTTTATATGTAGTAATTCTCGCGGGGTAAACTTCGTTTTTTTCCCAAGCAAACACGTTGACTGATATTTCAGAATTTAGTTTTTCAAACAAGGTAATTTTAGGGATTTGAACGGGAAACGTTACATTATTAAAATTAAGCTCGTTATCAAATTTCCTTAAGTAGGATAGCTTATAATTGCGAGATGGGTGAGGATGGATAGCGGCTAAAATTGACCATTTGAAACACTCATCATCAAAATTACGTACATTAATTATCGAATGTTTAGAATGAGATATTGGTTTAGGTGTTGGTATGAAACTACCTCCGCGAATTGGTTTATATTTAACATATAACAGTTCAACTTGGATCACTTTATCATAAATCCATCCTGACCCGTCTCTTACAAATTTCTCTAAACGTCCGTTAATATCATTTGCCGTTTCATCAAATTGTGCCTGAAAATCATTTTCGTGCAAAAGCGTGCATATTTTACCTTGAAAGTGAGGACTTTGTTCTAATTTTGTATCATCAACTATTTTATAAAGTAACACATTTACAGAAATGTACCATTTTACACCTTTATGTTTGCGTAAAAATAATAGTAATTTATCTCTAATTATATCACGAATATTATTAATAACAGTCACCAAGTCACCGTCCTGTAGATTCACATTTGACGATTGAGATGAGATGATAAAACACCGTTGTCTGAACGAATTTAAAAGACCGCAAAATGTCGATACTTCGTCACGGTTACACATTTTCACGAATGATGTTGCGAACAATCAGCTTCGAGTTTATATAACGGTGCGAAGGAAGAAGGGAGAGAGAGAGAGAGAGAGAGAGAGAGAGAGAGAGAGGGAGACCGTGGGGGGAGCCCTTGATAAGAGACCGTGGGACCGTTCGTTTTCTATAAACCAATTAAGAAATGAGCTCGCGGAAACGAGGGGAACCTTATCTATAAACCAATTAAGAAATGGGCTCGCGGTAAGTCGTCCGTCACACGACGACGTTTATACGGGAGCTTACATATTTGAAAATCACGGTCTTCTCCAACGAGAGAGAGATCGGAGAGAGAGAGAGAGAGAGAGAGAGAGAGACCGCGGGGGGAGACCGCGATGAGAGACAGCGGGGGGAGACCGCGATGAGAGACAGCGGGGGGAGACCGCAATGAGAGACAGCGGGGGGAGCCTGCGCGCGCGCGGGGGAGAAAGAAGGGCCTAGGGGTATAATATGATCTGGAAAAGGGGATGAAATCACAACCACCGAGGACCTAATTGATTTTTATTATACGAGGGGAACCTTATCTGTACACCAATTAAGATAAGCACTCGTTTACCCACCTGTATCTCTGACGTCACTTCCGGTTGCCATACGGGTGTTATTTATCTACTTCGGTGCATCACCCACAGAAAACACTGAAAGTTTATTTTCAAGGTTTTCTATAAACATCACCTTCTAATTCTTCTTCTCATTTGACAGTGAAGTCAATGGTTTGTATCATGGAGGAAGCAAATCTGTGAAACTAATGGAAAAATAAAGAGAAAGAAAGGAAGTCATGAGCGAAGAAACAGTTCCTCAGTAATCGCTGTTGAAGGAGAATTTCAAGCGCCTCTCCTGAAAAATCACTTTTTTCGAAACATTTACCCCATTTTTTCAAGTACAGGACGGAATTGAATAATTTTTTTTTAATTTTGTTGGTTTTCTTTCGATAGACGGGAGGGTTTGGTTCGATTTTCTGGTATCGATGTATCGAATCGGTAAAGTTGATTTTTTATGGATAATTTCACCCTATCTCTTCTTATCAACACCAATATTAACATTTTGACAATAAAGAGAATCCTCCCCCCCCCCCCCCCCCCCCCCCGTATATTGGTTCTAAATGTTATTGAAAACAACTAGAAACAGCCGGGGAAATTCAAAATAATGTGGTCAGTCAGATCATGGGGCGAATATGAAGGAATAGCTAGATGTTTATAGCTATCATAAGATTCAATAGTATTAGCACAAATACAAACTTAAGACTAGATAAGTTGAAAACGCTGTAAATTATAACACAATGGTTTATTATTCCTATCTTAGATAGCCCCTCTACGCAGAACGCTGGTCCATGAAAAATTACCTATCAAACTGAGTCTATAGTGCGTTATCAAAATATAACTGGAAATGTCACCTACCAAAAGAAAATAAATTTAGCAAAAAAAGTCCAGTCATGCAGCATGACCCCATGAGCGAATTTTTGAAGATGTTTCATGCAAATGTTTCATGCAAATATTACAGATTTTTACAACTAGCGAACGGCATTATTTCGATTTGTGACTGATTTTTCAACTTTGAAATTTTCGAAAACTTGATGCATATTCTTATAGGAAATTTTACGCTGATTCCGAATATACCACATGTTAGTATGCAGAAAAAATTATTTCGCACAACAAATCGCAAAAAACACGCTATTTTGAAATTGTTGACTACATTTTTGAAAATTTCAACCCGAAGATGTAATCCGATCATGCTGGCCAACGAACTTGAACTTTCGTTTTGTGTCCTTAACATTTTAAAATTTGTTTGAAGTTTCTAGCACAATTCTACGGACAGTTATCGTCTGGAATGACACATACATATATACATACATATATACATACATATATACATACATATATACATACATATATACATACATACATACATTAAAAAATGCGTTAAACTTCAGAATATGATTCAGAATAGCCAGAAACGGATTTCTGCATAGAATTTTTTCAAAAATTCACATTCTACAAATTTTGAGGCGAGAGCAATAGCTTAATTTTCTTCAAAAATTCGCTAAAAAGAAGGAATAAATGAAAGACCTCGATATGACTTGGAAGAAAGAATTAAAAATATATGTTGTCAACCTCTGTACTATCCCGGCCGGTTAGTAGTAGTCGCACGACCGGGGTCGCCCCTAGTCGGCCGCTCTATCCACGGAGCTACAAACGACTTTATAATAAAATCTCATTATCCTACGTACATCTGGGCTCGTATATTCCCTTTATTCACCTTTATTGCCTTTGAACGGAATGCCGCTGTTAATGGCACATCCTCGGCCAATGTGTGATTGTTGAGCCAAATTTCATTACGTTCGGTCTAGAAGTTTCAGAGAAAAGCTGCGGAGGGGGAACAGCATACGTGCAGACGAACTTTTTTTTCTTTTTTTCTCATTTTTTCATTCTACGCATCTTAATTACGTAATTACCAACAAATTCTGAGAGCGGTTAAAAAAATTATTTTACTTGGCCGATCACAAAGTTTATTATTGAAAATAATAAACCAAAAACGTCAGCCGATTTGAGTTAGCTGTGTAGCTTTTTCACTTACTTTAATTGATGAATTGATATTTCGTTGATGACGATTTGAGACGAAGTTATTGACACAGCACTAACTTGATTGAGCTTATTAATTGGACCAAAGCTGATGAATTTATTTGGTAATCTGAGCTACGAAATAAATTCTTAGGTTTAGGTCCAATTAATAAGCTCAATCATGTGTTGTGTCAATAACTTCGCAATGAAGAAAGATCCGAAAAGTAATCTGACGAAAACCTAACTCATCACCCTGTAGAAGAAAGAAAAGTGGGAATTAGGCATATGATTTCAACAAAGGGTTCGTCGACAGTTATCATAAAAATCAAGTGATTTTTATGGTTTAGGCAATAAATCATCAACGAATTGATAGCATCTATATAAACTGATGAGGTATTTGTCAAGAAAACTGTGTGAAGCCCAAATTTTTTTTTTTTTCTGGATACGGATCTTGGCCGCCAACTCCTGACAGGATGTCTTTAAAAAAACGCTGTCGCAACAGACTTGCATCAACGTCGGCAAGGTCCTCATAAAATTTGATTGTTCTGCACTTTACCGGGTGGTGGCGCACTGAAAAAAGATTCCCCGTGAGATGACGAACGCTTCGGGAAAGTGAACGATTAAGGGGAGCTCATACATAAAGATGGAGGGAGCTGCTCGTCCCCAAACCAAGCTATTAGCCCAAGATGCGAGCAACATTACGGCGATAATTGGGGGAAGTCACCTTTTGGCAGGGGCTGCGAGACTTGGGGAGTCGTATGCGTCCATTATCCGTCGGTCATTATCTCGTTGGCTCCTAAAACGGTGCGGCAATTTGGCGAAAGAAACGGCGTCGAATTGAATTTAAATAATACTCGAGTGGGTGGGGGGGAGGGGGGAGAGAGACTCATCTAGATCTTTCACAACTCGAAAGCTTAATTTGGACAGAAGCTGAAAAAATCGCATTCGCGGTAATTAAATTCGCCGTTCAAACTCTTGATTGAATGGATGATTGCGAGATATTCAAGTTACTGTTTGTTCTTCATTAATGGATTGGGCGTGGTATCAATGATTTAAAGAAGAAACATGTTTATTGATGTTAGCCATATACAGGGTGTTCAAACTTAATATTTTTAACCTTCTAAGGATCGATTCTGGTACTAATTTCCAACAAAAAGTTCTTCTTTGCATCTTTTTAAACCTCGATTTTTGGAGTTTTTTCACTTTCAAGTTTTTTTTCGTATTTTCGATCTTACATCACTACAATGGCCATACATCCCAAACTTACAATGTAATCTAAAGAAAGAATCGTTAGAAAGAGCGTTAAATTTCCCATTTTCCTAAGGTATTTGGATTCTTTTTACAAGTAGGGCACGTGGCAAAAGAATGGACTTAAACATTAGAATTTCTGACTTTTTAAAAATTACTGTATTTTAAGGTGCGCTAAGTATTAAAACAAATTTGTAAAAAACCGTACGCGTTGCAACGGTTGACATCTTAGCTTTCCAACGGTATAATCAATTTTTATTTTACTTTGCTAATTTGAGGAGAAAAATATGTTTGTTTGTTGAAAAACGTAATTTTTTTTACTAAATCGAGGGTTTTTGTGAAAAATAACCCCCTAAGAAAATATGAGTTCGGGCTCGGTTTCCAAGTACTTTTCCACACTGAATCGAATGGTAACACTCGCAGATCTCCACTACTCCGTTATAGCCGAATTTTACACTTCAACAAGTTTCACCCTTAAAATCATAAAATTGAGCATAACAAATAAACTAAAAACTAGTTAATTAAAGTGTTAAACTCAGTTGTAACGGAATTGAAGAGATGTGTGAGTGTTACGATTTGATTCAGCGTGAAAAAATACGTAGATACCGAACCCAAACTGGTATTTTCTTAGGGGGTCATTTTTCATAAAAACCCTCGATTTCATAGGAAAAAAAACCAAAACCACATTTATCAATATACAAAATTACTTTTCTCCCCCAATTTACAAAGTTAAAAAAAAAATTGATTATACCATTGGAAAGCAAGGCTTTTAACCGTTGCAACGCGTACCGTTTTTGCAATTTTGTTTTAGTACTTAAAGCACCTTAGAAAACATTAATTTTTAGAAAGTGAGAAATTCTCATGTTTAGTCCATTTTCTCGCCTACGTTAGCTACTGTTAAAAGAATTCAAATACCTTAGGGAGAAGGGAAATTTAACGTTCCTTCCAACAATATATTTATTTTTAAGATTACATTGTAAGTTAGGGGAGATATGGCCATTTTAGTGATGAAAGGTCGAAAACACGAGAAAGAAAATTAAATGTGAAGAAACTCCGAAAATTTCCGAGGGTTTCCGGGAAACTTCGAGGGTTTAAAAAACGTCTGCCAAGTTGGGTGGACAGCAAAGCTCACGTATCAAAATGGAAGTTAGTGAAAAAGCGTTGCCTATTTCCACGAAAAATAAAGAGTTACAATGTTAAATCGATTTCGACGGTTAGGCCATCATCAGTAACAAACAATAACCAATAGTTACTGTCTGTTACTGATGATGGCCTAACCGTCGAAATCGATTTAAGATTTTAACCCTTTATTTTTCTTGGAAATGGACAACGTTTTTTCACTAACTTCCGTTTTGCAATGGGTTCCCACAACTTCGTCGCGAGTGATTTAGTTCGTCACGTATTGTAACATGGACGTATAGAATTAGCTGAAGAACAATGTACAAGTCCATATAACAGATAAGTCGACGTTAAAAGAAAATAACGTTTGCGCATGCGCACAGACTAAATCCTACGGGAATGAAATTTATAGAGGAACGTCCAGGAGCTATACCGCACAATCCTCATTTAATTAAAATCGGTTCATTAGTCGTGGAGTTTTTCTTTTCAACCTGTTTTGTAAAATTTAGCCAACCCCTCTCACTGAATACAGCATTCTCAAACTAATTAAACCACTTTTACATAAAATACCGAACGAACCTTCCGCTCAAAAATATTACGCACCATCCACCGTCCGCCCTGAAATCTCTGTCCACAACATAACCTACACTCATCTCAGCTACAAGAAGTATAGTTTTTTTCTTTTCTTCTGAAACACCGAGTTTCTTTCCTCATCAAGAGACTAATTCATTTTGTTAATAATATTGTAATTGGGCATCGCCCGTTTTGTAAATAAATAAATACAACATTGGGATGGTAAATGCTGTACGAATATTATTAAATTTGGTCGCATCAAGATCTTGAGAGCTTATAAGCTGACAGCTGTCCGTTGCGAAGGTCTCCTGAAGGTTCTCACCACGTGGACCTTTGGGAGAGGAGCGTAGGCGGCTCCCATCCGCCGCGCGGCCCCCCAATGCACCGCATATTGACGTTCTAATGACGGGTTAGGGGAGGCCGGCGTGATCGACGCGGAGGTGGAGGTGACGGCCAACGGGCCGCAATCGGCTGACGTCGGGTCCCCCACTGGCGGAGCGTCTGCTTGACCGACCCTGCGGGTCTCCGTCGCTCTCGTGCCCGCCGCCTTCGGCTCCGCTCGTCAGCTGCCGTCTTGCCGAAAATTCGCGTTTTCGATTACCGGTAGTTGCGCCACCGTCGCATCGATAATGGTGAGATAGATCCTGACTAGACTCAACAAGTGTTGGGCATAATCTTATCGTTGAGTACGAATACGAGTGTAATCGCGATAATAGAGAGTTCCTAAATCGATAGGGGGATAGAGATGAGGCGCCTTATCGTGAACGGAAAACACTACTGCGCATGAGCAGGGAGATGAGGCGCTCATCTCCAATAAGACAAATTTATTTCACCTAAATATAAGGCGCTTTATCCCGAACCAACCTATCTCATCTCTTCCTCCCTATCGCAAAGTAACCTTACACACTGATAACAGTGATATTTATTTCTTGTTGGTATTATTGATTAATGAAAATTATATCATTTTCTAGTTCATACATTTTCAAAATCTGCCATTGCAAAATCTTTTTGTGAATAATAAAAGAACTAGAAAACTTAGAAATGGTGGAAACTGAACATTCGGGATAGGCGGGAAAATCCCCTTGGTGGTTCAGCGTTAATTGAAGATGAGTAGCGTCACTCCAAGATGCAATGCTAATTCGACCCTCTTGATTTTATCAGGTCATCATCCGCTGCGGCTCGCCCCAGATGATTAAATCCCCAAGCACCTTATTCCAATTGACTAATCGTTTAGGAACTCTCTAATTATTCGTTGATTCTGAGTCAACGCGATTATATTTGTACTCGAGTAATCGTATTCGTGTAATCGTATTCGTCTGTCGGCGATTACACAAATTCAACCCATAAAAATGCGTCACGGTCCTCAATTTTAATAGGGTGCCCCTCCTATAATATGCGAAGCCTTGCTAATATTACAATCCCAAGTGGTAAAACTTTACCGTTAAACTCACATTAAAATCGTTATCCCAAAAAAATTCTTAATGTAATAGTAGAGTTCCTTCAGAAGGGATTGTTACATTTGATTTAAGTAGAACTCAGTTCCATGAAACAAATTAAACCACCTGAATGGTTGTATGACTTGTGGATCACGCTTCACAAGGGTCTAAGTGTTGACATGAAAAAAGTCATCAACACTCAAATGCAAGACTACTTTGGCTAACAGGAGTATACTGGACTTCTGCTTATTTGGCTCAATCTTATAACTTCTTAACTAAGTGTATTTTCTTATACAAAAATATTAATTCTTAATTTATTAGTATTAATTCTTAGCTTTTTTCAATACAATGGTTACAGTCATTGATTTCGAAGGAAATAATTCGTACAGCGAGCGACTCCGACGCAAGTTGCACTCGACCTTTCGGTCAACAACAAGGAAACGGAAAAGGCAACGGAACCAGGTCGTGGCGGCGAGTTATGTAACAATAAATCAAGACCCCGCCGTCGAGTCCTTGGACGAAGGCGCACATGTCACTGGGGTTGGTAGGTACCTCCCAACCTCTCGTACCTACAGGCTATGAGTTAACTCTCCATACTAAAATATTTCACACGAATTGTTTCTCATGAAAATCTCACTTTTGGTTGGAAATATCGTCAATAGACTTCCATAGTTGTTCATGAGAAAACTCAGCCCCCTGGAAATCTCCGGGTTTTTTTGCATCATCCGCTAAATATCGAGATCATGGAACATGCAATACCCACCGGCTGGCTTTCAATTTTCAGTTTGCACCACTTCACTTTCCGTTTGCAACACTTCATTTTCTATTCATTTATTGCATTAATTATATTTATTGGTCCATTTATTGTTTCGCTTCTATTTTACATTAGGTACATGAGTGCGCTGAAATATTCTCTCTAGAAATTATTAGCCTTTATTGAGAGCAAACCGAAGATAGCCGACAACTCCCGATTCCCCGATTTCACATTTTTCCCAATGAGTAGTAGAGTCAAGTATGTTTGGATTTGTTCAGACATTGGGAAAAGACGATTAGACCGAACCCCGTTTTAACCGAGTTTTACACTTTATATAACTAGTTTCACCCCTAAAAACGTAAAATTTATAGTACCAAATGAACTCAAATTCGAGAGGTAAAGTGTAAAACTAGGTTATAACGGGATTGGTGAGATATGCAAGTTAGTGTTACCATTCAATTAATTTTAAAAAAAAGTAGAAACCGACTCATCGTATTTTCATGAAGGTCTGTTTCAAGAAAACCCTCGATTTAATTGAAAAAACCCATGTTGCGCAGTTTTTACCGTTCTTGAATTTTGAAAAAATATTGGTTTTTATACAAGTTTTATTCCCGATTGAGAAAACTCGCGGTTTCCCCAATTAGGTAAAATTTGCTTTTCAGAGAGATTTTTTTTCTCAACCCTTAATTCTTAAAAAAAGGTCAGGAATTTATCCGACAGGAAATTTAATGTTCTTTTCAACGGTAGCCTTAAATTTGAATTTACTCGGCAAATCAATAGCGTTAAGATCGTTTTAGTGACAAAAATTCGAAAACACGACAAAAATCTTTAAAATTTAACTGCTCAAAAACTAAGCGTTGAAAAAAATCTCTAGGAGGAACTTTCGATCAGAAATGAGCTCAAAAATTGACCCCAGAAATACTGACCTTCTTATGCGAGACACCCTGCATTATATACTTCAAGGGGAGAGCACAGATTTTTAAATTCAACTACTACTCGATGCTATTTTTACAGAGTAATGCACGTTGCCTCCCCGATCTCACATTTCTGCACAATCTTATTAACACTAAAATAAACTGCTCCGCATTATTGGAGGAAATCCAATTCCTAGTGCCTCGTCCTTGTGCAAGATAATGGATGCTGCGCCTTTGTGTGCCTAAAGGTATTTAATGAACCCGCCATTGGTGAGACTTTCCTTCTCAGCAAACTCTTTCTTTCTCCAAACCCTAATTTTGGCGTTTTCACTCAATCATTGTCCACATTAAAATCAATAAATTAATGTATCAACTCCCATCGCAATCTCAAGTGTTTCTCATCATATAACTACTGCTGTACTGTATACCTTATCTTATCTCCATTCAATGTTCTTTTTCGCTACCCACTCTAAAAAATTGTCATCTTTATTATTTTCAAATATTTCTGTAACGCTACCTATGTCTATATATTATACTTGTTATTGGGCTCACCCGTGCTGCTTCAAATTAATGAACCGTTTCTCTAAAAACGCTACTTTGAGATCGAATTTTCAAGCATTGTTACCGTGACAAGTTTTGTTCCAATCACGCGCATCGCTACTTTGTAACGTTCTCGGAAAGTTAGGTTAAGGCTAAAGCATGATCCATGCTGAAATTATTTTCTTTCGACGTCAAATTTATCTTTGATCATAGTAAGTCCAAGTAGACTTTAGCTTATCTTAGTCATATCAATCAAATACATTAGTTAGTTTAGTTCATTTTATTAATTTAATTAACGTCATTTTCCTCACCAAGAAATACAGCTCATTAGCAATATTTATAATGAATCTTTGGAAAGAAACTGTATGCATGGCACTTCTCTATATTATTCTTAACTGCCAGTGTCTGTTGGTAAACAGTGGTTTACAGAAGTGAGGCACATCACTCGCTAAACAAATTATCACATCCAATGCCGAGAGAGTTCAAAATTTCATGCTACATGGGAACGATTGTTATTGGTCCTTGTTAATAGTCCTTGAATGAAAGTGCACATATCACTGGGGTAGGTGCACCTTGCAACCTCTCGTGCCTACAACCTGCTATGCTAGTCTCTTAACGTAGGTACTAAAAATCTTACACGAACATTGTTTCTCACGTGAATTTCTCTTTCGGTTTGATGTTTCGACAACAGACTTCTGTAGTAATTCCGCCGTCAACCTTAACTTGGTTCACAGAAATTTCAAATATCTTGTGTAGCAGACAACACACACTCCAGAAAAAAAGAATAGTTTCCAACTACTAAAAGAGACCGCTTATAGTAAAAACTGTTGATATCGCCCTGAATTGAGAATTTTCATTTTAAAATAGTTTTTTGTAGTAATTTTTTCTTGATATATTGAAACAACTTGTCGGTACTTGTTGGTATGAAGAACGGGTGATAAATTAAATTTAATATATCTGATTTGTGAGCTAATGCCAAGCTAGAAATCTCACCACTTTATTTATCCACCAGAGAAAATATCGTTAAGAATATTGTGAAAATCCGTAAATCCTACAGTTTAGATTTTTTCTTGTCCAGACAAAAGCGATCTTTCTTCCATTCCTCTCCATGATCCTTTCCTGGATAACGTTGTAAAATCTCTGCCGCTGTAATAATCTGTCACTAGATTTAACGCTCTCGTAGAAATTTTTCCACATCCTTCCGCGGTTACATATTTCATCCACCGTCAATCCACTGAGATTTTGTACTTAACGGAAAAGTCCGTTGAGCATGCAAATTTCACGTTTCTCCTCTTTCAATCTCTCTTTTTACGATCTCCGTCGCAGTAAAAGCAGCGTAAGTCAAGCTTGTTAAGTCCAGCGGTGTTGACAAGAGATTCACGTGTTGACGGCAAATCAGGAGGATGATTTTGCACTACTGAACACGATATCTCTCGCTGAGCTTCGCTCATCATATTTTCAACAAAGCAAAGCAGCAAAGAATTTTATCGAATCCGTGAATTGAGATCTTGTCAATGAAAAGGAGGTAAGTGCCAAAATTAAAGATTTATAGGAGAAGCTGAAAACGTTTTGGTGACTCAAAAAAGATAGATCATGTACTTTTTCGGCTGGAAAAACAAGTTTTTGGCAAAAAAATCATTTATTTTGTCCATTGCTCCAGAGCTCTATTTGCTTGTTTTGGTCAGTAGTTACCGCTCGCACTATCTTCCGTGTCCCGTCTGAACTAAACGAAACGCGATGGGAACTTGCCTCTTTTTCCATGCCATTGGAAATAGGACAAAGCAGCAAACCAGCGTTTTCGGAAATTTTGGCCCTTACCCAATTTTCATTGTCAAGGCCTCAATTCTATGAATTAAATGTCACGTTTCAAGATACCTCGAAATTCCAGCGATCGTCTTTCTGAAAAATCCCTATCAAGTTTTGTCTACCGTTAACAATTATGCACATTCTTCTTCAGCTTAAACTTCAGTTTCAATAAATTTCATACTATAGACTTAACGTAAATTGGAACATGAAACTGCAATATTGAATCAAGGAATCAACAGCAATTTCATGTAATGCCTGTGCTTTTTAAAATATTGGTGCTAAGTATTATGTCAATCTACTATAACAATTTTTGTTCAGTGAGTATCAGTGATCAATTCACTGGTCCCAGCACCCATTACACGAAATGCTGGCGATATCCGCATCCCGGCTCAATTTATTGACTTGACTTATATTGCGGCATAGTAAAATAATAAATCTGAACTCTATGAAATTGTATTGCAAATATTTTCTATTGCCCGTAATCAAGAATCATTCCTCTCTTCCTCGTGTAAAATCCAGGCATCTATAACGTGGAAAGAAAATATTCGCTAAAAGATCGGATATGATAAAACAGATACCTAGGTAATTCTTAATTGAGCTTTTTGTAGGAAAAAAAGTATTTAAGTTCATTGGAACACTATTTTATGCTTTTATTTTATTTTATCAATGATTACACTGCTTGACAATAATTTTTACACATTAAGAGAACGTCTCTTTGAAGGAAGAAAAAAATCTTTGCAATAAAACATTTTCTGTCGTTTTTCTATGTCCGTGTCCGTCATCAGGCCAATTTCTATGAAGGATGCCAATAGTTCAAGAATTGTTTTTCCATAGGTAATAATATGTTCAATTGTTTTAATATTATTCAATTCATTTTTCGTCTTGTCCGTCACTCTTTTTAATATTGCAGAGGAATAAATCACCGGAGCATGTCAGAAATGACGGATCCCATTGATAATGGATAATAGTTATCACTTCGAAGTTTACAAAAATAATATCCTAGTGTAAGAACCTTTTTGTGAGAATTTACATTACAAATTTACAAATCTATGTGGGGTAGACCCATAATCGCCTCACCACCTTCAAAATTCTTTCTGAATAATGCAGATGGGGGTGATATGTTGAACAAGCTTACCACTATTATGTTTGAATTACAGTGGTTTCTGAAGATATTGATCAGACGTAATTTTCCAAGACCGCGAATCCACCCATTCATTATAAACGTGGCATCGTGGAAGTCGCCATTCAAATCAGGGAGCGTTACAACCCATTACTGGAGACAGCCAACTTCTGCGACCTCACGGCCCGTCTATAATAAAGGTGACTAATTGATTCCGGTTAGGTAAGCAAAGATTGAGGATATCTTGAATGATCTCTATGAATGGAGGAGGAGGCCGGACGGTTTTACTCCGACCGTTGAATGGAACAATGCAGTCATTAAGGGCAGAAAATGACTATAGCGAAGGAGAAATGGAGGAGGCACGGGGCGTTAGTTGGGGTCTCGTGAAGGACATTACACGGTTCAGCAATCCTTAGAGATTTTGAAGTAGGTAGAGACAATGGCTGGGTTCTTGACGCTGGGCTTAAAATCAAGTTAACTGCAACAATCAAAAATTGAGTTGAAGAAAGGGGGATGGCTAACTACACGCCAACAGGACGTCTCGTTGGGAAGCTTGTTGTGAAACTTCTACAGATTGCGCCACAATCGTGAACAACAACTCTTGGAGGTGTCACTGAATCATCATGGTAAGCAGTGATTACAGGAATCATACGCCGTGTGTGTCTACAGACCGATACATAAGGCAGATCCTGGTCTGAGTCATGAAGACAATCCAAATGACACGTTTGAAGTTTTTAATGGAAAATGCCGCACAAAACAGAATGTGGGATGGGAGGCTGGCTCGGTTGGATTTTGAATAGTTCACAGTTCCTCCGATGCAAGCATTTGCCGTAAATCTAACAATAGATAATGAATAAACGATCCTCCTATAGAGTGTGCTATATTGTTATCCTACCTAGTCAAAGATTTCATCAAGCTCCCATATTTTTATTCTAACAATCTTCCAAAAAAAAAAAAAAAAAAGAAAACAAAAAGCAAGTGATGAACTCAGAGATTACCTATTATATTAATGATTACAAAACAGAATTGGATATTGGCTTTTTAAGACCAACGTTAGGAATAATAGGCACCAACAAGTACCTCTACTGCCAACTACCAAAATTTCTCTGTAGCGATGATTAGATCCGTACTAGGTATTAGAGTCAGGGTAGAGGTAATTTGCTAGATTTTATACTATTACATACACATAATATACAATTATAAGAGTTTGGAGAGAACATACTTAGGAATTGTCAAGAAGCTGCATGGCTTCTGCGATCTTATATACGAGAAGCTTCTACTCGTACCTTTCTTCTACCACAGTGCTTGATAACATCGCTGATGCTTTCTACTTCACCTTCTTTGTGGAGGTCATCATTACGAATATACTATGGTTTAATCACATTGCACAAACACTTTGTTCTGGAACATTTGTATCTTTTCCATGTTAGATGATGCTGTGTGTCTCCTATAGCTCTATGCCATAGGTCGAAATGTGTATTATTACTGGTGTACATAATAGTAATGTATTGTGTTCGCTATGTTATGAGTATCGGCCCAACATCCAATATAACTGTTTTGTTATTCTGTTCGTCTCTACAGTATTTTGAATTTTATAGTCAACACATTCTTCTTCTTCTCCGCATAGTATTCCCACTTCTGCTACTCATCCATCATTCTCAGATATTTAGCTGAATTGGCATACGCGACAGCGTACCTACTGATCAATATTAGTGGGATAATACCCACTCCATCTTTTCCTTTCTTTCTTGTCCATCTTTTAGTTGGTGAAGTTCAGTTCAGTGATTTCTTGGATCATTCTAAGACTGCATTCAAGGTTTCTTGCAATTTTTCTGTCGATGCTTCAACCCTGCTTGCAACAGATATCAATAAATCTTCTGGTAAATTATAAATGTAATTACGTTTGCCTGAATTTGTAGCCGGTTTCCAGTTAACTTGTAGGGGATATCAAGTTCCTCGTTTCACTGTATGTGGTTTTAATGATGTGTCCAAGAACTGTACCCTTTGAATAATCCAATCCTGGGCAAACAGAACCGTTCGAAAAACCGTAAAGAAGCTGGGGCGGAACCCGTTGACAAGGGAAGCGTGCTTTTCAGTAATGGAAGCCTTGCTCAGTCAGGTGCTTTCTCAGGTTTCTGCCTTCAGGGATGTGCCCAGGGCTGAAAAGTCCCATTTAGTTTCGGATTCTATATCTTCCAAACCTTTCGGGAGGATTGTGGGAGCCTCGAGAGAAAGAGAAGAGTGTCAGCCGCGTCGGACATAAATGGCAGCCTACCCTGGTAGTCCCCCAGGCAGCTCTACGGGGTCCGTACGGGAAATTAATAATTTGATTGACCTTTATGAAACCGCTCTGTGTTTGGTTCGGTTCATTTCGTCAGTGTTCTCCCCTCAGCTATGGTCTTTGCGAAATAGGGATCTCTGAAGATTCAGTTTTACCGCGAGCTAAGCGCAAAATAGATATACGCGGGGCGGTGCTCACGCGCTATCATTGGGTTGCAAAATATTCTCCTGCTGCCTTCCATTGCTTTGATCTTTTTGTAGATTTGATTTAAGATTCTTCCTCACCATCGTTATTTCCCCGATATAATAAACTTAATAACCGAATGAGTTGAAGTTAAATTCGAAAGTGTCTACCAACATAGAGTGCGTTTTAGGGTTCATCCACAAAAGCTCCTTCGAATGAAGTCAAATCTTCAGCCATTCTCTAGATGTACGATTCATTAGTACTGGTGAAAATCGAGTGGCATTTTTTTTACAGTGAACCACGTAAAGATTTTCATTATTTGATGTTTGCTATTCCAACTTGGCCAGAATTTCGGTCAAAAAATTGGCCAGAATTTAACGTGTTCTCATTCATTTCCACATAGCGCAAAGCTTACTAAAATTTCGTTTTTTCGTTGTTTTCCTAATTTGGTGTTGAAAATATCAATAAATGAACATTATTATGTGATTTAGCGTGAATAAGTACCCAAATATCATGTATCGCATGTGGCAATTAAATATCTTTGGATATTCATTATTTCACAATTTTGCACGTTTAGTTCAGAGCGGAATCACGCAGTTTTAGTTTGGAATCGCGCCCGTATTCGCGCTCTACAAAATTCAAGTAACGGGCCAGTTCTTCATAAAATTTCACGTAGAGTTCGAACCTGCAATAAAAAAATGTGGGTTACCATTTAAAATAACAATGTTAGTGCGCACTGTGCCCGTTTTACGGAAGCGCTCGTGCGCAAAAATATCATATTTGAAATTTACGGGATAAATAAGGGGTTTACCATTTGAACCATTCTTCTAACCCATTTATTAAGGAAGTCAGATAGTGAAGGTGGAGGGGGTGGGGGTTGATGGTGGGACGCCCTGTATACTGAAATGGGGACCACTATTTATAAAACTAAATTGTCATTAATAATAGTAATGGTAAAAAAGGAGAGCCTTCCTCTCGGACAAAGGAACGCTGCAAAGCAAGATACTACTTTTTTTAATGTTTAAAACCATTCACCTCCCGTCTTTCTTGAAGTAGTAAAATCACCTGATTTACTCCGTTTTACATCCAATAAAGGAAATTTAGAAAACCGATAAAATGTTCATTTGACGTGAACTTTACTAAAAACCTGCGGTATCCGCCTTCGGAATGCCAGGAATGGCCCCTTACGAACGACTTCAGATCCGCAGTCTTCTGTTCAGGATGCACCTTATCGTGGGATGGGGATCTCAAGTTAATTACAGACCTAAACCCACAGCATTCCAACTTTCCGCGAAGAACTGTATTACGGTGGAAGAAGAAGGAGAATCGAACTTTGTTAACCCTCGTGGCCCCTCGCTCCTTATCTGATCGACACTGACCACGATATCAGATTCTGTACCTCCGACACTTCTGTTGGCTCGGCGTTTCCCTCTCTGGGGCCCTTGTCAAGTGGTAGCCTCGATTGCTCTGCACATGCGCGGTTCGCTTTGACAGGGATCGAGATTTCATCAAGACTGCCGATTGTCGATTCGCCCAGATCTTCCGATATTCATCGATCAATTCTAGATGGAATTGACAATAGCGATCTGATAGTAAGAGCCTATTAACATAATTAACACTGCTCGTGAGAAACGTGCACAATTGGACCTTGCGTTGTACATTATTGTTTGAGCGGTACAGTCGCTCGTATCAATTAATACGAGAATATGTTCATACCTCTAACAAATGCTCATATATGTTCGGCACGATAACAAATTCCCTAATATTAACCCCTATCAATAAGCTTACTTTCGAAAAGGTGGTGTCAACTACGCATGCAAAATCGAGAAATGTTTTTAACGTACTTCAATCTCGAAAGGTTTTTAAGGTAGACAGATCATTCGGCGATCACATAGGAAATACCATTTGAAACAACAGTAGCGACTGTGCATGTGCTATAATAATCATGTTGTTATAGCTGTATCAAGTTCTCTATGATTTTCTTCGAATTTGAACCAAATCGCAAAACCTCAACACCCTATCAACATGTCTGCATTCTCACTTCGTTTCGACGAAATTTTCAGAGTTGAGTAAGTTACATCCATGACTTTCCTTCTGAAACTTTTTTCCTCTAGATATAGAAGTGCCAAGATTTGTAAAGTTGCAAGCTGGTGCTCATCCGCAAACTTTGAATTCACGAATCCCACAGTAATTACAATGTTGTTTCTTTTATTGATTGTTATTTAATACTTCTTTCCGTATTAAATTTGCTACTTGGATAATGTACGTTTCCATAATTCCTTGTTAGACGTGCTTTCGATTTTGGTGTGATCTGCAGCGCCTTGCAAATGAGAAGCCTGTCCAACAGAACACATCCCAAGACTATCTATTGAGTTCTCCCACAGAAAACAAAAAAATCTTCTTTCCCCCTTAGGTGATGAGAAACGTGGTGTCGAGAGAAGGCGTTTAACTAATTGGTTACTCGTAAACTGACGGAATGCACACGTGCACAAACAGCTAGTGACACAACAACCGTTCTTCATTCCGCCGATACACATTTGGTGTTCGTTTTCTCCGGACTGAGACCCTTTTTTTTCTTTTTTTCTTTTTTTTATATCCTGCGGTGACTTGGAATGGTTCGTATTTCTCCGAAATTGACATCTAAGTGACTATAAAAATAGCGTCGATATTTATATCAACTGTATTGATAAATATAGAGAATTAATGATCACCCTACAAATTTAACCCTAATAGGTACCCAATAGTGTCAATAGTAGATGAATGTATTCATCGTCGAGCTTTCAGTTTATGTCGATTCACCTTCAAGGCTGAAGATTTGGTATAAGGGTATACTAATTGGAAGTCTAGGAAGGGCTGATCTTCATTTAAATTTCACGATTTTGACGTTGTTCAATGACTGGAAGTCTAGGATCATGTCCTTTGGGCCCAAACATGGTTTTACATAATAAGCACTATTTACTTCGGACTCTCGATATCTTTGGCATCTATCAGAAGCACCACACAACTCTATATAAATTGATTTATTCAATAATTTATTGTATTTTAATTCATTCATACATATAACTATGAAATCAAAATCCTGAAGTTCGATCTTATGAAAAAGTTGATTTTGACATAGATATGTCTATGGGCTGGTGGTCACGTGTTTTGTCAAAAGTACTATTATTTCAAATAATAAGCCTTTGTAATCGTATAGGAAAAAAAAAATTATTTTCTCTCAAACTTTGTCACTTTACGTTTAACCAAAACTGCAATGTCCTTCCGTATGTATCCGAGTGTATCCGTATCAAATTTCACCTTCCTAAGTTGAACAAGAGAGGATTTAGCTCATCCAGCTGATTAGGAAAGACCCATCATTCTATTCGTCTCTTGATCTCCCAGAGAGGCTTCCAATCAAATGCTATCATTTTTGGATAGGTTGAGGCACCGATCATTTTCCCGCGACTTTCGTGACACAATTCAATCACGCGATTTCGTCCCGCAATTTGGAATCGCAAGAAATGTACTTTTTTTGCGTTAAAAAAACGCTAAAAAATGTGCTCTGATACTAATTTTTTCGACCATTGCAAAAAAAGATCGATTTTCTATAGATAATTCTTCAGAAGTATAAAATCCAAACCCCGAAATTTGAATGTTTCAATATATATGTACTTTACGGTAGCAAGCAATCTATACGAGTTACGTTCCCACACATACATACATTTATGAATATCATCTGCATTGTCAGGCTGACTAAGACCACAATCGTGACTGAGTTTTAGAATATCGTTCATATGGTATTTGTAAGACCACAATCATTCCTGGGAAGCAGCTTCAATTTTAGAAGGAGGTCTCGAACATTCTATTGAAAACGAAACCAACCAAATGTCCACATCTTATCTCTATGCTTTTTGGCAAAAACTTTGCGAGGAAAAAAGTATTCAACGTCAACTACTTTGCTTTTTGTGTTGGAATTTGAGAAGAAAGAAACCGTGGGAAGGTGGACCTCGGGAGTTAACTGGTTATCAATATATGGTCCTCGTCCGTTAATCTGGGATGTGCTGGTCATAATTCAGGCTTAAGGCCGCTTCCTGCGATCCACCTGTTGAGCCGAGGATCCGAAACCAACAGACGGACCTGATAACGGTACAGAAATTTCGTGGCTTGATATTAAGATGCAGTGAGGTAGTTTTGGCTTAATATTTTCAATCATCAACATTACTAATCGGCAAAACCAAAAAAAAGAATTTTCAACCGTCACTCAAAATTTTTTTATTTTAGTTTCAAGATACGTAGAATTACAAAAGTAATAAAAAATAGTTATAAAAACTCAGGAAGTCGACCGCTCGTCTAGCCTTTTCTCCCAAACCACTTGACCGAAGTTTATGAAATTTGGATCAAACAAAATATTCTTATAATATAATAGAGATGGGCCCTAGTTGGTCTTAATCAAAAGTCTACTGGGCAGAACTGATTGGTTGAAATATTTAAAAAATAAATAAATAAACAGGATCACACAAACTTTCAAAATACAGCTAAAAAGAATCGAATGAGACCACTTGTGTACAGATCAATATATTCATGTTCAACTATTTGCACTTCCCTAGGACCAGACACGTTAACATGATTGTGAATTATAATACATGTTATTAAGCATAAATAAATGTAAAAATCACTTTAAAAAATAGGACGATAGTAACAGTTGAAAATTGAGTATTCTTTTTCACGAAATCGAGATTGTAATAACTTTCGTCGTCTGCAAATAGACGGTTTAGAAAAGCGTAAGGGGATATTTAGTTTCATTTATTAATTTTCTTTAGGTAGGTGCTACGCCTAAAGACATAACGTAGACATACTTGAAAATTATGTAGGTTACACTGGTTCCCTTTTGGTAATGATTTATAAACCATCGATCTGTTAGATTTATGGTTATCTAATACAGAACCGTATTTAAATTGATCTAACCAGTAAATAGTTTTCATAAATACTGAATTGACGTCGAATAATTAAATAAATGACTAATTTTTTTAATTGAACGATTCGCATAATGGTTCATGCGGCGGATTGCCTATTTGACGTAATCCAGCTATGGAATGCATGTAGGTATCCAGTTCCTTAAAAAATGTACACCGTCGCAGATCGGCTTCGGAGCGTTAAAAAGCAGATTTCGCGGTTGACTTGGATTTCGAAGTGTTAGGTAAGACGATAAGGTGATCTTTTGTCACTACATTCAGACTCATGGGAAACAATGATGAGGCGGATCAGTTACTTCTGGGGAAAGGGACAAAACAAGAATATCAGGGAGTGACTCAGAATAATGGAAACTATTGACATTGTCGCTTTCAAGGTTTGGCACGTCCAAAGCCTAGAAACTGAACTGTTATGAAGGGTTTGTAGCATGGAGCATGTACTACCTCTTCTACTTCCAGCAAGGAAGCGTTATTCACTATCATACATGTGTCTTAAATGGTCGATACCTACCAGCGATTTCCTAAAAATTTGAGCGTAATAAACAACCGTTGGTACATTAATATAACGATCTCAATTTACGCTTCACAAAAATGTTCATTATTTTTCGGAAAGCTTCATTTTCCACATAATCATCCGCAGAAAGGAGTCCCATCTGGAATGTTCTTGTGGGCTATGGTTATCCGCTTCCACGACTACCGTCAACAGATTCAAGTGACTCAAAATCGTGTTCCCCGCTTTAACTCTGGGGCGCCCTGGTATGTTCGCAACTCGAATCTCCATAACAACCTCCCCATACCAACCGCTCAAGAATTAAATCGACGCTACAGAAGTCTAGCAGATAGAATGTTACTTCATGACAATCCCTTGGTCGCTCACATCGCATATAACCTACCCCCACCGTCAGACCGAAGGCGACTCAAAAGGAAATGACACCAAGACTCCTTGATTGTTTAATTGTCATTATTAACCATAATCACTTTCCTGGAAAAGGACAGCCAATGGACTGGACCAAGGACATGGAACTTGTAATTATTATAGATTTCCTTATAAGCGTTTATAACTAGAATCTCAACAAAGACAATAAAGTGAATAATAAGAAGAAAAAACTCGGTGCTGCGTACCTCGTAAGGGTAACCCTTGGTCCCGTTTGGGCGACCCCAGACCCCCTTTTACTTTACGAAGAACACACTCCATTTCAAATTTCAGCTTTATAGAGTGAATATCAAAGAACATAGCTCCGGATCTCATTCAGCTGATCTAGGGATCTTCAGATTTTTCATTTCTACATGTTCAAAGAAGCCTCCAATTCAAATTTTCTGCTTCATAGGTGGAATAGCAAAGAACTTAGTTCCGGATCTCACTCTTATATGTGGGCTCTAGACTTCATGATGCAATTCTAGACGTCCCAAGGGTTCTCCATATTTCAGATGTAAGCTTCATAGTTTGAGTATTCCACGCTAAAACTAGTAGGTATTTAACATTTTAGGTCGTCTTAAAGTTTTTTTGGTTTTGTGTATGTCTATTTGAGTTTGTCCACTATTTTTAAAAATTATCAAAATCATTCTAAACCTGCATTCCAATTTTTGACGAATAATCGGGAATGACGTGGGATGGGTTCAAAACGGTTTCCCATGATTGGCATGTCCCTGTCGGACTTAAAATCCGATAAAATTTAACATATAACAATACAATAGGTACCTAATTTAAGAAAATTCGCTCATACGGTCATGCTGTATGACTAGACTTTTTTAAAACCAAATGATCTGCTAGTGTCAATAATAATTTATTTTGCATCCTCAGGACTATGGTAGTACAGAAAAGGTACTAGATAGAATCGGTATTTAACGTATTACAACAGTATATATACACTGCGACGATTTTAGGAAATAAAAATAGGATTAATGATGTACAATAATAATAATTATTGTACAACATTAATCTTATTTTTAGTTACAGTCAGAACTAACTGTTCCTTATGAAGATTTACAAACATTATGAGGATAGAAATGTTTTTATTAGAGTGTCGTTAACACATTCGTGTATTAGAGACTGCTCAACATATATAACTATTGACTACCATTCTACCTTTTCTGTATTCCAAAGTTCTGATGATAATTAACAAATTAATCGAAAAATTGGCCTAAAACCTAGGCCTAATATCAACATATATAACTATTGACTACCATTCTAGCTTTTCTGTATTCCAAAGTTCTGATGATAATTAACATATTAATCGAAAAATTGGCCTAAAACCTAGGCCTAATATCAACATAAATAACTATTGACTAGCATTCTACCTTTTCTGTAATCCCAAGTTCTGAAAATAACAAATTAATCAACAAATTGGCCTAAAATTTAGGATCAGAATTAGCTAGAATTTAGCTCATTCAGCTAATCAGGCTGGAGCTCGTCCTTTCACACGCCTCTTGATGTCCATAGAGGCTGCCTATCGAATTTCAACTTCTATGGGTGAATGACCTTAGCCCATTCGTCACACTAGGCAATCAAAAAGAACTACAGAAAAAACCTCCAAGTACAACAAAATCCCCAGTTACATTCTCCTTAATTTTTTTCTGAGTTAATGAAATAAGTAGTAGGAAGCCTGGTTACTCCCAAATTACGTTATTATACTGGAGGATTGATTATATTTAATTCACCACTTTATGTGTAGCTCAGCTAATTTTATTGTTGAACCGCTTCATCTTAAATTAAGATCTTTCCAACGAATGGTGAATCCACTTATGTCGTATAAAACTTACGGAGTTTCATTTCCCTGTGATCGGCTCCGTTTTAAGAGGAAAAAACTTGACTTTTATTTATTATTATTATTTTTTTTTTTTTTTTTTTTATTCTATTTTTATTTATTTATTTTTAATTCACTTATTTTTTTTTGTCAGACGAAAATTTGGGAGATAACATATGCATGACCCAAGAAAAAAAAGTCCAGTCATGCAGCATGACCCCATGAGCGAATTTTTGAAGAAATCTTCGACATTTCAGTCGCTATTGATCGTGTAGAGAAATTTTAGTTTATGATTTTGATACACAAACATGGAATCAAATTATTAAAAACTAGAGTCCTGTTAGGGCTTGGAAACCCCTAATCTAGTCCGTATAACAGTAGTACCTACCTAACAGGAACCCAGCACATTATAGTAACGATATAAGTCCTACCTATTTGCGGCGTTATGTGACATGGTGCAATGCTAAGGCGATGTTAATAAATGATTAAAAAAGAGGAAATAATGATCATAATGTAAGTAATGTAATAAAATAAATACCACCAGTTCATATTTTCAGACTTTGCAAATTGATTGAAAACTACTCTTTACACTGTGAGTTGTTGTATAGAAAATAAAGCTTCACGCTGGTTAATTAGTAAATAGTGATTTGCCTGAGGGGTCTTTCTCTTGGCAATTCAATTTATTATCTTGGCGGTTACAAATGGAGCAGACCTGGCGTCCACTTTCCTCTTCGTTTCCTCGTTCGACTTATCGTGTCCGGTTTTGTGTTCGGTTGTTGTTGTGCAACTACTCTTATTACCTACTACTCAACTGTTTTACCGTAACATATATGAGAGTCGCATTTCAAATGTCGTTTTAAGAGAAAATCGGACGTTTTTTTTATCGCGTATCGTAGGTTCTTCAACTTCGCGAATTTACAAATATGACATATCATATTTGGGATTCCTAAGAATTCAATTAATCACTAAGCTCGTCTTAATTAGTTTCCCACTGACTGCTTTGAATCTGGAGGTGAGATTAGGAGCGTAAGGTTAATTATTTTAGAGCATCGGCATCACTCAATAAAATCTCAGTATTTTTTAGGGCGTTTCTCCATATCTATCCACCCAAATTATAAATGTAACTGTATTCTCGTATATCGAATTCTCATACGACAATAGATGTCATTGGTTCTAAAACTGTTGAAAGAGGGTAAAAGTTATAAAACGGACGAACAGACAGACAAAATCACGCTCCAAAGTTTGGCTACGCTAAAACAGTAACGCGAGTTAGTAGTTACAGTTCAATAGCTACAGCTAGTTCAAGTAGTTACAATAACTAGACATGCGTTAAACTTTTGATGGCGCACCATCAGCAAACATACGTTTACATAATACCTACATGAAAGTATCAAATTTATTTCGGAATGTTTGTAATACAGGCAGTCTGCGTCCTGCCGGAGTTTAAAAATCAAAATGGTGTTACGCTCCTTTTTGGCTTCGGGTGTTAAAATGAGAAGTACTTGTAATACGTCAAATTACGTAAGGTAATTTAAAAGTAATTGATCGCGTGTTAGCAACGATCTAACTCTCACGCGAGACTGCAATATTATATGAAAACATTATTTACATTTATAACATTGCGTAAAAGAGACTTATCAGCCTACATGATTGTGCTCGATAGGACATCATAACTCGGATATTTTCTCCTCGGAGATTGGAAACCAAGGGAGTCACGGGTGATGATAAGTCCCTGATCTTGCCTGCAAAACACATTGTAATTCAATATAAGTACCCAATTCACAAGCACCTCCGCGAGCGGTCGTAAACCACTAACTGAATCGACGCTAAAAACCCACGTTAAGACCGGAAAAAGCGGCGTTAAGGACAACATAAAACCCCGTTTACCTGACGACCTCTGTCTCGGTTAATATGATTTACTAAAAATAACCCTCGTCCCCGGGTTAAGCATAATTGAAAATAAGGCGCCGCGCATAGAGAAAGAGCGGAGGTGCCTACGCAGTCGTAATTTTTCGCGGTGGAAATCGTGTTAACCGACGAACATGACTGGCGACATACGATAATTAAATTGTGAGCGCATACGATAGTTATCGCAGCAACTACAATTATATCGTGCTTATGACAAATTAATGCGTTTCACACGTAGGTCACTCCATTTTACTCGACCTTCACACATACCTTGGGGCTCTATTTCGCAGGTATCCCAGTCACGGTAATAATGATGATAATGACAGTTCGTACGACTACCTGTACGGCTTCGATGTTCATGGGAACGTCAAAGTTTGATTTCTTATTTGCAATGATGTAATCTAAGAAATTAGTGTGCAACTTTTCAATTCCATATGATTATAACATTGGAGCTTCAAAACCTGTTTTCTCATGTTTTTTAAGTCTCAAATGAATCAATATTTTGAAGAATTTCAGTCCACGTAAATTTGACTCTTCTAATACAGAGCCTTTATTTATTCAGAATACTTGTAAAATTAGGCGTATAATTAATATTTCCCTAAACAATACCTATTTTCGTACAAAGAAGGTCTATGAAGAACAAATTGAATGACAATTTTTTCAAGGATTTGCTGTACCTTGAAAACACTATTTACTTTCGGGTAGGTAAACTGGTACCTTGATGATTTGATGAAGCATTTTAGTTGGCGATGGGCTGTGAGTAAACCATGATTGTGACCCTAAAGCTGTTATTTTAACCATTTCAATGTATGAAATTTCCAAACTCTCAAATTGCATTACTTTTCTCGTAATTCGTTTCTACTCGTTAATGAAAATTTACCGAAATAGATGTATGTATATAAATAGAGATTGCTATAGTAAGAAGCGCAGGAAGTTTTTGATATCTGATTTTCGATGCTTCGAAATTCTTGTTAGGGATGGAAAATCAAATATGTGTAGGAATAAGGTAATTAGTGTCTTCCTCCTTAATCAATTTAATAATTTTCATAAAATTTACATGATCTGCTATTCAAGCAGATAAATATGATATCGTAAGGGACTTAGAAAGCATTAAAATATCGTTGAAAAGGGTAATTTCCATTATTTTGAACAGGAAAATATTTGTTAAACGCACGCTGGGCATAAGTTTTAGGAATTGTGTACGAAGCTTCGCACCAGGTTTCATTCGTTAGTTGCGCTCGTGTTAGCGAGAAAAATAAGAACAATTGACATATTTTAACAGAGAATATACGAAAAACTTCTGAAACTCGGTAATACAACTTTGAAGTCTTCTATTTGTATTACCTTGTGAGCTTAATGTTATGCTTCGAAAAGAACAAAAACCGTAACAGTATTGCAAAACTTGAGTGGGGATTGTTCAGCTTAGAAATATTCTCCAACTTATAAACATTACTATGGTAGGGTTGTGAGATCATTTAATAACTTTTAATGTTTCAATAAATTTCTATCAAAACTAGAAAGAAAGTTTGGGCATTGATTATTCTGCTGTGGGTAGCTTTTGTCCTTGCAACTGGCAACATTATAGTCGTCACCGACTAAAGGTAGGGTTGCAGCATCCTCCGCGAGGCTTGTAAATTTGCGCCTTGTTCCATCCTTGGATATGAGAAAAGTATTGAGCATTTTTCCGCCGCCATTTATGTTGCAGCCAATATTAGCGAGAATACCTCGTGCATCACTTCATATTACCAGAGACTACATTCCGAAAAGTGGCCCATAATGCTCTTGACAGGTTTTTCCGAAACGTTGACCAGTATCTCAAAGCCTGTTCCACGTCTATAAGAATAACTTTTTTCAGCACATAACCTATTATTCCGCGCTATTCTTAGTCTTTAATTCCTCCTCCTTCTCAGTTCGAGAAAACCGCCGTCAAATTTTTAATAAAGGCTTCTAGAGAACGAGTTTTTTCAATCAGTTATCCCCCGCGTCCCGTTCTTCCTATACACCGCATTAGACGTCAGAGCAAGGCCACCGGGATTCTTTCAGGAGAGTGGTTTTCGGTCAGAAAACAAGCCTTCCTCAGCTCCTCCAGTCCACTTTTATTACCAGAGATATGCAGATATCCTTCGTTTGAGGCCCGCAATCCCGGAGTAATGGGATTTGAGGTAACTGCTGGACTTCAGCGTTTGTGAAACGAAAAGATGGAGAAAAGAAAGAAATTCTATCCTCCATCTTCTCGTCTTGGGGACCTCGAAAAACGTCTGCCGAATTCGTTGTGCGGAATAGCTTCATGACATATTGAAACATGGACGAAAGAACACATAATATTTAGAACAACACCTGCATCAAACTAACAGACCGTAAATAACTTAAGTAGTACAGTAAAATGTCTGTATACATACTAATATTCAAAATAGATTTATAAACTATGTTTGCGCTTGCGCATGCCGTTCTGTCAACCCAGTGGTATTTTCCATTGGTAGGATATCGTTTAGAGGTTAACCAGCATAATCTTTTAAAATTTTATAGAAATCGGTCCATCGTTCTTGAAGTGTCAACAAGTGGGAGTTTTCTTCATGCGCAATATTACTAACTCAACCATGGGTGATAAAATACATAGGATATCATCTTGGAAATATACAAAACGTTTGAACGAAATCGGACTGATAGGTGATGAGAAATTGATGTTATTGAGCACGAGTACAGATACAGACTACTATTAATCCAGCGGCAATGAAATTTATACGGACCGATTAGGAGTTAACCTGAACTACCCCTGAAATTTCCATAAAACTAAGTACGTTAGTTTCGCCTGCGTCAATCAAGTTTAGTTATGTGCTTGCGTAGTATTTACTACTCAGTCAATGTTGATAATTCATAGAGCACTTTCCTGGAACATAATATACCCAAATATTTTCGAGTTTGAACAGAATTGGACCAATAAGTGATCGGAAATCAACGTAATAAGAACTCCACGTTTGTCCAAGCGCATAGGCAATGAAAGTTTTTGGTACAATCTCTGAATCAATCAAAATTGGACAAAAGCTTGGAATAGTTTTTGGTCTGGCAAAGATTTTCCAAGACATTAGGCAGAACAAAAGACAGACAGACTTGAAACCAAAATTGATCAGTAAGCTTTAGAACGCTAAAAGCAAGTAAACATTTTAATTTTGAAAGACAAAAATTTGTCGACTTCTCGCACGATCACTAAGTGTCTTCACCTTCGGTAGTGAGGAAGCAAAATGAAAAGAGCGCCCCTCTGTTTTAAACTGCCGCCGTATCATTGATTTTTTTCTTTCTGTTTCAGGTGAGTATCGACGCTGAAATAATAACTCACCGTTCATTAGCGACGCTCCGATGGAGGTAACAAATCCTTTAGTAGATTATGATCTAGGAATTTCCGCGGCAATTATGACGGTCTGGTCTTATCTAATGACATCGGAGCTATGTTCATTAACCAAGAGAGGCTTTGCAACTTGGTGGCATTGGAGTAAACGCGCCTTAGCCCATTCAAGGAGTTGTACTAATATTTTCCCGCGACCTTGAGTAAGATCTGGAGCTGGGCGGAAAATAGTAAAGCTCAGTCGAGATTTTGGACGTCAGATTTTGTTTTCTATCAGTAAGGACAATGGAATTCAGTCATTTCGATTACTTTGTTGTAAGTGCTTTCTCTACATAATAAGTATCATAAACTACAGCAGCAACACATCATAGCAAAAATAATCAACAGCACCAACAACCGACGAAAAATGTCGATTATTATGTTAAAGTTTAGAAAATTAATAATAAGCTTGAATCTTTTGGAATGAGTACGCTTACTCTTTTTTGCTTAGAGTACAAGCGATGATCCCCAGTATCATCTAAGGCCCAGCGACAGGAACGAATTCGTTCTGTCAATCGATGGCATTCTGGTATTTCGTTTTCTTCATTATTGCTGCTGATTTAGCCAGTTCTCCCATCTGACATTGTTGACGTCGCTATTGCTGATAGCAGTTTTCTACGCAGCATATCACACCAAATGCTGAGGTACTATTTAGCTGATGGTACAAGGCATCTGCCATCTTACTGGCTTGTTCAATGAACAGGTTCGAATATACTCACTGACACAAACGCCCTCCCAATGGTCTTCAACATGCTGTGTTTGTACCTTTATTGACAACTGCACTTGTAGTAACTCATGGCAACTCATGAGTTGCAACTCATGTAGAACAACTTAACCGCATGGATGTTGAGATTCCATAGTAAACATAGGATAAACGCTAAAGGGTCTGTTAAATGTAGTGTGAAGCCTCGTATCATGTGGTTTTCCCCTTTTCTTTCACCCGTGGGAGTTGACAGAGCCTCCAGAACTCTGAGCAAAAACTTGTCAGAATTGAGCAATCACACCGTCCTCTCAACCACCCTTCCTAATTACGGGTTCACCCCAAAAGTAAACCCGCTAGGGGCGAAATGAATTGGTAATAACGACGTTTGCCCCTCTAATTTTCACCTTTGGAGGTCCACCCACACCAACCGCTGAAAATTACCTCCAACGTGTGAAGGTTGTTTTTAAAAGAAGAAAGTGGTCATACCAACATCAATTTCGAGGTTCAATCTTCTTCTAATGTTCTTCTATCATATCTTTGGTCACAAAATATTTTTTATTTATTTAATTTCGTTGCAGTATGTACTTAACAACAAACTCCTGACAATATTAGTCCCCTATCACACAAACATTAGATGCTGAACACAATCGAGGTCGACATTCAACAGTAACAAAGTATTCGTATTACTCCTTTGTTTGAAACGAAAACAGTCAAAATTCTTCCTCAATCGTTGGAAGTCGATTAAACTTGATTTTATTTTTCATTCATTCTTTTCCTTCCCTATAGATATCACTATTCTACCAAGTTATATCCCAAACAAATAATTATTAGGTATGAGGTGAGAGGATGCTGTATAAAACTAAAGCGCCAATACCTATAATTCTGTTGAAGTCCCGCCAACGACCAACTGTAAACACGAAATTACTAACATTATAACGTGCGAAGGTAACCGGAATGATTATAAAACTCGATTTCAGGAAAAGTGTTTGATTTTAATTGTTTCACCTGCTTTGAGTCTCGAGGTTTTACCCAGTTTTTGCTCTTTTCGACTGAACTGCTTCAATTTACAATATAGTCTGAATATTTTTTTCTATCAAACTCCAAGCATAAATAAAATTTAAATATTTTTCTTGACATGCATCAAGCTCCTGTGGTAGCGAACTGGTACGTCTAAGTCACTTTTAAAATTCTCCCAAAAGGAAAAGTTACAGTCATGGAGCATGATCGTATGAGCGAATTTTCTTAAATTACCTATCGTATTATAAAATGTTGAATTGTATCGAAATTTGAGCAATTTGATTTCAAAGAAATTATTGAAAACCAATTTTATGGCAATAAACCGCAAACTAAATAAAAATCGGCGATTCGAAAAAGAATTTAGATTTAAAAAGAATTAGAATAGCTTTTTCAGCAAATGTTAAATATGAACCAGAACATTAAAAAATTATTCACAGGATTAAGGTGAACAATGTAGTTACATTTCATTAATATTTGCTGAAAAATCAATTTAAAAACTGAAAAATTGCTAAACATCCAAAATCTGTTTTGAATCATATGATTTAGAACGAGTTTGTTTGCTATATAACTGGTGGTTAAAAATTTCTCCGTACTCAAAATGCTCAAATTTTAAAACCAAGTGACAATATAATACGATAATCTACGAATACTACTAACCCATACGATCATGCTGCATTACTGGAACATTGTTTCTTTTCTAGGGATTAATACTCCTTTAAGCTACGTACATTTATACAATGGTATCCCTTGGTTCCGGCCTTTTAGATGAGAAAATACATATTTTCAACATTTGAAATAGGTGAACGAACAATCTTGCTAAGTCAGACGTAGCCTTGCTCTTCCGCACCCATATTTTGGTGAAACCATTTAGTAAATTTAGGAAGCATTTTTGAATGAATGAATGAATGAAAAGACGAATATATGATCAGTAGTATAAGAAGGACGTATGCAGCATGCAATTTACGAAAACCCAATTATTATTTTACAAATTATTATATATACGTGTGCTATTAAAAAAATAAATAAAATGAAATAAACACATCTTCTATAATTATTACAATTAAGTCAGCTAAGACAATGAAGTTTGACCGTCTGCCGAGTTAACCTTTACAATTCTACTTTGCGTACTACACCGTTCTCTAATAAAATTAAATTCTTGCACTAGGGTTTTTCTATTTCTCAGCGCAAAAATAAAGTTACTTAACGTATCCGATTACTACTATTCAACAACTCTATTAATTCCGAATTCAGCCAATATAGTACATTTAGCAATAAAATGTGTGTGGTTTTCAGGTTCACCTGCACTTCATAGAGCACAATTGTATGTTATATCCCTTCGCTGAGGAGTATAATTTAAATCTATAAGCATTTCAATGAGAATACTTGCTAAGGAAGCATTTTATTTAACAATGAAATGCTACTCGTAGCATTGCATCAAGGGTGTCCTTGCACACTTGAGGCCTCTCTAGCAATTTAGTCGGCGTTTGGCGGTCGTTCCTAATCCCAAGACACCTGATTCATGTGCACAAAAGTACCGCTCATGCAAAGCTCGTTCCAGCTTTCAATTGCACAAAACCCCGAGTAAAATTGTATATTTGACGGTGTTGATTACGACACACGGTTTGCGTTCTTCGCTGCCGAATGAAGGTGAAATAAAATCGTGAAATCCGAAATCCACCGTGAAGGCGCAGCGAACGCGCGTTGGACACCTACACTCCCCTCACAATGGATAAATTTACATTTCGACCTTCCCGAACTTTCATCCCGTTTTTTGCCTAATTGCAACTAAATCTGGTGACGTTTCCTCCCATAAATCCCAGCAACGGACTGCGGTTGATTCTTTTTTTTTCTCTCACTCCATTCTTTAAGTCGTTCTTTTCGATTGTGATTCCGCCGATGTCGTAACTCACTTTTACTCTTGAGTCTTGAAAAGCGATGAAATATGAATGAAACTCCTCTTTCTTGGAGACCTGATATTAATTTTTCTCTTTCAAAAAAATAAGTTTTTTTGTGTTTTTTAACAAGCCGTTTCTTCAGGTATCTGTAGTTTTTTTTCTCTTGTCATCAACCTACGATTTTTTGAGTGGCTACTTCTTTTTGGATTCTCCTCGGCCTCAGGGAGTCGTCAGAAAAAAGTACGACATGAAAAACAGTGTTTTGGTTGTGGGTGTCACAACATCGTGTATAATAATATATTCACATTCGAAGCATGAGTGAAAAGGTTCTTTCAGCTTGCATTTATTCGTGAATGGTGTTCAGTGGACTTTATGGTTGCCAGACCTCCGAGTGGCCTCATTCCATTAATTGTGGAGGAATTTGTCGAATTTACTAGTGATGCTGTAAGATAATTAATGAAATCATAGTGTTGGCGGCAGACTGGCAAAACGACTAAAATCATATCATTAAAAAAAAATCATCTCCATGCTATGCCAAAATCAATCATTATCTACCATATTGGGTGTTTGCGTTGTGAAGATGGTCGATTTTTAATCATTAGCGAAACCGTTGGCTTAGTTTTCTGCAAAAATATGGGGCGTACCGTTTGGAATCTTAGATATAGTAAGCAACATTTAGCATTATTAAACTTTAGAATCCCATCATATCATGGTAGCACTGATGTATTTGTACCAGATTTTAAGGATATCAATTATTGTAAGAATGCAAAAGGTTGTTAACGACCTAAGATGAAATTGATTGTTTTTTGACTGGGAAGAGTCTTTTAAGCGGAGTACAACTAATTTTCGAGTATTCATCAGTCTTATGTTTTTTAAACGTATTTATTCACTTTTGTCACTTATTTATTAAAAGGCATTCCGGATTGTGTTTTGTACTTTTTTAGTTGGAATTTTATTCCGTCTTCTTGAAATAAATAAATTATAAAACTACTTACCTTGTGACTCTAAAAATGACCGAAATAGAAGATAGGTGGTTGAGCATGGTGGCCATAATATTTTGGATATTATGAAAGCAGGTTTTTCAGTTTCATGTGTAACGCTGATTATAATTTAAGAATTACTTCATAAAACCCAATAAATTCGATTCGACTGCATTATCATCGATAGAATTACTATCACTCGGTATAATAAAGGCAGGCAAGCAATTTATTCCGATCATTTGAAATTCATGATTTACCTATGAAATCAAGTTGGGGGGATGTGGTCTTGCTTTGCATTCGATTTTCCATAAACGGTTCGATGGTCCTTCATATCGCATCGACGTCAACGGAGTTTTGTGGACCGGAAGAAAGACATTAACCTTCTCACGCTGTGTGGTCCTCCTGGACTCCGGGGCATAATCTGCCTTCAAATCTGTAGGGGATCTATCCCTCTGGTAAGGGTATGCTAAGAGAGGTTCTTCGTTTATTCAAAGGATTTCGTCGAGTATTTCATTATAGAGCAAGCTCAATCGTTTGGCATTCACTCGAAAAAATCAAAATTCAACTTAAATCGTAGTCTACACCAGTTTATCCGCAGTTTACATTTATTGTATTATGACAATAAATTTTCAAGATTTTCCTTTAGTTATCGGATAATTTACTTTTTCAAGTGTATGGGTTAACGTGAGTTAGGGTGGTCAGGTTTATCGACTTTTGAATGGCTGTTTCCAGCCAATGGAATTGTGGTATAAGCTATCGATAATAAAACACCGGTATATGCCGAATAAAAAACATCGTTTAGTATCCAAACCTCAGAGAATGATAGCCAGCGTGAAAGTTTATTCGAGTTTTAGCGAATATTCAAAGAAAAAATGAGCTATTGAGGTAGCCTCAAAACTTTAAAAATGGGTTTGAAGGGTCGGAACCGCCTACAAATCCGTTTCAAGAACGCAATCCTAAATTTTAACGTCATATGCATATATGTATATACCTATATATAGGTATATAAACCCGTCTTGGCCATAGACAGATCAAGTTCGTTGGCTAGCTCGATCTCTCCAAAATTGCAGGCTCAAATTTCCAATTTAATTGCCCACAAAATACTTGAAAATCGGTTTTTTGACAAAAGGGCATGTGGTGTGTCACAGTCAAAGTATTTCTCAGTGCTAAGTCGATTGTGACCACCCCCAGATCTCTAAGACTCATAAAAAGTGAGAAAACTCTATTTCTACGTGAAAAATGTCCATAATGGACCAAATTTTCGAGTTCCGTTCTGTGTTCTGAAATTTTCTTTGCGATCACGTCACATGGCTGTCCCCTTAGTTTTATTCAGGACATTATTGGCCTCAATGATCTGAAAACAAGTGCCTAATTTAAAGTTACTCACAACTTTTCTTTTAAAATTCGCTCCATTAGTCATACTGCATGATTCTGTACTTTTTTTCTATTTACTTTTCCATCCTAGCTCAAGCGTCATTTCTACCAAAGCGCTCACGCTCTCTTGAGTAGTGATTTCCTAGGCTCCAACCCAAATTCGGAACACTTCTACTCATCGGATTTGGATTTTTTCTCACTAAATTTCCAGAATTGAGTCTATTTACGAATTTTGGAGAAAAAAAAATGTTGTGGGCCTGGACCCAAAATCGACATATGTGTTGCCTTAAATTTATATTTTTAGCTGAATATGAGTAAAAAGTTATCAACAATGAACAAGAACATTAAATAATTTATGCACAAATTATGCTGAAAATGTACTTAAATTTCATTAATATTAATTTGCTTTAAAAAATCAATAAAACTGCAAAAATACTCAAGATTAATTTTTTACTCCTTTTCTTTCATCGCAGAATATTATTTAGAAGTTTTTTTAAGCGAATTTTTGTTGAAAATGAAGCTTTTGCAATGGCTGGAAATTTTTAAAATAAAAATTTTTGAAAAATGTATTCATTGAAATCCGTTTTGAGGCCTTATAAAACTAATCCTAGAGTTAAAGTTTAACGCTTTTTCATATGTACATATTTATATTTATTTATTCATTTTTTTTTTTTTTTTTTTTTTTTATATATATATAAAAACATTGCTGAAAACGGCTGAAAATCGTTAAGTTGATATTTATTTGTAAACTATGGCTCAAATAAAGTTTATTAACCATAAAATGGAAGATTCAAAAATTTATCTACAAAGTTGTGATGAAAAATGTACCTACTTAAATTCATTAAAATTTTCTAAAAAATTATGAAAACTGCAAAAAAGCTAAAAACTCATAACCTCTACTTGAATAGGACATTATGATTTAGAATACGTTTTCGCCATAAAATTAATAGTTAACAGTTTCGTTGCACTCAAAACGCTCTGAATTCAAAACAATTTAACGTTATGCAATACGTTAATTTACGTAAATTCGCTCATACAATCATGCTACATGACCGGAACTTTTTGTCAAAAATTTGATATTAACTTTTCTTTTGTGTTCAAATTTAAAAACAATTCACCATAAATATAATACGGTAACTTCCAAAAATTTCGTCATACGATCATGCTGCGTGACTGGAACTTTCTTCGTTGTTCTTTAGTTTAAACCCTGGAATAACTATAGTTATTTTTCTCCCTCATTAATCATTTTATTCCCTAGAACTCATTACGGTGAGGGGTTTAACAGATAGCCTCGGCAGCAGTAGCGAGCATTGATTGGGTGCAGGAAATTACTGCGGGGCAGCCTCTCTCATTGTTTCAAGCGGCAAATAACTACCAGGCCAGCCTGCATATATCACTCGAGCAATATGTTTGACGTTCGGGCCGTTTGTTCGGGCTTCAAAACGCCACTGCACGATTTCGCCGCGAGCCTCCGGTTGAGCGTAAAAGGTGATATTTTCGCCATTCCGCACCAGTAACGAGCTTCTTGTTAAGAAACAGAGTCGGAGGACCGCGCATAAAATTGTGAGGTTTATTGTCTGGTCGGGGAAGGCTAAGGCTTAATTAAAAGAAGCCACCGAAAAAACGTTGGTGGAGGTTTGTGAACGACCAAATTAGGTGATAACGTGGCTTAATGATGCGATAATGAGCTTGTTGAAACGTTCCTACAGACGCATCACCGCGGAGCACCTTCAGGTCGTTGTGGTTGCCTTAGGTAATTCTTCCAACCATTCCCCATTTTCGTGAAAATATTTGAACAAAGAAGGTCTCTTCTTTGACTTTTCTTGCATTTGTCTATGTGTTTGCCTGTCTGTTCTAATCTACAGACAGTAATGGGGCTCCGACCTTGAGAATTTCGCAATAGAGCGCAGCACCTAAACAATTACCTTTCATATTTGACATTCTTTTGTGGTCTATAAGAGCAGTCTTGATGTTTTTTTGTTTTGTCGGTTTTTTTGTATGTTTGTGTGTTAAGGTATTTATTATTATTATTTATTTATTATTGATATAATTCTGATTTTTGACCATTATTGATAAGATTGATGGTGTGGGGAACAAATTTTAGAGAAAAACGGGGTGACGCAAGGTATCTACAAGGGGAAAGTCATGACAACCATCATGTTCCTCAGGTCCTTCGCCCCCTACCGCTCCAAGCGGCGGACCTTGTCAGTTCGGAGCCCCATTGCGGAGCTATTGATTGAAATTTGGCAGGTCGACTCCTTAGACACTCGAAATGTACTGAGTTTTTGATACCGATTCGACAGGATCTGGCGTCAATATCGTTGATGACTTAGAACGGATACGCCTTATCATATCGGACTATACTAAATGTAACATAATAAGAACCATTTTGGTCTATTATTCTCAATAATGAACCTTTATAATTGACCAAGAAAATTTTTTTCACCCCCTCCCCTCCGATTCCCTCGAAATTTGTTTGGATTGCGTTTCAAGATACGTAGATTCCATAAATCGAACAAATACAAAAAAAGCTGGATGAGGCACATTGCTAAGTACGAGTATATCGTTTACGTTTCACGAATATATAGATCATTGAAGAGTCTTAAACGATCTTGAAAAGATCCATAGCGGAACAGAGTAAATCAAGAAGTAGTGTGCAACATCATAATTGGTCAATTAAGAAACGAAAAAATGATACTCAATGTAATTTACGTTTTCGCATGGGCAGAATGAACTGAGGAGTTGAGAACAGTGAAATAAGTACAGGACCATCTACAACCTAACCCGCGCATTCGCTGACAACTTCATCAAAATCTGATGAAAACTGTGGACATTAAGGTCGTTACAAGGATTTCACATTAGTGCATGCGCAGTAGATATTATTGATAAAATCTTGTTGAAATTGATAAGGGATGATCAAATTGTCATCCCTCCACTATCATCCGAATTTGAGAGGGATCGGACGACTAGGTCGTGAGAAACTGATGCATGGTGGAATTTACGTTTGCGGATGCGCAGAGTGAAGTATTAGTCGGGAACTAATATTTAACAATAATAATAATTCATTATTAAATTAATTAATAATTACTAATTAATAATTATTAAAAATTGATTAATATTAAATAACAAAAAAAAATAATAATAATAATAACACCATAGCCAGCACATTCCATAAAAATGTCATCCAAATCGGATGAAAACTGTGAAAAATAAGCTTGTTACAAGGATTTGCGTACACACGACGGACACACACACGGACACACACAGACGCACGGGCACATTCAGGCAGGCACGGAACCAAAGTTGATCAGAATGGTCTAAAACGTAAAATGCGAGTAGAAATTTTGATTTTAGAGACCAACAATTTCTTTTCTCCCGAAAACAATGCTTCCGCTCGGAGGTAATAAAAAAGTCGCCCGCTTCTTCCCGAAACTACAGGACCAAACTTTAAGAAATTTGGCTCAGGAATCATAAATTGGCCGGAGATCCAGTAACATCGGCATCAATTTTGATCAAACCTAATAGGTAGTAGGTAATTAAGGGCTGAAACGTCGAAAACTTACTAACCGCTAAAATCCTCGGTAACAGCAACTTTTGTGGGGTGTCGTTCATTAACATCATCCCAAAGAATCGTATCAAATCGCCGAATTGCTCTACGTTCTTCTGTTCGCTCTCTGTAAGGGCAGCAACAAAATTTTGGGGGAAAAAAATCAACAACAGAGGAGCAAATCATAACTGGCGAAGTATAGCAAAAATTGCATTGTAACTACGACGCTCGATTCAACTGATATAATTCCGATGGAGTTTTCTCCACGAAACCGGGATTATTAGAACTTTTGTCACATATAGATGGACTTCTGAAGAGTAGGTACCTAGTTGATTATTTTATAATTAATTTTCAGTTGGTGGGTCAGCTCGTGTAAAATACTGGGAAAGGGTAGGTGTGTTATTTAATTTAATTAATTTCTGTTCGGTATTTCTACACCTATGCAGTATATTTGGATACCTAAAGTATAATAGACTTCGTTTGATAATTATAATGTTATATACAGGTGTGCTTCGTAGAAGGCTACATCAACTACAGAAATGATAAACCTTTGTGTAATAATTCGCTGCGTTTTCAAATATTCAAACTTGCAAATGTTCATTTTGGCTCTCAATGATGACTTCGGAAAACAATAAGACCATTTCCCCAATTGTAAGGCAAAGCAAAGATTTTCATTATCAATAAGCAAAACCGTATAGTACGAACATGAATCAGTTAACACATTGACGAAAGCGCTGGAAGAACACATAACGAAACAAAGACAATCAAGTACAAACCTTCAGCTCACCCCCAATTATCACCTGTACTTATTGTGTTATTTCCATTGCGGTTACGTAGTCCATTCTTGGAAACTTGATAAAAACCCTATTGTGCACAGAAACTGACTCGTTTTTCTTTTATCGTGATGTTCTAATTGACAGGTAAATTACTCGATTCCAATCGAAAAAGGAAATCGAGAAGATAAATCAAGATAATTTCCGCGTAGTCCTTGTTTAGCAAGTCATTTTCAAGTACATCGCACGTGTCAGAATCTTCAAAGACAATAGCTGAGTCACAGCGCCCACTGTCGGTATTACATTAATTGTACCGCTATCCGAAGACTGGGGAGCTTCGGTATATGGACATGAAGAATGACAGTGTCGGGTAGGCGAGGAGTCGTGAGTCCCGCGTTTTGCGAGAATAAGGCATACCCCGGCTGGAAAAGGACTAGAATGCGACGCCGAGGAAGGGAAACGACGGGCTCATCGCTAATTCATTCTGAGACGCTAGTGATTATCACTTGAAATCGATTCAGAGACCTTTTTACCATCGCATATGGAGGGAAGAAGGTTTTTCTTCGAGTGCGGAATTCTCCCCTGGGGGAGAAGGAAGGCGAAATTCTTGACGCGACGTGCTTCCAGGGCTAATACCGGGGTAATTTCTACCTACGCCGCCAGGTGGTCTGGGCTCTGGTTCATCCACTTCGCAGGCTTTTACGGTACAAATTACAGTAACGAAACAGCTCCAATCGTAGATGGATATTTCCACACGACAACGATTCATAGTGCATCAAAAATTATCATTATGATATTGAGAAGAGGGGGTGCGCTTAATCTGAATTTATCTTCGAAAACGTCTCTTATGCTATTGGTCTTTTCTGTGTGAAACTACAAAAAAAAAAAAAAAAAAAAAAAAAACAGTTTTTAATTATATTTCAAAGTCCGAACCAGTTGTGCTTAGTGTTGCTCATCAAGAATAACAACAACCCAGTATAATCAACATTATCAATTGAAATGTTGCATTTACTCGGCACTGGTTCATGTTATATCAAACATTTTCTTTGAGAGATGAACATTCCGAATTTAATATAAAAAAATACAAAATTCTCTACAATTCTATCGACCTTTAGTTAAGTATGCGTAAAAATATTAAAATAGCTGCAGTTAACGCCATTTTAAATTTTTCAAGACCACTTCGAAATTTATAACGGGGATGAAAGGTTTCAAATACCATTTGCAAAAGCACAAAACATGAGCAGGTTTGTGTTTGGGTAGCATATCAAGAGCAGTAGATGTAAGTTTTAATCAACACTGTCAATTTAGATACAATATGATCTATAAATAAAATGACGTTTTTCTTCTTTTTTCCATACCTTTCAATCTTAAGATCTGATTTGAAGATGTGGAAACCTGACATCGAAATAGGAAATTTAACCTGAAGCGGCCACATTTGCCATTTCCAACAGAATATTTTATAGGAAGATTTGAAATTTTCAAATTGATTTATTAAATCATTCAATTTATTCTCATTGATTTTATTGATTTTCTGATCAGGAAAGTACAAAGATATTGTACAGCCCCAGAGGATTTCAAAATTTGTTCCAAGTTGATCCAGCCCCTGAGGATTTCAAAATTTGTTCTAATCTTTTTGCATAAATTAGCCTTATTGCTATTGCTACTGCTAATTATTGTGGCATTTTGTCATGTACGTAGTTTTTTATCAGGAGCATTATCCAGTGTTCTGACAACGGTGCACCTAATTATTAAACAGATCGTTCAAAACAGAACAGCACAGATGTATTTCGTCTGAGGTGAATTTGATGTCACACACTACTGCTCTTTCCTCTACCTTTCATCCATCGGGTTATACGAAAAATGAAGACATTCCAGGTCGATTCAATTGCAATTATTCAAGCAATTACATTCTTAAGCCGAGTTTACTACAAACGAGCATTGATCGTGAACACTGTTTGCAAACAATAGCGAGCAAATGCTCGGGCGGTGTAAACACTCACCCGCGCCGAGTAGAGTTTGCGAACCCTGTATACGAACGTTCGGGAGCATTCTGAATCATCAAAGGATTCAGTGTTCGTTGCGCGTCCGGTGTGAACGGCATATTCTGCGAGATCACGAGCGGCCGGTGGATAACTGCATATATTATCGTCAAAACTTTGCATTTGAAGACTCCCATATTTTACGTTTCCTCTTTTGGCGGCGCTTCTCAATTTCAGACAGTATCACTATCGACGCAGCACATACAAAAAGTTTAGGCAACGCGGTTGTCATGTTCGTGCACTTTGGTTGGGAACTCGAATGCTCGCGAATCCTGATCGTTCGGGCGTGCGCAGGCAGTGTGAACGGGAGCGCCCTCAGCGTGTTGGCAAACGCAAACAATGCTTGTCTGGTGTAAACCTACCTTTACATTACAGCCTTGCATATTACAGTCAAACAAATCAACACTTTTATTTTTTAATAAATTCTATGTAGCTTCTTTCATTTTCATCCATTTTACAGTCTTAATTTCGTTTCTTTATTATGCATAATGACACCCACTACGAAATTCGTAACGTAGTAATTATTTTGTTATAATTGAGCATTCATTTGATGAATGGTGCGATCACCTTGAATACTCTCCCTCGGTCACGGAGTGGGTACTTGTTCACGTCAGTTTCCTGAATAAGACTCTCGGGCCCAATGACAACATCTATTCGTTTGGGGTAGCCCATCACAAATAGGACCACCTCGCTAGACAATGTAACCACCTGGTGGCGAGGTGAGGAACTACTCCGATGACGATGGGAAGACGAACGGCCGGGCGAAGCACCTCGACCGCGTGCCCCAGCGGGGAGCCCGACCCGCCTTCACCTATACGGATTTCTAACCCCTCGATTGTCAACATTAATCTCGCAGCTGGTAGATTTTTTTTAACCAGTATACCGAACCCTCAGTCCTTGTGAACAGAAGCATTATGGCGATACACTAATGACTCCGTATGTCACTGACTTTGAACTAATAACCCGCTCGTGGAAGGAAAAAAATCAGGCGCCGGGAAAAGGAACAAAAACTAACTGCCTTCAACCATGCCACCACATGCACTCTGTATATAGGCAATACTTCACGTTTATATTTTACAGCGCCACAACCCTTTTTTGTTTTAATGTTCGCAGTTCCCGCAATAAAAATACCTATGAAAGCAGTTTGTATAAAGAATATTTTTGACATTACTGATGTAACTATGCTACAGGATTTGTGGAAAGAATTTCGTTAGACAATCAAGTGCGAGCCTTAAATAAGCACGTTTCAACTGATTTCATAGAGTTTCCAAGGATTCCAGGTAGAACCAGGTGACCTTCTATGATTCTATTGCATTCCTATCAGCAAGAGGCGAAAACATAAATTCCTAGTCAAACGTTCAACTTCCCTAAAACTCATCAGATTTTGTCAGAAGTTGTTGCAATCCTGTCATTCAAATACCCTCTATTAGCATGTCTCATATATGCATCGATCCCAGTTTCATCGAGGTTGAAATTTGATGAGTAGTTATTAAAAAACAGAACATCAAACATGTAGGCAATGGCAAGTTGAAATCGTTGTTGAGATTATTCATCGCTGAATTTTATAAAATTAGCTGAAAATTGCATAAATAAAGCGCATTGTACATCATCATCGTCAAAATTATTCTTAATTCCTAATGATAAAATCGCCATGTTCCTGTGTCACGTCTATGTCCCAAATGGATATGAAATTGCCAAAAGAATGACAGGACTGGTGGAATGGAATGTATGTAGGTATGATTTTATACCTATACCAAAAAGTATTTCTTCGTTAAAAGCTTGTATTATCCCACTTTCGTAAGGTTACAGTCACTGCTGTTCGTCTATCTCTTCTTATCGGATCTCTTTGGTCCCATGTTCTTGTAAATACTCGTACATCTTCCAGCGTAGGACCACGCTAGGAAATCCGTTGAGGACCATTGCACCTGTCACTATCGATGTCTTCAACTTTACCTTTATTGGATGTTTGTTACAATGCTACCTGTCGAAATTTCTTCAAAATTATAACTCTTTTTCCTTCAAAATAGGCTTTTGGATAAATTTTTACTTGATACTGTGGAACTAGGTTCTTAATATATTGAATAAATCGTTGATACAATCGAAGATACCTAGGCTGAGGAGAGTCTTTTGAAACTCAGGTTCGAAAGAACGTTAGCGGAGAAAATTTTGAAATTGAGAGCGAACCTGGATGTGCACAAGGTCAGGTTCATTTGGTTGTGGTCCTCCAATCCAGCTGTGAGGCCTCGAGGTGGCGGGCGATGCATCTGATGAAGCGATAGAACTCTGGCAAAGGAAGATGACGTGAGTGGGAGCACGACTAACAAACAGTGGGCAGCTTTGTTCCCGTCAAGAGTCCCCTTGTCAGAACGTAGCCGGAGCTTGCGTCCGGCCCGTCAGTCACCCTCATCGCCGTCTCAAGTTAGAGTCAATCTCACGATTTCTTGTCGTATTGATCAACTCCCTGTATAATAATCGCAATCAAGGCTCACTGCGTCTTCAGAATTGTTATACATATATAGTATTACGTGGTAGTCACCTCAACAAATACTGACGAAACCCAAAAACAACATTATTGCATTATAGAGTTTGTTAAATTAAATAGGTGCATAGGTGTGACGCCTATAATGTCTTTAATATCGCGTCCACTCTACGCGGAACGGGAGTGGGCGAAAATGATCGAATCCACTTGGCAAATTAGTTTGAACGAGAAGATCGTACTCAGTGAGCCTTCAGTCTCCCTAGCACGTGGATTTAATTTTGGCTAGAAACCATTACATTTAATTTTGCATTGATGTTGTTGTGTTTTAAATACTGAATTTGTAGTTATTTTACATCCTGAGTAGAGATGTGAGTGGAAAGAGGGGAGGTAGATATTGAGCAGGTACTATAGGAGTCCAGCCCGGTGAAATAATATCTCCGTAAACTCTAATGGATAGGCAGTGAGAGTTCAGCAGAGCAATATCTCCACCGTACGCACTAACAAGAAGGATATTGAGAACGCTGTAAGAAATTGGTAACTAAGGTGAAATAGATGAGGCAAGAGTTAGGTCTGGAATGGATGCTCAATAGAGTTCTGAAGCTCCTTCCATACTGAAAATGCAGCACAACCCGCACGCACCGATAGTTGGTCAACTGAGCGGAGCTAGAGGCTAGAACTCGAACAAAGTGCTTTATTTGTGAAGCCACTTGTACAGGAAGTATGCATGCAACTGAATGAAATAATTAAGTATAACACTTCACGTAACTTTGAGATGAAAATGACTTTGTATAGCTTTGAAACGTGATATAATAGTTTACTAATGTTATATCTCTCGGAGCAAATTTATACCGTTAGGAATCTAAGAGTTAAATGAATTCCACAACAAAATTTACCACCTGTTTTCGCCTTGAATTGTATTCGCATTCCATGAAGAAGCCGCATTTTCTTGACAGTTGATGGCTGGAGGAGACTACCGCAAAAACCGAAATCTCATCCCGCACGCAGGATGTAATGGGGCTCCTGATTTACGCCTATCACCTCTCCCTCTTCTCATTCAAGCCAATTAAGAACCCCCCAGTCACCGCTTTGGATTCGGGAATAAAATGTGTTTAGTCATTTTCTTTCAGTTGGGGTTGGCGACTTGGGGAAAGTCCTCCAAACTTAAAGGTCAGAGCTTGCTAAACACACATTGCGATTCCTTTTCATTAGCTTAATTCAATGTCTACTCAATTCAATGTCAAGCAGGATGTTAGTTGATACGCCAGACAAGCGCATAGTGAATCAAGTTTTTCCGTAATTAGATTCAGATTTACAAACAGCAAAGCTTGCAGGCTGATTGCCTGATCTCGTTAGTGGAATTACGAAGTTGAATTCCAAAATTTAAACAAGAAAAACAGGAATATAAGTTTCTCCATTGCGAAGGTATTATTTTAGCCTCTTCACATGTGACGTCCAATCAAATACCTAAATGTTGACAGGTTCACTTTGCGTCTGATCAGAAGATCCAGATTGCTGAAAATTGAGTGCCAACTCCGTCACATTTGAAGCTGTCAGGTTCGGGCGTAACAATGCTAATCAAGACCTTGACATTCTAATGGCAGCAACTGTAATAAAAGAGGAATATTCATCAGTACCCATCAGCCTTATACTGGTTAACATATAAGTGCGCGAGACATCTTTGAACAACCCTTGCAATGCCATATAGATCGCAGGCAAAAAACCGTTCCTTATTGATAGAAAGTTAGATAGATAGAAATTATTGAACAAAACCAATAAATTAAATACAACAAGTCACCACGGAGCTATGCAATAGTCATTGTAACAACACGTGTTTGTCTGATGGTTCACTGCTGAATAATTCATTAATTACAAATTTTCGAATGCATTATTGGACGCCAAAGACCGGTCATTTGCATCGATACCAGTCTTAAAGATGTGATCACATGATTCTAGAAGGACAATTTTCCTGAGCCTCATAACTGAAAACTCATCAAACAACAGAGCAGTTGACCACTGCAAATGAGCTGTACAAGTACTACCCCATATCAACAATCCATAATTTATAAGTGGGAAAGCCAAACCAAAGTAAATTCACCTCATTAGGTTCTTCGATAAAAACCTCGAATAACTTTAAAAACGTACAGCACTTTTCTCAGATTGTTAGCAACCGAATCAATGTGTAATTTGAATTTGAGATGCTCGTCAAAAATAATGCCCAAATAACTACAATTATTACTAAAAGGAAGTGAAGTACACACGGAATCAGCTGCTTTGGAACATTCGTACTCTTGAAACTTGACACGGTCATCGGCGACAATGCGCCTGTTGGAGAGGGAAAATCTCTGTAGTGACGTCTTATCAACATTTAGTTGTAGATAATTCGAGTCCATCCAATACTTGACGTGGACAAGTTCTTCACCAACCAGTATAAACAGCTGTTCTTGATCCTCTCCCCAGAATACTGTGGCAGTGTCATCTGCAAAGCTAAAGGCTTTGCCACTGATGGAAATGTCCAGCAAACCATTTACGTATAATAGGAACAAAATTAAGGATTCTTATGCCTGTATGGATGTGTCTGCCTGGATTATTATCCCTCTTCATTCCTATACTCAAGGTGATGCGGCTTGATGATAAAATCATTGCTGTTAACTACCACGCCATTGGGCCGTGATTTCGTTCTTTCTCTATTTAAATTCGTTCATCGTCAATTATTCTGAATGGTCTCATCAAGGGGAGCCGAGACTGATAGATTAACTCTCAGCTTAATAAGACAACTCGCTCCCAAGAGGCACTTCGGAAGAGCAGACGCTTTTTTTAAGAGGTGGGTTAGGGTTTTGAACCCGCTTTAATCAGGACATCCCCGGTCCCTTATGTCAATATTACAACATCGTTAAGGAATAAGGCCTTGGAACGGACATCTCTTCTCCGCGAGCCTCTCGTGGATTTAGCGTCCAATCCGCACTTTGATTAGCACATATAAATTAGTCCATTCGTGTTCTAGAAACCCACGTTCGGCCTACGCGATCTCGACATCCGTTAGCTCGGGAGCAGAAGAAAGACAATTAATGTTGAGATTCCGTGGAGAAATGGAGAGCGGAAATGAACACGACAACAAAATTTCATATTTTATTTTTCATAATCATGTTAATTCTGGATTTCGCCGTTCGTGTTTAGATATAATTTCATTGTTTTCCGTAGGTGGTCGAAATTACATAAAGTCAACTTAATCTGGGCCCTTAATTTCAAGGCTATTTATATACGTATTTTCACATGTATCATTATTTTTTGAGGTTATTTATGGCTAAGTTTTCCATAATGGACCCTTGTAATTTGGAACTAACCAAGAAAGAAACATAAAACCTTTATGTAATGAATTGCCTGGTTTTCTAATCATGCTCATTAGAACGCTAATCGCTATAATCTGATTGTTCTAGTGTAGACATGTTGATTATACGTGTAGGTATATAATTTATCAGACTACGCCAGATTTTTTTTTTTTTTTCTTCAACGTCGTATACGTTTTTACGGAGAACTAATTGCCAAAAAATGACACACGAAACCGTCACGGTGAACCTAAGGAGCTAATTTCTCTGTTATTCAACATAGTTAAGAAGCTATAATTTGGAATGGAGAACTCTTGGGACATCTAGAAACGAATCATGAAGCCTAGAGCCCCCCAGATCAGCTGAGTGAGATACAGAGCTAATTTCTTTTTGCTATTCAATCTATGATGCTGAAGTTTTAATCGGAGGCCTCTCCGAACATCTAGAAATTCCCAAAATCCCAAATCAGAAGAGTGGGATCCAGACTTTTTTTTTTTTTTTTTTTTTTTTTTTTAATCTACTTTTGAGCTACGACGGAAATTCACTTAATTCCTGCTAGATTATTATTGATAGGTTATTTATTTATCGAGTGGAGTGAGTTAAAAGTTACTAGTATTTCCCAAGATGTTATTTCTGGCAAACCATTTCTCAAATTCACTCACCCACGAATTCATGATTTGTTTTATACAGTAAATATGAGGCACTGAGTTGCAAAACTCGTTCTTTCCTATTTTTGTCGAAATTGAGATCGCAGTGGTTTCTGAAAGGGGTTTTCCCGCTGTTTCCCCTGCTTTGATCAGTTTGTAGCGAATCTTGCCCTTTCCCGTCTAAAAATTTATTTAAAAACCAGGAATAGTTGCATAAGTCGTTCTTCAATCCATCAGATGAATGGCAAAACTCGTTTTTTAAGCCTGAGGCTTCTGGTGGCAGCAAAACTGTTTCTTTACCCCTCATAATCTGCCATATACTACCATCTTCAATCTATCCATTGCTTATTTCTTTTTTCTTTCAAATTTATTATTATTATTATTATTTTTTTTTTTTTTTAAATTAAAATTGTGATCATTCAACGGTGAACTATGGGTACTACTCAGAATAAGCCTACCAAGAAGTATACATGGAAGAGAAATATAAAAGAATAATTGGTAAAGTGAGCTCTTTGTTGTTTAATGTAACACTTGCCAGATGCTACTCTCACCTGTCTACTCGGGATGTCAGACGATTCTATCAGTCTTTCTACGAAACTTCTGACAAGGTGACCCAAGATATGTTTTTCTGGAAATACAATTACCCAAAGGTGCCAAATAAACCAATGAGGAAAACAAATTTGTAAAACATCTTGGAAGATAAAAAGGTTCAGAAAGAAAGAAGTGACAAACTTAGGGTTCAGCAAAAGAGTAACTGAAATTTTTTTCGTAAATATTATAACTTTTGTGAGTGTAATGAGATAATACCAACCTAAGTGATGATGTGAACAATTTGTTATATTGTGTACTGTGGTACATAGGTAATAATGTAAAATTTCATGTAGCTGTTGTGTAATGCGATTGGTACCAATGTAAAAAATACCTCTTGTGATTGAAGTGTTAACTTACCTCTTATAAACATGCAACAAGTCTTGTCAAGACCACTCGGAGACTTGACTAGTTGAATATTTATTTCAACACCCGTTCCTTCATTAAAAATTATGATTTTTGAACGTTTTCTGGTCCATGGTTTCCTTCTACGATAGCCAGTTACATGCCAGGTGATGAGTGCCAAAACCTAGTTGTTTACTGAACGGATAGTTGTAAAACTGGTTCTTCCTAGTGAATGGGTGCAAAACTCGTTCTTTCTCCATTTAAATGTGTTCCTGCTCTTCTCCTCGAGAAGGACTTTATTTTTCCCAAGGTGTACAATATACAAAGTGGCCACCCACACCAAATTTCAAAAAAGTCAATCAAAAATTACGTTTCGATGGGATTCTATAACTTTTTTGCGTTTCCTGCAAAATCACTTGTTTCGGAAAGAACGAGTTTTTCAACTCATTGCTTTGTTGATTTAGATCAATATTATTAAGAAAATTATCATTCATTTTTTGGGTAAGCATACACATTTTTGTGGACTCTGAAAAAATCCTGGTTTTTTCCAAACGTATTGGTACGCCCAGCAGTCATATAAGTCAACAAGTTTTAATCATGACTTCCGTTTCATGCACCAGGAACATTTCTTTAATTCTGGGGTTCTCACTACCAAATTAAACAAATATTTTCAAATAGAGAGAGAAAACAGTGTTTGATTGTTTTCATTAATGTCCTTGAATTAGGAATATTAGGTAAATGCCACTAATTCACACGTTTCAATTATCCATTCCAAATAAAAGTGGAATTATAAAGGATAACACTCTTATTTAATTTACTTTTTTGATTTCTCATCAATAAATTAATGTACTAGGACGACTGGTAAAAAATCTTGAATTTCGTAGAATAATAAAAATATTCAAGTTTTGAATGATTTAAGAGTACCCTTGCAAGGAAAACGCGTTGCAAACACGAGTCTACCTCCTTACCCCGGCAAATGACAACCGATAACCGGTAACGATAACCGATCGGCAACCGATAGGGCGCTCATATGCGCCCTTGCTACATCGCCTCCCGGATTAGGAATACCTTACAAGACGCCCGACCCGAGTCGTTGGAACATTGTAACTAACGAAGTGCTCCCAGGCGATCACCCCGAATAACGAGAAGGCTTTCCCCCAAATAAGGCCCTTGGGGAACCCTCCCGATAATGATCGGCTAACGAACGTGCCAAAACGCCGTTAAGGGCCCGGACTACCTTCTCGCGGACGGCCCCGGAGTTCCGATTCGGTTTTTATAAGCACCGCGAAAAGAAGTGAAAGAATCTTTCGTCGCAGAGTTCAAACATTTAAAGGCTCATTGTTCCCAGAATGGTAGATTTCAATGATGCTATAACCATCCAAATTTAATTAAGTTGAGGAGGGGCAAGTACGCGGATCTCGTTTTCATTCGACAGCTATTACCTAGGTATTTCATTTATTTATTTTATTGGTTTATTATTTTATTTCATGAATATTTGTCAGCGATTAAGCAAAAAAAGTAAAGAACCCCCTCCCCCCCTCCCCCCTCTCATATTTGTTGGTTTACGTTTCAAAACGCACAGAATCCAAAAACCGAATAAAAAAAAAAAATACACTGCCAAGAACATGGCACATGATCTTCCTCGTGACCTTCACAGTACGTCACCATTAAATTCCAGAAAACTAGAAACGACCGGTTCTGGCATCAGGGAATTAATAAGGTGGGAAATTGGAAGCTGAATGGTACATATAATAAATGAAATTAATAAGGAAAATTTTGATTTTTATATGGGACCATCCAGGATGTAGTCCTCATGTTCCTCATAACTAAGCTGTGACCGTAACAAAAACATCACATTCGCGCATGCGCCTAGCGTACCGCTGCTGATGATCGCGAAGAATGTGATACGGGACCTCAAGAAACCTTGCCCGCATCATCCCTGAAAATCTCACCGAAATCCGTTCACAATTGACTGAGTTATGACCAAAAAAATTGTTTGCGCCTGCGCAGAGGCTACCGTTGATTCGATCATGACGGAACTGATAGGGGACCATGTAGAGCTATACCCGCACGATCCCTAAAAATTTGATGAAAATCGCATCAAAATTGTGGAAATTAAGGCTGTTGCAAGGACCGTAACAAGAATATTTCGTACACGCATGCGCAGAGCGTACCGCTAATGCAATTATGATGATTGTCTTATGGGACCTCAAGGGACCTTACCCACATCACCCCTGAAAATCTGACCGAAATCCGTTCAACATTGACCGAGTTATAACCGTCACAAGGAATTCACGTTAGCGCCTGCGCAGAAGCTACCGTTGATTCGATCATGATGAAGTTGATAGGGGACCATCTAGAGCTTAACCCGCACGATCCCTGAAAATGTGGTTAAAATCGGATCGAAATTATGGAAGTTATGGCTGTTACAAAGAAATGTGGACGGACAGACACACAAACACGGAACCAAATTTGTTCAGGAGGCTCTGAAACGCAAAATTCGAGTAGAAATTTTGATTTTGGAGCAAAAATTTTTAATTTCATTTCGAAAGTGAAAACAAAGCTTCCGCTGCCTTGCAGTCTCGGAAGCAATAAAAAAAAAAATCTCCGTCTGTCCGCCGCGCGCCGTTTGAAGTTTTTTCCTAAAACTACTGGACCATCGTTTATGAAACTTGGGTCAAAAATCACATGGAAGGTCCTAGAAGCTCGGCATCAATTTTTATCAACCCAAAATGGTAACATTTAAGGGCTAAAATATTCAACAATCAAAACATCAAACACTATACATACAAAACCACTAACACTATATTCAAAAACTTGAGGGGTAACAGTAATGATTTTTTGGATGTGGTTAATGAATACTATCCCGAAGAAACGGATAAAACCACCCAGAACGCTGTACGGTATTTCAATCGCTCTCCCGGAGAGCTAGAACTTCGAGAAAAAAAGCCTAGAGTTTCCAGGCGCGAGAATGTAGTGAAATCATGCGCTGTCAGAAATTGCTGCTGGAATGCTGAAAATCCTTTTTTACTTTGCCATTTTGTATTCCATTGGGTATGAGACAGCAGAGGTAGGGTTTCATACTACAAGGGGAAGGTACTATGCACAGACCATGGTGAACCATTTCTTAAAATGAGTCACCATTTTCGCAGCTGGCTCGTGGACTGGGCTGTCTATCTGACAGAAAAATGAGGCAATTGGTTTGAAGTGGTACAGAAACAAATATATAAAGATAATTTACTGACATATTTACACACACATCACAAACAGTACCAAGTTATTCACATCAAACGCCTCCTTTCCCCAACAACTTCTGAACCACAATTACCAATTCTACATCAGACCACTATCCCGCTATAAAATGTCGAAATAAATGTTTTGTTATATATGTTTATATATAAAAGATATATACAGGTTACGATGACTAACTGAACCAAAAGAGATAGGCAGAATATTATATATTGTGAATATTATATATTTGTTGAAAATTTTAAAAATCCTCATGTGCGTATTTCTTTCACCAATATTTTGAGCGTGAATGTTATTAAATTTCCCTAAGCTATGTGGTTAGAAATGATAATCTAGCACAGTTACAAACCTTACATGATGCCGTATAAATCCATTTTAATATAAAGTAATGTCGTTTACTACGAAAGATGGCTAACTGTAGGAATCGTCGGATGCTTGTTATATCATAATATTGATCATTAAGATTACATGCTGTTTCAATTGGTCTACCAACTGGTTGGAATCCGATAATGATCACTTCATTGACGAAACCTGTTTATTCCTGTAGAATTAGACAACTTCATTTCTTCTTCCCATTCATCGTGATTGATAGTGGTTCGGGATTAGTCATTAATGTCTTGGTCTTAGATTCACAGCGGTAGCGAAGAAGATTTGAATGAATCATTTTTCTCTCGATTTCGCATTGATCGACGTACTATGTTGGACATCATCTCGTGGAGGTACCGATGCGAAGTGTGACTCATTGACGACGCAACACGTAAACCGGTGGCATTCATCAATCGACGTCTTTGAATCCGCAAGTCTTAACGAACGGAATCCCGTTCGTAATTATTCGACTTGGATTCGAAGAAACTATTTCGCACTTTAGTTCTCAGAGTATCTTTCCCAACGGGGCATCCCTAAGACTTGTAGGGCGAATGAGGGCACAACCTTAACCGGTAGGTGGGTTGCGTCTTCTGATAATCTCTTTCCACCCCGCTGCGCTGGACCATATTAAAATGTCGAGACTAGAGAGAAGTCGTAAAATTATCGAATGCGTAGACTTCACCATCCAGTAGGCAACCTGAGTGCTTATTCTCGCGAAAAAAAATGTCATAAATATCAAACAAAATCCATAAACTTAGGTTTACATAACTTCACAACACTAAAACTTCCTTACTTACATAGTACCATAGGTACTCCATTTATGTCAAGATTCGTCCGAACTTGTTAACCTTTACTTAATTGGGTGGTGTCCTATACATGGTTATTACTGGTTTGACACTCCTCAAACGTATTATTCTTAAGAATGGTGGGAGGGTAGGAGATTAAATAACTCCAATTTGACAAATTCTACAGCGAAATAAATGGACGAAACTAGTAGGACAATGTTTATGAAACTTGGGTCGAAAATCACATATCTTAGTACCAAATCTTTCGCATCACTTTCGATCTTAAAGGTAAATTTGATGGGCTGAAATATTATAAAATCGAAATCAGAAAACATTCAAAAAGAGAATATTGTGGTTTCATTTGTCATTGATAGATATCACTTCAGAACATCGAAGGAGCCCATTCGGATTGCTGTACCCTTATCCATTCGCCCTTTCTAAGGACCTCTTCCTAGACCTTTGACAGGAAAAAAACCGCCGTTTTACACTTTAACTATAAAATTTGAGTTCATTTGGTATGACAAATGTTATGTGATTTCAGGGGTGAAACTAAGCTGAAGTGTAAAATTTGGTCATAATGGGGTTGTGGAGATATTCAAGAGTTATCATTCGATTCAGCGTGAAAAAAATACCTAGCAACCGACCCCAAACTTGTATTTTCATAGAAGGTCTTTTTCAAGAAAACCCTCGATTTCATTGAAAAAACAATGTTTTTGTACATTAAAACATAGTTTTGTTCCCTAATTAGCAAAGTAAAAGTAAAATTGACTACACAATTGGAAAACTGAGATTTTGGCGCAAATTTTAGAACTACAGGCCGAATTAGACATGTTGAATTTCATTAGACCTACCGATTATGAAAAAAGGGGTCATTCTGAAGATATGACAAAATTCACTTTTCAGATTGATTTTTCACCAATTGAACAATCTTAAAAAACTTGTATGGCACATTATAAAGATGGGAAATTCAACACTCTATCCAACGGTATAATCAAATTTGAATTTTCTCAGGTAATTAAGGGAGTTATGGCCGTTTTAGTGAGTTAAGGTCGAAATCACGAAAAAATTCTTAAAAATTGAATAACTCAAAAACAAAGCGTTTAAAAAAATCTCTAGGAGGAACTTTTGATCGGAAATTAGTAGCAGAATACGTGGGTGAAGTTTGCCGGATATAACGTGAGACACCCTGTATATAGCTACCCCTAGCTACATCAGCTACCCCAACTTTGCTTTATTGTTTGTTAGCTTGTTTGCTGGCTAGTTAGCTCTGTTATATTATATCAACAAAGAAACTGAGTGTCAATATACAAAAGGTCCTGAACTTCAAATATTAAAATGTGGGCGATTCTTCCAATTTAACTACTAGTAGATAAATCCTTTCAATGGCTAGACATTTTTCAAGTCGGCAGGCAATAATTATACCAGTGTATAATCAATGTTTTTTTTTTTCTCTCCTAAGAGAAATTCATACTACGAAGGAGGAAATGACCTCGAATAATAATTTTAATAATCAAAATAACTCACAAGTTAGTTGAAATGCGCGAGCTGCCTACGGGGCCGGTAACGTGGTAATTCGACCGTCGTTCATCCAGTTCTTCCAGGAGTTGTTTAGTTTGACGAGTTCCACATCTAATATCTTCATCATCATTTTTATCCCGACGAACGAAATAATAATTCTTTAATGATTAATCGTCCTTTATACCTCGATAGCTACTTTATAATAAGGGTAACTCACGGTTGATGACTGCTCAATTACATCGGGTTTGATTACAAAAAAAAACACCGCTGGTCTATTCATTCATCCTGTTATTTTCAAGCTTCTGAATTACGTTTCAAACAACTTTCATGTAACGTGGAGGGAGCATGTATTAGGTGATGGTTTATTGCAACGAAATGTTGAGCCAAAGAAATCCAAGTTTTTCGTGAGGCATGTGTCATCAACAACTTATCAGTATAACAATTATAGCGCATTAAACCGCAGTTGAGGACAGCTGAGGACAGTCTAGATTCTGAAAAGATATTCTGGAAGGATTTTCATATTCAGCGCTTTCATTATCTTTTTTTGCGATTTTGGATTATTTAAGGAGAGCTTTCTATGGAGGTGCGATATGATGGATGGGAACATGGAGTTGAAACGGAAGAAAACACGAATAGAAAGGCGTGAAACGTGTTATATGTAAAGAGCGTGACACAACGAGAGAGAAACGTGTTGGCAAAGAGGGGGGTGAGAGTGAAGAGAGATAGATAGAGAGAGAGAGAGAGAGAGAGAGAGACCAAATCAATTTTTGCTTCCTAACTACCGAAAGTAGAAATCTTCGTGACGGTGAAGAAAAAAAATCGGAAAATATTCTGTCCACCAAAATCAAAATTTTCGCTTGCTTTTTGTTTTTCAGAGCTTGATGTCAATTTCGTTCCTTGTTTGAAATGCCTGTAAGAATTCCTCGTCTCGCCCAAAACTACACTAAGTGAGAGTCCAATTTCGGTTGAATTGTTGAGATTAGTACACAGTTCCCTGAACGTTCTAAAGTCGGATCTATATTGGCATGGTGTACGCATGAAAAACGTATTACATTGATTTCCTATGAATTATTGATCTGATCCGTTCAAAATTGGTACCCATACCGTTTCTCATACGGAACTCATGCGGTACTCAGGTTCAGGATAGTGTCCTTTGAATTTTATGACGATTGGTTGAGTAATAACGATTGCGAAAGTACCAGGCTAACGTTCATTGACACAGGTGAAAACTCCAAACTCATGGTCCGATTTTCCAAAAATGGTTAACCATTATTTCGTTCAAATTTGGGGATACTTGGGAACAAGTCTCGGGGTGGAATCCTATGAATTTTACTATGATTATTTGTAGTTAACATTGCACATGCGCAATACTCAAATTGGTAGTTACAGGTGAATCTACGAAACTAATGAATCGGTTTTGATGAAATGGTCAGGAATTGTGCAGCCAATTATCCGTTTGTTAGTATATATATATACCTACCTTGAATGGTGAAGGCCCTTGGATTGATGGTAGGGCTTGCGCATGCGCTAACAAGAATTATCTAGAACGTCTTTCTCGATATCTATCCACCCGATATCACTCAGATTTGTAGGGTAGTTGTTAAATGGCCTCAAAATAATACTTGATAAGCATCCATGTTACAAATATACGCACGGAAGATGTACTGCCCACCCAACTTAGCAAACTTTTTTTCTCTCTTTTTTTGCCATTTTTCGTCTCAACTGTTTTGATTTCTGAGCAGAATGTTGGCATGTTGGCTCATTAGTATCTTCGAGATCTCCGAGTGTGCTGAATCGAAGATGAATAGGTATTAAAGAAACCATATTTCAACCCACATCCAAAAATTGTACCCATTAGAACGGTTGTCTTAGATGAGAAGGTGATACTAACATTTCTTGGTATTCACATCTTTATACATTTCCCTTTGCAGTGGCTCTGCTCCTGGTAGACAGTGGCATTTGCGAACCTGAAGAGACAGGGGATGTTTCATTTTTCTTGTTGTCAGGAGACGAGGCAAATTAAAATGCGGATCTTGATAGGTTGGAGGAAGTGAGACGCATGTACCCGCCCACCGAAAAGTTGGGGAAGGGTGTTGTAAAAGAAGCACACAAAGGGAACTTTTCAAGACCCGTAACGCCACGAAGAAGAGATGCCCGCTCTTGTCATAACTTCTGAATGACCGATGATGTGTACTGATAGCGCGGAGGGACGTGGGCGGCAAACTCTGCGACGCCCCATTTATGACTTGACGGGGTTTCGTAATACTGGGGAAAACCTCCTAGTTTATTACGCCGATAAATTTGTAGAAATGCATTGTCGAGAGAAGTTCTGGACTCGAGAATGGGATTTATTATTCATTACAGTACAAGGGGAATATCTTGGTGACAAGAAGAGTAAAGGATCCAGATTTATACTGCAGAATCCTCGCAACTTATGTGAATCTCATGAAAATCGTGTTTTGTATGCATATCCGCTTTAAATCAGATGCAGTTTTTCCTATTTTTTAGCTGCAACAGCCCATAACCATTCCCTTCACTTCCAAATCAAGTTTATTCGCGATACTCAAGTTGCATGTAGAAGTTATCCATAAAGAAGGGATCCCGTGACTTTTGCGCTAAATTTTGCTGCATCCACCGGACTCATTCAATAAATTTCAATTTAGATACCATTGATTTTTGGTTTAACGTACACTACTTTATGTGTAGCGAATAAACTTGACATGAAAATCTACACTTCCTCCCTTGCGTATACACCATTTGTCCATCCGTGATGAATTGTCCGATATTACATCGAGTTTTTTCTATTTTAGTATAGAAAAACCTCAGCAATTTAGATTCTCGTCTTTTAGTTGTAGGTTCAACTTTGCAGACTTCAACAGCCTAAACTATAATATAATTTTCTCTCACACCGCCAAAAAACAGTAAAATACCATTGTTAATACTCGATTGAAACTTAGTCAGTACCTGTATTTTTATGATAACTACAAATTACCGAAAGATATCCAAATTTGGGATTACATTGATCAATTTACCTTCAATTTCCCAGCTCAATCGTTAAAGCTTTTAGGCCAACATTTAGAATAAGTGTGGAAAATGTAAAGACAGTTATGAAGATAGGTTTACAATCGTTTGAAAAAAACTGTTAATTTTGGATATTTTTCAAATGGTGCTAAATATAATTTTTCAACAATTGAATTCCCTTATTTTGATTTTGCACTAATATGGAAGGTGATTTAATAATCTTCCTATCAGTAAGTACCCTTAATTTTGACTTTATTGCTCACTTTGTGGTACGTGTATTGTGGTACTGGAACGGTCTCGTGAAATAAGGTCGGAAAAGTGAAATGAAAAAAAAAAATCAAATTCCCTGAAAGTTAGGGAAACTATTGGAGATAGAAAAACTGTTTTGAGACCCTTTTTAACACGACACTCGGTTTGGAATTTTCCCAAAAATGGCAGGTACACAAATGGGAAAAATTGAAAAAAAAACTAGGATTTTTTTTAACGTAAGTAGTACATAATTAAGTAGACACATTCAGGCTATTACAATAGAATAAAGTTAAATTGTCACTTCAATTGTTTCAAAATTTAAAATGCATTTAAAACACGCTGAATTGATAAATTTTTTTTCTAATGAAACGGAAAATTAATATTTCCTCTTGGCCGGTTTGTGCTTTGCAAATGCCGTGGGTCGTTCTGAACCTATACAATGTTTTTATTGGTCTTTAATTCGATGTAAAACCTGTGAACCTTGAGTTATTGGAGTAAAATATGTATAAACTTCGTTCCATTTTTCTGTATACTGGGATAATTGTAGAAAAATAGACATCTTTTAGAATTTGAAACCTCATGATCACTCCATTCCTGGCTACAGTTTTAGCGAGTCGATCCACTTTTTCATTGTCGAGGATAAAACAATATAAATACGAAACGCACAGTGAATCCCCATCATTTAAGTTCCAGGAGGATGGTAAGAACTTGTACTATGACTGGATTTCTTGGTATTTTCATGTCCTCGGAGACGAGCGATTTGAGAGTGCCCAAATAATCAGAATATGAAGCTAGATTCCTATTGTTCCAGCAGCAGTGCTTTAATATATAACGAAGTGCCATCAGTGTTGGTAAAATTTCGGATGAGTAATTACTAGGTAGCAACATATTTTCATGTTAATGTCCCCTGAAAGGTGGAGAAAATCTGGATGAAATGTGTAGTGTTGCGGGCCATTCCCGTTGTAGGTTCCTCAACATTTCATGTGCATTCTATACGGAAGAATCTCTAGAAAGTAAATAAAATAATATCGCTCCTATTTCGGGAGCAAATCGGCACCTACGTTCTCGTCCAGAAGTTTGTAAAATGCCGTGAACTCTGATCGTATCGGTCGCGTGGGCCGGTAAGTTCCTATCCGTCCACATTGCTGGAAACCCTTGCAATTTGAATGTCGTGGCATTTGAGATGGAAAAAAAGAATACAATCACGTCAGCGCCGGCCGAGTCCACAATTGGTATCGGAGAAGTACTTATTGGAAATTCATCGACTATTCATGAATCAATCTCTCGGGTTGGCACGATTCTAACGTCTCTCGAACGTTCTTTTTCTTCTTCTTTTGAGTCGAACCCCCAACCGATCGGAAAGTCCGTAGGTTCCTTACGTGGTATCACTTAGTAGAGGTCGCTATGACACTAATAGCCTTGAGAGATGGCACTCGCTCGCGCCTCTCTGCTAATCTCTAACCACGTTTTTCCCATCTATCGGCACAGTCAATCGTGTAGTATTCGCACCTTAACTATTATTATCCTTATATAGGATCCATCATGATCACATTGATTGAATTATAGATATAAGCATGCATCATCAATCACCCTTAAATGTTCAAGACTTCACATTTTTTGCGTTCTTCGATAACTCGACTTTTTTGAGCTAAACTAAAACTATGGACAGTTTCACATATTTTATCTGGTGAAAGAATTCAAATACAACTTGCCAAAAAGTTGCAATGTGATGGGTACAGCGGTTACATCATAAGGGACCAACTATCATCGTCTACCAATGACGTCAATCGTCAATTCACTTATTTTATTTTCATTCATTTATTTATTTTTATTGAGTTTCGTCCAAACCATTAGGAGTTTCGAACTGGAAAATTTGCTGTAGGATCAAGGGTGCAAAATCTGATTCTTAGGTTACAGATAGGAAATACCAACAGAGGAAAGTTGCCAATCTTATTGACCTCAAAAGAAATGAATGTAATGAAATTGGTAAAATCTTTAAATGTGTCTTGTAAGATAATCTAGAAAAATTGTAAAACATATTCTCGTATATACGACAGATTGGCCATTCAAAGTGAAATTTAGTCATATCCTCCAGGATCAGTGGAAGAAATTTTTTGTAGCAACATTAAAAAAAAAGTATTTACTTATAGGAGTTTTTATGAGTAACATACTAAAGAAGTATGATGAAGTAATTCAGCGGTGAACATACTAATGAAGTAATTGGAGCATGAGAAAAGTATGAAAAAGTAATTTTTCGAGTTCCGTTAACTTATGTTCCTCGAAATTGTGTAAGGGTACTAATGTCTTAAGGACAAGCTATCCATATTGTCGCCACTGGTCAGATCGAACTGATAGGAACCACATAAGCCTCACACAGATTTTCTATCAAATCCCAAGTGACTAATAATTTCTTTAGGTATTAATAAACAAAACCGAACCATTAGTTTTCAGAAAAAAGGACCTATTTCTACAAAACACTTAATTTTTTGGCACGTCTGAGCATTGTTGGTGTTACACGCAACTACCAACTACTAAAATAACCCTAATCTCAATCCCAGTGGTAGGTACCAACACATAAATTATGAATCACAAAGTTCATACGATTGTTTGGAAGGCTTTTCAACGGAAGGAATTTCAACAGGCGTTGAAAGGTCAGTATAGTACACTCGATCCAATTACGAATGCACATGATTGTATCCACAGCCCCCTCCTTTCTCTCGACCAATGGGATTCGAGCTCCCATTTATTTGTAAATACATGAGCTATTCCCCTTCTGATGTAAGTAGAGTTACTGTTTGCTAGTAATGTTGATCTTATCGTTGGAATAGGTCTAAAATTGTTACTTTTAAATTCGTGGATATACACAAAGTTATTAGTTAAAATTATCATTGACGTACACCTTTCGGAGGAATTCTTCGTCACTAGCAAGATTCCTCCGAAAGCGAGGTACGTAATTGCTAATTTTACTATTACTGCTAGTGGAAACAGCCCTTCAGATTTAATTCCAACGTTATTCGTTGTTCATTGACTTCCGCTTTTTTCCCTTCCAAAATATTTTTTCTTTTTCCTAGTGGCAGAAACTTAGTGTATCTCAGCCCTTCCAACCGACTCTAAAAGTCAAGATATACCTAGTTGAAGCTCATCGTCGTAGCAACTCGAATTTGAGCATGAAAAACCTGACGCCATCTCTAGGGACGTTGGGGTCGCTATACGATAACTGCCGACAGTGGAGGGAGTTTCAAAATTGGTTGTTACCCACCAAAAAAGATCATTGTCTCCACAATGGCCCATAATAGCCCCGTTTTATTGTTCTGTGTCCTCGTTCGAAATAATTTAGCCCTCGCCGCTCTCGTCGACCTTAAAACCCGGTCGTTGCTAGAAATAAGACGGCGCTTCCAACACCACAAAGAAAGTACTTGCCGGCATTGATAATACGAAATTCTCTAAAATTGTACAGATGATCCTGAAGTGCTATGTATTTTTTCTTTTCCCCCGCATTATTTCCAAATGCCAATATAATTTTTTTTCTTTTTTAGTCATGCTTTCTGGAAAACGACCGATCGGCAATGCTTGTGGTCACGCTGACGGCTTGAGGTCAAGTAATAAAGCAAAAATATTTGCCAGGAAATCCGAGTTGAGAGTGTAAAAATAAAATACTGAAAATGTGCAGCCTCATCGGGTCCGAAGAAATTTCTTCACTCCAACAACAAGAGAGAAAATCACCAATGATGATATGGTTATATTCAATGATAATTTCCAAAGATTTTAAATGGAAAGATGTTAGAAAGAGCTTTCAGAAAAGGTGCAATGTGAAGGATATTTGATGTTTGGAGGTTGTCACAAATGGTTTATCGAAGTAGGTTCGATTCGTTACTAATCTTTCACTCACTTGGAGTCGTGGTGGTGGAGAGAGGGGGGAAGAGTCACACCTGATTGATAATTGATATAATAGTAATGCATACTTGCATACGACCAAAGCAACCAATCAAATTATGCTATGTTGCTTAACACCATTATTTGTAGATGAAGTTAACATATTTACAAAACCTAGATGCAAAAAATAATAACAATAAATTAATATGATCAAACTAATGTAATCATAATGAAATATAAAAATTGGAGCAGTGTGAAATGCGATGGAGAATAAGGGATTTAAAATGTTTGAAATGGACGTGAAAGAGGGACAGCAGGCTCCCTAGTTTACTCGAGTATTTTGATGCGAATGCAGATTTGTTAAACTTGTGCAACAGAATATTTACAACAAGCGGTTGTTGAATCCTCCTTTGTTTCCTACAGTTTTAGAATAGTTTGCATGGATACAAGTGATGGACGTTAGAGATGGACTTGAAAGCAGGAACAGTAGGCTCGTCAGCGAAAAGAGTATAGAGATGTGTTGCTGATCTGTATACTTGTGCAACATAATCTTAATAAGAGGGTGTTGAATTCCAAATTCCCTGGGATTCTTGCAGTTTGGCAATAGAATGCATGAATAAGTGATGGATGCTTTAGATGGATGTGAAAGCGAGAACTTTAGGCTCAACAGCGAAAAGAGTATAGAGATGTGTTGCTGATCTGTATACTTGTGCAACAGAATCTTTATAAGAGGGTGTTGAATTCCAAATTCCCTAGGATTCCTGCATTTTGACAATGAATGCTTTAGATGGATGTGAAAGCGAGAACAGTAGGCACAACAGCGAAAAGAGTATAGAGATGTGTTGCTGATCTGTATACTTGTGGAACAGGATCTTTATCAGTGGGTGTTGAATTCCAAACTGCCCTAGGATTCCATAAGTTTGACTATTTTTTGCATGGATACATGTGATAGACTTTTTGGGTAGACGTAAGAGCGAGAACGGTTACTACTTAAGAGAGTAAAGAGTATAGGGATTTGAAAGCAGAACTGTATACTTGTGCAACTGGATCCTTAACAGTGGGTGTTGAATTCTAAAAACCCTGATTCCTTCAGTTTGACAATAGGTTTCATGAATAAGTGATGGGCGCTTTAGATGGAGGTGGAAGCGAGAACAGTAGGCTCAACAGCGTAAAGAGTGTACAGATGTGATGCAGATGTATATACTTGTACAACAGGATCTTGGACGTTGAATTCCAAATTCTCCTAAGATTCCAACAGTTTAACAAGTATACGTTACATGAAAACCTAATGTAAGGCCAGTCTCCAAGTGGCTTCGCAGTACTTGGAAGAAAAATAAGACCAAGGGATTTTTAGAAGGAGCTGCATTACCTCAGTGTGACCACCAGCCCCTCGAAAGCCACGAATAAAGAAGAAGAAAAAATCAGAAGAGAAAGAAAACCAGTAATGCTTGAAAAATAAGTATGCATACGCAAAAATAAATAGACACTTTGCATTTTTTTAAAAATAGATGGGCGATGTGTGTGAAAGCGAGAACAGCAGTAGCATAAAGGGTACCTATAGAGATATGAATTCAGATCTGTATACTTGTGCAACAGGACCTTTTCAAGTGGATGTTGAATTCAAAAATTTCCCAGGATTCCTACAGTTTGACAATAGTTTGCATGGATACCAGTGATATTCTGGGGTAAAAGTAAATTGTGGGAGCTTCTGTACAACACTGAACTACCGTTAAAGGTCAATATGCTGGGAGAAAAACTCGACAAAAAAGATTAAATGAAAGGTTACCTACTACACATAATAGAAAGGTAGGAGATCGAAGATCTCCACGCATGAATGAGGGGGGAGACAAGGAAAACTCCAGGTGTTATTAGTCGAACGTGCAACGCTAGCGCTAACAGCTACTTGGCGGACCGGAGCGCAATTATCACAATCCGTAATGACGCGATCGTGAGGCCGGCAGCCGATTAAACGCAGTTATAGATTTATTCGCCAGGGGTAACAAATATCAAGGACTCCCGTGCGCGCTCTCGTAAAGAAAGAAAAAATTCTCAGGGATACCCCACGACGAACGAGAGCCGTGTGGAGACTCAAAGGCCAAACTGAACTGAATGGCTTAGACTTGAATGTGACCAATCATTGAGACAATTTAGCGTGATTCGTAATTTCATCGAAAATATGATCTGACTTTTGTGATAATTCAGGGATGCTGTTAAGGAATTTGTCAAGAGTTAACAAATTATTAAATGCATAACACCCATCACGTTTTCTTAAAAAAATCACGTAAAACCTATCTACTTAATACGAATTTCTTAAAAGCATCTGAAGAAAAAAATAATAACATTTCTTCCGCTACCTATAGGTAAACTACGAATCAGTATCCGCCAAAATTGTGAACAATTACATTTACGGATCTTAGGTGTTATATATATGTAGATCATCAGGAGGGTACGCCAGATCAATGAATTTCATCAGAATCGTTGAAGTAATTTGAGATCACATCATAATCACGATTATTAGGCTGATTATCTATGGGTACCTTTCTGTAGAAACCCAACTCGGGTACTGAAATTTTCAGAAGATTAGAACCAGAACCCTCTTCACCAATCAGTATACTGTATTCAGTAGATATGTACCATTGTAGTGCTTAAGAAATTCGTACTTGTTTTCAGCTTGTGTCCAAACCCATAACATTATGAGAAGTTGTAGACTATTAAAATTGATTCCTCATTTAGAATTGGCAATCGCGATGTTTCGCAAGCAAACTTGCAGGAAATCTTTAGGTTCGTAAAAACAACAGAAATCAGTAGCATACTGTAACAGAACTAAAAGTATCTAAACTCAAGAAGAAACTAGTCGCTGCGTATTAAATACTAGCTGGTTCACCCGTGCGTTGCATAGGTTGAATTGAATATAAGCAAGCCCCCCCCCCCCCCCCCCCCCCCCCCCACTCATCACATTTTGGGACACCCTATGGATCTGATTCAAAAAGAATTCCGTACTTGAAAGTACTTACTTATAAATAATCTATTAGGACCAAACTACTGAGATTAACCCCCACCCCCTCTCCACAAACACCCCCCATATTTCAGATTAAAAATATTCTTGATAGGTAACCCAAAAGAATGTTCAGACTAATCCAATTTCATTCGTCCGAACATCACATCACCAGTTCGTTCGGTGATATTCAAACATATTTGACAACTCAGATCCCCAGTTGGTTCAGTGACGTTCGAAACGATTCAACTCATCCACCCCCTCTCTCTCCATTGTGGGTCTAATTTGAAAAAAATAGTCTTTGACTTGAATTATAGCAATCCAAACATATTCGACAATCAAATCCCCAGCTTGTTCAGTGATGACCAAGATGCCCCATTCCCCCCTCCCCTAAAACACTCTATAGGGCAGACTTGACAATTCCTAGTAACCTGTGAATTAAGTTAGAATAATCCAAAGATATTCGCCCAATCAGATCCCCAGTTCGTTCAATGGTGTCCAAGATACCCCATTTCACACCCTCCCCTATAACACCCCCTCTGTCTCAAATTTTAAAAACTTCAAATAGCCTATAATTTAAGTTCGACTAATACAGACATTTCCCCCCACTCATATCAGTTGTCCAATGACCCCTGTAACTGTGAAAAGCGGACAAACATACGGACAGGCAGATAGACAGAGAAAAATTGAGAAAATGGTACCAATCGTCCACAAATAGCATGAAACGGAAAAGAAACGCAAAATTTCATTATTCTAATCAATGTGCAGACAGACATACTTACGATTTTATTAATATAGAGCAATAACGCCCTAACTTCGAAAATATTACCCCTTCCAATTAGGAAGTTATTCCAATTAGGTTGTACTGCCAACCATGTTCTGTCTTTGTGGCAGAAAAGCGCCAATAGGTGCCGTCAGAATCAACAAGATTTCTATCTGGTGGAAGCTGGAGTTCGGAAGGATGCAACACGGAAAAAATAGTTCTTGTACATAACATCCGAATAACAAACTTCTAAAACTTATACCCTCCCAAACACTCGAACTGGCTGTCAGGTCAATCAATCAATTGGTATTGGGTGAATCAGCCGAAGAATCTCATTGAACATTCTTGCAGTTAAATTCATATGTTGGCCTGTGCGGACATGTGCTTATTATGAAGAAAGTTTAAATTCGCAGAAATCTCCCTTCCCTCATTACTGAAACACCTGTTGGGCTATAATATGTGGGCAATAAAGCTGCAACTATGTCCCTGCAAAACGAGTTTAAGTTGACTTAATGCCCAAGGGTTCCTGTGGGAATTTAAGACGCGGGAGTGGGAATTATCTCCGGATAAACCAGTCGAAACCCAATGACGACGCTCATTGGAGCCCAATACCACTAAATCAAGAGAGGCTCACATACAGGAGGCGTTGGAAGCTTTTTGTAGGTCCTTCTGGAAAAGGCAAAACGTTACAAACCCCACGCACAACATAAACAACCGCCCCTCTTTCAGTATTTTCGCCTTACATAAGTAAGTTTTACTCTGGTCTATCTTGGACGGTACAAGTCTCCGCGATGCTGCTTCCCCCGTGTTCCTTCTTGAGGTACAAGCCGGCAGCGCTGTATCAGCTGATTTATGACGGCCGAACACAGAACTACAGGATGGTGTCGCATTTTACTCGAATAAAAAACTCTCCCTAGCCCGTTATTGCCCATTAATCTATACCGAGCTCCCGTGCCGTTGGAGATGGTGAAGTTTAAGTCACATTGTCTTCTCTTTTTTTTATTTTTTTGAGCTCCTTTCCGTTTGAACGAACCGCCCATAAATTTCCACCGGTGTTGGGTGTCTCATTCAAATCACCCTATTCAATGTCTCAATCTGAATGTATCTTCAGGTGCCTTGTTTATCTATTCTAACGACATCGATTGTGAGACTTATATCCTACCAAGGTAGTAAAAGGTTTTCACTTTTTTGAAATAAAACAAATTTTTGGACAAAAAACTAAATGTCCGCTCGCGGTTTACGGTTAAGAACATTTTGAACAACAACATTGTCTTTCGAAAATTCGCTAAAACAAACCAACATGTATCTTTCTTGATACTCTCGTGTTGTAATGTGACAGTTAGGAACAAGGGTTGCAACAGAAAAGTTTTCTAGACCAAATTATGCGGCTTTTACGAGCGTGTAATTGCCTAATTGCTGCTACTTTTAATAACAGTTACAGATAGTTACAGCTACTCTATTGCTCAGCTTGTAGCTGTAGCTGAATCCAGTAACTGCTAACTACTAGCTGTAGTTGCCAAAAACAGCTACTCGTCTATGTGGTTAGTAGCTGCAGCTGTCCTTACCTACTAAAAGTTGTAATTACCGCCCAACACTGTTATTTCAACACTGTCCACTATGTTTCAGCTTGTAAATATCAAAGATACTCGTTGGCCGATGGGATTTTTATTATCACGACATTTCTGAGCGATGAAAATGCAATTACACGCTTCATAACCCATAATTATTTGAATACAACGGAAATCTCGTAGATTTTCTCAGCTCATTAAAATCTCGCCGTAAAAAGTTGATAATTTCTTCCATTTTCTGCCCTTGAACTTTACACTTTCTAACTACTCGTTTTCGTGTCTCAACGAGTTGTGAAATACCTAGTCATTTCCACTCTGTCATTGCCATTTTGACTATAACAGAACACGTAAAATAAATGAAGGAACATAATTAAAAAGAATATCATAAATGCTGGATGGTGTTACGCCAAATTGTCATTCTCTCGCATAATAATAAAATCGAATCAAGATCATCATAGCAAATCTTTTTCCTCGAGCGCCTTGAACATTCGTGCAACCGACTTCCATTGATTTTGAAAATTGTGTCTGTCTCTTGCCAGAACTAATTCAGCCCCAAAAAGATATTTCGTATTGAAATATTGCCACATAAAAATCCATCATTCGTCTCGTCGAACCCATTTTCATAATCGATCGGTTTAGGTCCATTTGGCTCGAGATTCGGGACCCCATTTCGCTTAATCGAGCTAATATTCTTTGCCGTTGCCCCTCAAATGTGTCTCAGAAACTGTTCTTCGAATATATTTATAGATACCTATTACATTTAGCTACGCCCTGATGGAATCCGTTTTAAAACACCTCGATATGAAAATTTCATTTGCCTGTTGCAAGTTTAATTCGGCTTGTTTTCATTTTACCGGTTCATAAGATTATCACACAGTACTTAATATTCTTGAATTCTAATGTTGCGAGTGTGATTCATCAAAATCAAAATGTTTATATAACTCCACAAATGTATCTACCCTTAATAGGAGATCTGGGCCAATGAAGAGAAATTGGGAACGTATCAAAATTTGCTTCATGGAAATCTGTTTTGAGGCGATGTGAAACAAATTCTGGATTTTGTGTTTTTTCATTGGCGTAAGTACCTATATAAACATTTGAATGTGTCGAAATTCATACATTGAAAAAGAATGGATGAGTTTGTTGAGCACTATTTTCCTAGCAAAATCTTTTGGATAAATTTCAAATGGCAAAAGCTTCTAAAATATTAAGCTTATGTTTTTTTTAGCATAAAACACAGAAAAAGTTTGTGAACTATAAACTAGCAGATTGAAAAATTTTAGGACGAAATTATGCTGAAAAGTGTAGTTAAATTTCATTAATGCGCTTAATGAAAACCGATAAAAAGTTTCAAAAACCCCAAAATTTGTTTAAATATAAAAATGAATGGTACTTAAAAGTTTGTCAGCCATAAAAATAAACTAGGTAATTGATTGAATAATTGAAATAGGTGTACATGAGGATACAGTAGCTATTGATTACGGGAAGGGGTAAAAAAAGGCCAACTAATCCGAATTCTTACTAAGGGATGGACTACTTGCAGTTATGTATTTTTGAGATGCGAGCTTGCGAGCATTCAGACCATCAAGCTATACACATCATTCTGACCTATATGTCCAACTAATCTGAATTTTTACTGAGGGATTGACTACTTGATGTTATGTATTTTTGATATGCGAGCTTGTGAGCATGCAGACCACCAAAAAAATTTGTTGTCGCGTGTGTTTTGTGTCGCTTACCAGCACCATCTGTCAAAACTTAATCCCGCACGCATCTTTCACAAGATTCCTGGTGTACGCTAATTTCTCTGTAAGCATCTTTCGTGGATTCGGACACTTTGGCTCCCAAATAACGACATTTTTCATTTTACCATTTGGCTTAGGACTGTCTACTGTTAGCGGAATGTTTACTGAACTGTAGACATGGTTAAACATGTTTTTTGAATATACAATACGATATGTTTGGTGGGTATAGAAGTAAATATCTAGAATAAATTTAAAACTGTGGTACGAACATGAATGAAACTTCTTTCTTGTACATCGTTCATGTGTATAATGATTCATGAACCTTTGAATTAAGATACGCACATTTTTTTTTTTTTAATTCTTGGTTTCTTTTCTAGTTTGCGCCATAAGGAAATTGATGTACGTGTCACCTTAAATCAGCATTAATACTTCCATAGAGTTTAATATGTATGGGTGATTTGTTGGCGTGCTATGGTGCTGACTTGCCCGTTGTTATGAACAAGATTCAGCTCCAGCACCGTTTAGTTCCACAGTCTTACAAAAGCCGTACACCCTCGTTTCGTACAATTCCATAAAACTACACCATCCGATAATTTAAAGTGGCGAATTAACACTAACTCTTTTCAAGCCATATACCTTGGCACACTGACCAACACACCACAGCTAACAAATAAAGTAGAATCAAATCATCTTACTTGTATTATAAGAGTAACAAGAAACTCAAAACTAATATATATATATAAAGGCGTTAAACTTAGGAAGGATTCGTTTCAGAATGCCTCAAAACGGATTTCAAGGAAGAAAATTTTCAAAAATTTTGATTTTAAAATTTTCCGAGTCATTGCAATAATACTTTCTACGAAAATTCGCTTAAGTTCGCTCATACGGCCTTGCTGCATGACTGAAACTTTTACCTAATTCCTTAGTCCGTTCCTACGGCTCTACTTCTTCAAGAGTGATTTTATTTAGTTCCCTCAACGTAGGCTATGTGTACCAAATAGTATATCCGGGTTTCGCTTTGAAGCTGCAATCCTCGCAAACGTTCCAACTACCGACTTAATAAGGTTGAGGTCATCTCCGAATGAAAATTGAGCCACGGCGTGCGTAAATGTAATGCACGTATGTCGCCATATTAGAACACTAAATGACTGAAAACGGAATAGGTTAGCGTTCTGCTTTCTCGGATTAGCTGTCAAGTAATTCATTATACATACGGGTTTCGCAATAATCGCCCGTTTCGTTGGTTTTTTTTTTAGAGGCAATTCATTTACGTAAACACTTCAATCCAACTTGAACAGGTGTTTGCTTTGGAGTAGCAGCTCGCTCCATGAGGTCCCGGCTCCAGCGGGGCTTTTGACGGGAGCTTAATTGTATTCCTGCGGTATAATTGCTGGTAATACACCTGTGCAAAGACCTCACGGCTGGCAGGATGATTGGCGTTCGTTGAGCACTGCATTTTCCCTTTCTGAACTGATTCTTTCTGCGGAGTTGGAAGTTTTCGCTTGGGGCTTGATCCGGATTCCGGTTTTTCTACCGATCAAAGATGGGGTTTTGAGAAAATTTGTTGTGCAATATTTAAAAAGTCAAGCTTGTCCCATGGGAACAAGAATAACTAATGAGTATTACCTATGGGCGCGGAAAAGGTCCCTACTTCATTACTATTTTTAAATTGAAGAACATTCTATCTTGAAGAGTTTGACACCATACGCACTATCCTACAACAAACAATTTTCTATCAATAATTTTTTGAAATTTAGCGCACTTGTGACGTCTAAGCATCTCACCCTCCAGGGCGGGACAGTCTGCCAATGTGACGTCACCAGTGCAGGAAAGTGAAAATTTGTGGAAAGAAAACTACTCATCGTCGGAGAGTGCGGATGGTAGCAAATTTCTTCCAATGGAATTTATTTTCATTGAGAAATATAAAATGAATACGTGGATGACTTAGCATCAATCTGCTTATTTTATTTTTTAGGTTTCAGACACAGCAAGGTCATTGATCACACAAAAATAACTATTTTTATAGATTTATGCATGAGATTGTCCCCGCAAAATCAATCACTCCCAAATTAATAATATATACTGCTTTAAATCTTCACGATCAAGGTACTGACATATTTTCTCTTACTAGAAAAATCTTCAGATCATGGATATGACGTTTCAAACCAAAAAATCTCAAAATGCAACAATAATTGCCGAAGTCATATTAGCCTTTATTTTTCTCTGGGTTCAGTAAGCCTGGTTACTGCTAAATTACGTTATTATACCTCGCAATTATTTATAGTTAATCGACTACTTTGCGTGTCGCTCAGCCAATTTTTTTTGTGAACCGGTTTAAGCAACGCAGATTTTAGCATAAATTGAAATCTTTCAAAATGGTGAACCAATCCTATGACAAAATCCTCCTTCTTTTATGTAAATCATCTTTTTCTATTTTACCAATGTCCTTGAATACCACAACAACCATTATTAACACATTTCAATTAGCTGTACAATATTTGGGCAGATACGAAAATAACTTTTTGACTATTAAATTAAATAATTAATTAATTAAACGAACTAGTATTGATTTTTAACGATTTTGAAGTGTTCATCGATTTGTCAGCGCACTAGTGAATTTCAAGTACATTTTCTAGCTAAATGGTGTGCTCTAGTTTTTTTTTTTCCTCAGTAATATTCTGTTAAAAAACTAAGTTAGCAACTGTATGCTGTGTTTATTTTTTCTAATCCAAATTTAATTAATTAAATTGTTGCACATTGAAATACATTGAATTATATATTACAGTGGTTATATTTGTGTTTTGTTCTAGTTTTGCATTAATTACCTGCTGCATATTATAGTGCCCTTGAATACTCGGCATCTTCCTAGTTTTGTAAACTACTAATTATTTAATTAGTTTTGTAAACTACTAATTAATAAACTACTTCCTTGTATTTGTAAACTACCACATTACGTCTTGTAGGTATTTATGTATACGTTATCCTTGTTAGGTATTTTGAGACTGCAAATCGAACGTCGTTTACGAGGCTACGGGTGACGCTTGCACGATTGAATGTTATGATGAACTTCGATGTGATCAAATGATCAATTCTAATCATTGATTACGATGGAATCTCTTTCACCTTGATGCCCACAGGTGGTTGCGACGATTTTAAATGATATTTCATTTACCAACGGGGCCCGTTATACTCCCAGCGCATAACTTCATTAATGGTCCGAGGCTGTGAGGAGAAGGAAGGTCTTTCTAAACAACGTAACCTCATTTCAAGACCCCTCCCCCTCTCATCTATCAGGTTAACCCATTCATCATTTTTCAACTTACGGGGGAGCTTCGAAATGTCACGAGAAATTATCACCCTCGCAATTAGCTACGGGCAGCCGCAAGTGTTGGCGTAGCATAAATGTCAACCCCCCTCTCCCATCGTCCCATCATAGCTTTTTATTCCTTAACGGCTATTACTCCACAGCGTATTATAAAACGGTCGTTATAGACGACGAATGACTAATTCGCCCAACGACGTTTGTACCGTTAGAAAAAAAAACTCCATTTTCCTTCTCCCCCGAATCCGAATGACATTTCGAAGATAATCGATCGGAGTCCAAGTTATTGACTTTTTATCGACGATTAATCGTCCGGCCGGTTTCCCTCATTAGCGCGAAATTGAGGGATTGCGGGATGTCCGAGACCTAGATAAATAAACCAAAAGGGGCGTGACGCTGGAGATAGAGTCGATTAATCAAACAAAATCGCCAAATGTTTATACTTATTACTCACGTAGTACCCGCGATAATTTAAAAATTAACTCATTTTCGATTCAAATTAAAGTTCATTAACAACTTCATGAAATGGAAATAAAAATAGTAACTACCTATTTTTCATGTTTTCTGCAGGATGTGTTGATTGTAATTATAGAGACAACTGGAACACAGAGCTGCTAAGTATTAGTATTTGAACCTTCGGAAGCATAGAACTCAGAAAAAACTGCAAGTTATTACGCAAAGGTTCATTAATTCTGAATTAGATAGTCATTCCACGCAGATCATTAGTCTAAAGAAGGTTATTTAACGGAACCTACGGTAGGTACATCATTATCTACGCATATTAAACTACTTACGGTTCAAAAGTCAGTCTATAGTTATATTACCATAGCTATACACTGTAGTTAACAAAGTTATTCTGAACTTGCTTGCAGAAGCGATTCCATCGAAAAATTTTCAGCTGTTCGGTCGTAATTTATAAGGAGATATTTAATGTGTTCAAACGTTTTCTAATTCACACTCGTGTTCACGATATTTTTTTAACTTGGTGAGAGTGACCGGATCAACTTCACCGATATCTTATTCGCTTTATTGAAACAAAATCTGTCAATAACAAGCCTAGTTTGTGACTGTGCCAGAACGTTCTTATTTCCTCTTCTTTGCTAATCTAGGGGATCCACTTTTATGCAGCTGATCCTTGATCGCCAGTAAAGGTATGCACAGGTGATGTAAGAGCCCTTTTGCGAAGAAGATGATCTGAGATCTCTATTCATTATACTGCTAATTAGACAGCTGAATTTTTGAACTAGCTTATCCAAGAAATGCTATTTTCTATTTTAGCTGACCCAAGGAATCCATGTGAGACAGATGTTCTGAGAACTTTTGGTGTGTCTCAGTTTTGGCCAAGTTTTTAAAGTCCTTCAAATTTGTCGCTCTGTTTGCGCTGTCCACCCTCACATTCGATAGAAGAGTTCGTAATCAGTAGAACACTAAAAGTTACAATTTCTATTGACATCACAATGTCTATTTACCTCAGCGTCATTTACTTAATGCATTGAAAGGCCAACTCAGCTCTTAATACATACACTACCACGAGAGAATATTCATGTAGTACAAAAGTCCTGGGAACCTTTAGTGCTCCTCAGTTTTGGCCAATTTTCTCAAAGACATCCATTCATTGTTCTACATTTCATTCATTCATTGTTCTACTTTTGATTCATTCATTCATTCATTGTTCTGATTTTCATTCATTAATTCATTCATTGTCCTAATTTTCATTCATTGACTGCTCAAACAGTGGTTTTGTCCTTCTTCACGTTCGATATATGAGCACGTTCTTATCAGTGCGAATCTTCAGATTTCGATTTCTATTGATATCACACCGTATATGAAAGTAATTTCCCCGTATTTATTGTTCTAATTTTCATACATTAATTCATTCATTGCCCTAATTTTCATTCATTGACTATTCTACCAGCGACTTTGTCCTTCTTCACGTTCAATATATGAGATCGTTCTTATCAGTGCAAAACTTCAGATTTCGATTTCTATTCATAGCACATCGTATATGAAAGTAATTTCCCCGCATTAAGAGGCCTCTTCAGCTCTTAATGCATTCGTTTCCACAAATATGTAAGCTGATATTGAACAAAGTACAGGTAGGAGCAATTGTGGCATTACCCTCGCGGTTTAAAGTTTTATGCTAAATGCGGATAGTGGTTTGCCAACATGAAAGCGCCATTCGTCTTGGCAGCTGCACATTAGCCCTGAGCCGTCGGTAATGGCTTGGAAGCACACAATGCATCCGTCACGACGTTTTCCTCGCGAACTGATAAAAACGGCCGCATTAGCAAGTCCCTTCGTAAGGAAGAGCAATGTGAAAACGTTTTTACACGGAGCTTAATGCCTTCTGATACGTCCCATTATGTCAGGAAGCTTTAGTTTGGATGTGGATATCAATTCAGTTACGTACTACTAAGCCGTCGTGAAATGTCGGTATGCAGCAAGAGACTCACGATTTCGACATGCAGCAATAAAACTGTCAGGCGGATTCTTTATTCAGGATTGTTGCATATAAGATCATTTTACTATTTGGGTCAATTATTACTACTGGATCTCAACGTTTAGCAAAATTAATTTCGATTTGCAAAAATTCTGAACATGTCTCAATTGTTTGTTTTCAGCAGTTACATCAAAGATATCGCAAAAATACTGAGTAGGTATGAAATACAGCAAAATCCTCATAGAGAAATATCCCCTAGGAACTTCTATTCCTTGTTTCTTACATATAACTACCTTGATCAAATTTGATTTAATACCTAAGTACACTACATGTATAACTAGAGTATTAGACGAAACCGACTGTTGCTTAATGTTTCGGGGACGACGCGCCATTTTTTTAATTAAAAATAGTCCTGGATTCTTTGGTTGACATATATCATTACTGGGCGTCTTGATCATTACGGACAGGGAATAACTTAGATATGCATCATACAGACCTCAAAAGAATTAAAGGATCACTTTTCCTCGTAGACGCCAAAGACTCCAGATCGGACAAAGTTCATATTATATCTCACGATTAGGTACCTAAAGGAGATGGGATGCACCAGGTTCTTTTTGTTTTCCCTCAAACACGGAGAAAGACCAGCGATATCAAGCTCCGACATTAGCCAAAACAAAATGAATCGCACTTCTTAATGGTTATCAGCTCTGATCAGAGAACGGAATAAGATATCGCAATTCTGGCTTCATCATCGTGTTCAGCACTAAAAAATCTTTGAAACGAGGCGCCCATTGGCAAAAAATGGAATTTTTTTCTAAGTATCCAAAAACTGGAGGGATACATCAATATTTCCTTAGGTCAACATTATTTCGATTGATAAATTATGCTCATTATTGCCATGTTATTATCAAATGTTAAAAGGTAATTAATTTGTTAACAGGCTGGGGACGTGCTGGACGCCTACCTCGTCAAACAGGAGCTTCACCGGCTGGACGTTGAGGTCTCTGAGGTGCTAGACAAACCTCGGCGGGAGTCCTCCTCGCAATTAGACGATTTTTTCGGTCCTCGCCCCTCCTCCCTCAGCTATGTTTCGCAGAGGTAACTAAATTAGTTTTCTATCAAATTCTAATTATTTTACTTTTTTATTTTGGATTCAACTTTGAGATATCGGGAAAATAGGGAAAACAATTAATCTAAATAGCGTAAGTATACAAAACATACTCAGCAGATTATGTTTAGAACGGTTCGGGACCTCATCTTCTCGTGACTATTATAACAGTTTTGCTCAAAGAGTATCAACAGTGGGACAGTGTTGTAAATTTTACTTCTTCTAAATCATATCTTGTGTGAAAAAATATCAGTTATCCAGCGAGACTGTAGTCTCGCATTACCGAGCCTTCAAAAAACCGATCAGCCGCCACGGCAATGACGAGACGCTCTGAGATAAGTAACAAAGTAGAACTTCGGTCCAACATTCGTTCCCTCCCGACCTCAACCTTTCGGCTCAAACTTAATTTAATTTGCTTATCCTGGGATGATGCGTCGCCTGATGCCGAATTCGTGACGTTAGATCGACCTTATATATAAGCTAAAACGAGGCGGCAAAATGCATGATATTGGACATTTTTGCCCCTTGTCTCACCTGATTCTTATGTTACCCACTTCTACCTGATCTTCTCAACCAATTTTAATGAAATTTTAAACGCTTTTTTAGACCTGACGAAGTGCGTATTGGGGTTTTGGAGCTGCTACGACCCAGTGGTGGGGGTTGTGAGAGAGGGGTTGTAAATATGAAATTTTCTCCCGTTCACCCTAGGAAGTTGAATTTGATAGCGAGGCACTCTGGGACATCAATAGACGTATAAACTCGATAGGCTCTTTGCTGATCAGCTGAGTGAGCTGAATTATCTCCTTTTCACTCTAAGAAGTTGAAATTTGATAGGGAGACTCTATGAGTCATTAAGAGACGAATGAAATTACGAAATCTATCCAGATCAGCTGAGCTAATAGCTAAATTCTCCCCTATTTACCCTGGTATTGCGAATTCGTCAGATGCCTCACTGAGACAACAAATTCAAATTAAATGTCTGATTCCATCCTTATCAGCCTGTAGATTCCAACCTTTTTCTCCTGGACCACCAAAAATGTCTGATATACCCCAAGTCGCTCCGCGTACAAAATATGACAAGCCACATGATATCATCTAATTTGGGACAAGACAATAGTCGGATCCTCGTCTTCTAGTACAGGATATTCACTCTCTCACACGGATTTGGCTGCATGTCAAAAAGAGTGACAGAATAAGCGATGTACTCGGAGACGGCGATCCGACTATTGTCCAAATTGGATGATATCATGCATTTAGCGGCCCGGTATCTTTTGTACGTGGATCGTCTTTTTTGGGGGGGATAATAGAAAATTCCTAAAGCTTTAGGAAGAAGAGATGATCGTGAACGGAAGACAATACTGCGCAGGTGCGGAAAGATGAGGCTCCTCATCTCCAATTAGACTTATACCACATATTCGTAAGACGCCTTATCCCGAACCTACCTATCTCATCTCTTCATCCTTATCGCAAAGTAACCTTACACACCGATAACAATGATATTCATTTCTTGTTGGTATTCATGATTCATGAAAATTATATTCATTTTCTTGTTCATAAATTTTCAAAATCTGCCATTGCGAAACCTTTTAGTGAATAAGAAAAGAACTAGGAAACTTAGAAATGTTGGAAACTGAACACACGGGATAGGCTGGAAAATCCCTTGGTGGTTCAGCGTTACTTGAAGATAAGTAGCATCACAGATAAAATACTAATTCGACCCTCATGACTTTATCAGGTTAGCATTCGCTGTGGCTCGCCACAGATAACAAAATCCCTAAGAACCTTGTCCCAATTGACTTATCGTTTAGGAACTCTCTGTTATCTACAGATAATGGAATTATAATGGAATAACTTTGAAAATAAGCCCTTGAATGTTGACTCCCCCATCTAGCTCGGAATTGTGTTCCTTGGATCGAGATTGTCCCTAGTGATTTTCTTCTATTACTTTCTTCATAATTTAGGTTTGTTCTTAGCTCATTTTTATCCACTGCATTATCTTCAGAAAAATAAATTTCATTTCGTTTCATTCCATTTTAATTGTTTGCAGGTCCTGTCTCCCGGCGTCAGAAGATGACGTGTTCCTCAAACCCGCCCCCCTCTGGGAGGACATCGCCTCCTCCATACAGAAACTCGACCCCGAGAACGCGGAAATGCTCGCGTCCGTCACCCAAGTCAAAGTCGAGTTCCCCGACGATCAGGTGAGTCAAAAGGTTAAATGAAATATCCATTTCGTGTCAACCAACGCCGGTTGTTTTGAATATAAACTATTATATAAAAGTGAATGGTTCTATGACGTATTGAGCTATCATGGGATTAAATTTTAATTATAATATTATTATGGTAGATGAATAAGCCGGACATATTTCTTTTTCGAAAATTTTCGAGGACTGGTTATATAAAAAAAAAGGTTATCTTTATCTTAAAGTAAGTATGAAACGGAAAAAAGACTTGGGTATCTACATTTTGTTGAAATCAATAGTAATGGAACATTAAGTTCAAATTTAGACTAACGAAATTACTGGACCCCTTCCCCCCTCCCGTTACTTTGTGGCTGGGAAGGTGGACCTACACATAATTTCAATTTAGATTTATTGATGGCCTGTTGCAATAAGAACAGTAAAAAATGGCCCTGGTAAATTGCCTAGGGTTTTTAAGATTCTGATCTAGGCGCCTATGTAATATGGTGAGAATATAATCTGAACTACGTATAGCCAATTGTAAACGAGGTCGAGTATTTACGAAATTTTCCAATAATGTGTAGCTTTTAGGGTAATTATTGGTAAAATTCTGAGTAATCATGTTGGTTGTAAAGTTCTAGTGATGGGTACCTACGTGTGTGACGCCAACAAATCTTGAGAACCGCTTTTTGGATCGTTATAAGTTTTGACAATATTGATGCGATTTTATGGAACAGACAACGGAATGAGTTTTATTCACACAATCAAAAACATAGAAACCATAAATTCAAGTAAATCATCCAGCCAGTCAGTGTCCCGCTCCTAGCAACTCGCATCACTATGCTGGAGGCTACTCCCAACACTTCTCCCTTCCTTCCCTTTGTAAGGTCCCAGCCGATCAACGTGGACCACTTTTCGGCGCCCTGATGGTAACCGTATGCGATAGAGGACGTCTGTGATGGCCTTCAGGATCCGGCACGGTCCCACCCATTGGGAATCTAACTTCGGGCAACGCCCCACCGTTCTCTTTGGACTGTGCAGCCACACGTTACTTCCCTCTTCCAGAATTGTCGGATGGGCCCGCAGATCGTAGTCTCGCTGCATTTTCTCAACTGCCAGGCCCAGCCTGTCGCGTGCAAGCTCATGGATGCGCTCCAGCCGTTCCCGAAGAATTTTGGCAAAATCGGTGATTGGAATAGTTTCCTCTGGCACTCGGCCACGGAGGAGAGTCAACGGCAGAGTGAGTTCCCGACCATAGACCATGAGGGCTGGTGAAAACTTCGTGGACGAATGCTGGGTCGCCCTCTAATCCAATAAGGCCGTTGGAATTTGTTGATCCCAGTCTTTTTGGTGGTGGCTGACCAATTTCGACAAAAGATCCCATAAGGTGCGATTGAAGCGCTCTACGAGGCCATTGCTTTGGGGCCTCAGGGCTGTCGTCCGGGTTTTGTGCACCCCAAGTATTTTCATCACTTCCTGGAAGGTCTGAGATTCGAAATTGGTCCCCTGGTCGGTGTGGATTTCCAGGGGAACCCCAAATCTCGCCACAACGTGCTCAAACAACCCTTCTGCGACAGTCTCTGCAGTCTTATCTGGGATGGCGAACGCTTCTGGCCACTTGGTGAAGGCATCAATGGCTACCACGATGTACCTGTTTCCTCGAAGTGACCTTGGTAGTGGCCCAACCAAGTCAATCCCCAGTCGCTCAAAAGGGGCTCCCACGACAAATTTCTGCAGAGGTGCCTTCAGCTTGTGTTCAGCCCCTCCTCTTCTCTTGCCACAAGGCTCACATTTCCCCAGATAGTCGCGTACGTCCCGCGCCATTCCCTTCCAAAAAAACAGTTGACGTATCTGTGCCTCCGTCCTCCTCCTTCCAAAGTGTCCCAGGTCATGGCAGCGAGCTACTATCATCTCAATCAGGTGTTTTGGAACTAAAACTTGCGACAGTGCAGGTCCTGGGTCTCCGGGCCACTTCCTGTATAGAACACCTCCCTCTAGGAAGAGCAACTTGCGCTCAGCCCACAGGGCTTTGACGATGGGGGAAGCGGCTGTCAAGTTTGCCTCTGTGGGTTGGGTTTTAATCCAGCTTCGCAGCTCCCTTAATGTGTGGTCTTTCTGTTGCTCCTCCTCCCAGTTCAGACGAACATCCACTTCCACACGAGCCACAGTGATCTCTTCTTTCTTCCTCTCCAGCCGGGTACAGTGAGCACATTTATCTGTGAGGCAAGGTCGTCGGGACAGCCCGTCAGCGTTGCCATGGTGAGCCCCTTTCCGGTATTTGATTGTCCAGTTGAAGCGTGACAACCGTTCTAACCATCTGGCTAGCTGCCCATCTGGTTCTTTAAACCCCTTTAACCACTCCAATGATGCGTGGTCTGTCCTTATTATCACTGGCTCCCCACTATCAAGCCCATATGTGGCAAAGTGTTCCAATGCTTGAACCACTCCTAGGAGCTCTCGGCGGGTCACACAATAGTTCCTTTCCGAACGTTGCAGGCACCTAGAGAAATAGGCAATCACTCGCTCTCCTGCCTGTTGGTCTTGTGAAAGCGCCGCTCCAATGGCCCTGCCACTGGCATCCACATCTACAATGTACTGTCGTCCTTCCTCTGGAAACGCGAGCACAGGGGGATGAGTCAACGCATGTTTCAGCCGGATAAATGCCACTTCACACTCTTCAGTCCACTTAAACATCTTCTTCTCGTTCTGTAGGTTATATAGAGGAGCTGTGATGTCGGCAAAGTGATCAACAAAGGGCCGGTAATAAGAACAGAAGCCAACAAATGCACGCACCTCTTTAGCTGTGGTGGGTCTGGGCCAATTTTGCACAGCATTCGTTTTCTCTGGGTCTGTCTGCACCCCTGCCTCAGTGATGACGTGTCCCAGATAACGCAGTTCTTGTTTGAAAAACTCACATTTTCGAGGGTTCAGCTTAATGCCAGCGGCTCGGGCTCTCGTCAACACCTCCCTCACTACCTCTACATGCTCTTGGAATGAGGTGGCCATGATCAAAACATCGTCGAGGTAAACCCGCACTTTCCCCATACGAATCTGTTCCCGAAACAGCCCTGACATGGCACGCTGGAAGGTCGCGGGAGCATTACAAAGCCCGAAGGGCATGACGCGAAATTCCCAAAGGCCGTGGGGCGTGCAGAAGGATCCTTTTTCTTCACCATCACGACAGGGCTAGCCCAATCGCTGGAGGAGGGTACAACGACACCCATCTCTTCCATTTGACGCACCAAACTGTCCACTTCACGGAGTTTTTCGGGCGCCAATCTTCGTGGGGCTTGCCTGATGGCTCCATGTTGTCCCACATCTATCTCGTGGACCACATCAGCGAAGTGACCCACTACCTTTTTGTCTGCAGCAAACACGTCCCTGAATTCAGCCAGCATGGCAGCAGCTTCCTGGAACAGATGGGACTCTAATTTCCCAGCACAACTCCGGAGCAATGGCTGTAGGTGGTCTTCCTCTTGCAGTGCGGGTCGTAGTTCACCAAGTCCCTGGCCTTCCTCTTCCAGTTCAACTCCACCTCCCCCCGATTGGATCCGGGCTATTGTAATGGCTCCAGCAGCTGTATCCACCACACAGCCCACCTTTGCAAGGAAATCCATCCCGAGGATGCAGTCCTCTTGGATATCTGCAATTACTGCACGGTGAGTCACCCGTTTCCCAGGTTGCAGCTCCACTTCCACTTCAGCCGTTCCAATTGCCGGAAATACTTGTCCTGTCGCCGATCGTAGCCACATGGCCCCACTTTTGTCCACCTCAATCGGTTGTACAAGTTCCGCTCTGAGAACTGTCACAACAGCGCCTGTGTCTACCAGCATTGCACAGGGTATACCATTTATACTGCCCCTGACGACGACTGACGACACACTCACGGGGTACACTCCCTGGTCAGTCTGGCTTGAACGGTCTGTGGCTTGACGGGGTTGATGTTGCCTGGACCTAGACTGGCCCCAGTCTAGGTCCGTGGGCCGTTTCCCGATGTGGGGCAATTTATGGCTCGATGCCCGAGCTCCTGACATTTGAAGCATTTTGTCAGCGGGCACTCCCTGGCCATATGGCCCCTTCCTTCACACCGGAAACAGATCATGTTGCCTCTTCTTCCAGCTTGCACAACCTGATCTATTTGAAGGGCGTCATTAGCAGGGGTAGACACTTCTCGCACAGCCAGGAGGCCTCCAGGGCCCCGAGCACAACGCACAGCCGCTTCAGATTGTAGCGCCACCGCCAAGGCCTGTTCTAAAGACTTTGGGGCTGTCATCATAACCAATTCCTTCACCCGAGGGCTTGACAGACCTTCGACAAACTGCTGTACGGCAAGAATTTCCACCATTTGGGGCGGTGTCCCCGGGAGCGCCCTTCTTGCGAGGGTGCGAACATCTGCCTGGTACTGCTGAATTTCTTCCCCGGGTCGTTGCCTTCTATTCCGCAATAGCATTACATACAATTGGCTGCGGTTCTCCACGCCATACTGTGCCGCCAGTTGAGCTGAGATCTGATTGTAGTCCCGGGCAGTCACGTCTAAAAGCACAGATAGTGCAGGTCCTACAAGCGAAGCTCCCAGGGCCAAGCCCCTAGTCCCATAGCTCCAGCCATTTGCAATCGCGACTGTCTCAAAATGTTCGCGGTACTCCTCCCATGGAATCGCACCGTCATACTTTTGAGGTTTAAAAGTGCCCCTTATAACGAGATTGGGAGGAATCCCTTGTTGAGGAATCCCTTCATGATTAGTGGCCCGAGGGTCCGGACGAATCTCCAGGGGGGCCTGCGCAGCGTGCACACGCAAACCGTCTTCTAATTCTTGGCGGATCACCACTTGGAACTCGCGAAACAAAGCCCTTACTTCCGCCATCATATCCGCACGGAGAGTGTCTCCTTGTTCAATGACTGGAGGTGACAAAACGACTGGATCGGCTCCCCCTTCAACGCCCCCGCCGATTGGTGCAGGCTCATCGCCGTCTGCATTCTGCACGTTCCCGTGCGGCCCGACACTCCCGGTCACACCATCCTCATCGATTGGTTCTGTGGCTATAAGCAACCGACCACTACGCAAACAGAAACCGTCCTCAGGATTCATCGTAGATACCGGAATCCCACTTCTGACACCACTGATGCGATTTTATGGAACAGAGAACGGAATGAGTTTTATTCACAGAATCAAAAACATAGAAACCATAAATTCAAGTAAATCATCCAGCCAGTCAGTGTCCCGCTCCTAGCAACTCGCATCACTATGCTGGAGGCTACTCCCAACAATATATTATTTTGTGCAGTACCGCAGACATGTTAAACATATCGGAGTACCGACTGAAACATAGTGTTATAAACTTGTTTTAGTTTATCATATTTTAATACATCTCTAACCCTATGGAAGATACTTATGAATTTTATTAATTTCTTCGAAAGAACAGTGATCTGAACATCCCACCTTAAGCTGTCACCCATAGTGGAACCCAGATACTTTTTCAATTGGAATACATGAACAGTTGTGAATTCCATCGCAGTTATGAATTACGATTCGTCTCTCATGACCGTAGATGATTACAAGAATTAGTCATTGAGAAATATCCTGATAGTAACCACCTTTTGATATATTCAGTGTGAAACAGGCCAACTAGTACTTCATTTATTGAACGCCTACTGTGGCTTAGAAAATGTTTGTGCTCAATTTTTTCAAAAGTTGATACACTTGAGTTCTGAGAAACCAATATTGACAATGCGCATATCAAGTCAAGTTTAGCCCATATAAAGATGACGTTATAAATCAAACACGACCTAACAAGCTCATATCCCCCTTAATATTCTCACTCTGTTGTCGATTCTCTCCGTCTGCGTCGATGCCTCCCTCATTTGTGACTTAGCTATGACAGCGGTGACTCGTGTTCCGATCTTTTTCGCCCGAGATTTGTCACCAGAACCGGAGGACTCCGTCGTTAGCCGGGTCCGGAGTAGAACTCATTAGCGCCCCTGGACCGGTTCCAGGGTGAGAAGGAACACGAGGCCTTGTAATTGATTCCCATGACGAACTACGCTAATAATGTAAAGGATTATGAGGGATCTATGAGTAGACTCCATTTAAAAGAAAAATTTAAACCCAGGTGACAGGGAGAAGATGATAAAATAGAATCTAATAGAGAAGAAATATGTACACCTAGGAACGCGGAATATATCAATCTTGAATATCACGCAGCCAACCTTTAGACTAAACAATAATTACATGTGATTGATTATACATTGATTACTTGATTGCTGCAATGGGTTTCATTTGATTTTAACTGACTGAAATTGATCTGCTGTGACGTATTACGCCAATAATATGAAGGATTATAGGGGAACTATAAGTAGATGCCAAGGAAAAGGGGACTCGAAACCCAAGAGAACGAGAAAAGTAATTTCTTCATACAAAACACAAAATAAAGTAATACGAAACCTGTGAGGCGGGACCTCTGGCGAGATAACTGGTCTATCTAAAAAAAAAAACTCTTCTTATTGTAGTAAGTTTAGTCACACACTGACTCTGTTCATTGAACTACATGGAAAATTGCACTACCACCAAAATCAAATATGCACACTACTTAGTATAAGGCATTATGATCCTAAAATGTCTAACCCAACACAAAATAAGTCTCTTGTACGATTTTTGTGGATATGGATTTTGTGTACAAGGTATATATGGGCTTTTTAAAGTGAGGGTTCAGTATATTTTGAGTTTTGCAATAAACTTGTTAGTTTGGAATCTGGTAAAATTGAAACTCTTCGAGTTGGCTATGGACGGATTATAACGAGACAAAATTTTTATGGTCAGTTGATGAGTGTTTAAGATCTTAACTTCGCGGAAGAGTAGCACTCTCGAAAATGTCGATGGGCTTACGAGCAACACCTTTCAAAACGTCCCCTGCAATGTCTGTAGTTTACAAGAAATGTTCTGGTAGCTTGGATTCTGCAGAACTAGAATTTCTCCAGTAGGTGACAATTGTGAAATGGATTGAATTGTTGAATGTATGTTGCTTGTTTTTTCTTGAATCTTGCTGGATCTACAGTTCAGAAATGAACACAAATCTGAAAAATGTCCTGCTTTTTTGCTCTATTTTGGACTCAGCTGATCTATCCTATCCATCATACACTCAGCTGGGCCATTTGTAACGGATCCGAATAGACAGATACGCAGATGACGCACTGTGTGTCAAGAATCGCTATGGTCTTTTGTTGGAATGGGCAAAATTCTGTACTTGATGAATTATTATAAAGGAAATTCGACGCTGATAAAGCAGAGAGGGAGATATACGTATTTACGTCTTGCATCACCAAATTTAGCTCTTTCTTCTAATTAATGAGGTTAATGTAAGTGACTAATTAGTGACGCTTCGAACCGAATGTAACGAGATTCGTTGACAGAACTTAATATAATAATAATCCGTACATTGGAATTGGGTCCCAACTAAAGTCTTTAGGGCGTAAGAGAAAAAATTTTGCATCATTGCATACTTAACTTTTTTTTGGAAGGATCAGGGAAAGAATGATTTCGTAATGGATAACATTGTGTTTTGTTTTTATTTAGGTCCTACACCCGATGATCAAATGCGAAAAAGGTCTGACGGGCGTAAACCAAATCAACCTCGGAGGCTGCCACAGGCCGACGTTCGACGGCAGCGGGCTCCCCTGGCGGACGCCTCCGCCTCCCTACCCCCTTCAGTTGCGCCCTCACGGCAAATACAATCGAAGGAACAACCCCGAGCTCGAAAAGCGACGGATACACCACTGCACGTTCAGCGGTAGGTTCTTCAATATTTTGTATTTTAAAGAATTTAAGCTGCATCCCAACCGGAAGGTTCATTAGCGGTATAGTACAAAGTGCCCAGGGGGAACTGTAATGGGCACGGTTCTAAGGGGAGCCATGTTTACCCTCCGTCACTTAGCGGATTGCCATCATGGACTCCTGTGGTAGATCGGTAAGTAATTATAATAATATCTCGCAGAGCAAGGCCTCGCCGCACAAGGAATACTGCGATAACCACTCTGTAACCCCAACAGCAGAAATAGTACCCCGTTAATTCTATCTATTAATTGATTATCATTCTTTTCTGAGTATTTCTCCTGTAAATTGGGATAAGTTCCGTGTTTGAATTATTAAATAAATAAAAATAAGTAAATAATACCACCAAAATTCTTACAAGATTCTTACAACAAAATAGTGATTTACTATACAGCTAAGTGAAACAAAGCTATGACATAGAAATAGAAAATTGTCTACGGATGATATTTAATATCACCGTATGGGGCTCTCTGGTACATTAACAGGGACTGAATCTTCTCTGGCATGGATTGAAAGCCCACCACTGGAAGGATCCAAACTGGGCCTGGAGGTTCATAATAGCTGGTCAGCAATCCAAAAAGTGGTGAATAATTATGTACAGATCATCCCCACCCACATCTTCCACACACATCATCCCGAACTACTGCACCAACCAGGTGTCTGTGCACTTGATAGTTGGGGTCAAGTGCAATACACCCCACACATAGATACACTGAGGCAATGCAGCTATATGCTGGACACCGTCTCCTATTCACTTTTGGCTCTAACACGCCGGACACTATTGGCCTTGCTACGGAGCCAACACTTTCAAAGTCACCAGACACTTACTACCTGTTGAGTCTATATTCACAGCGGAGCTATGAGCAGTGACACTGGCTGTTCTAACTGCCAGTTGCTGTAAGTTTTCGGATTGCGTTATCCGTTGCTACTCTCTAGGAACCATCACGTCTATTAGAGACTCATATTCCGATGATCCCATAATACAAAGACTTCGTATACTACGAGCCACAACTTCAGGCATAAACCATAATTTGTAAGTGGTTCCTGCAAGGCAAGTAGGTGTCCATGGCAATGATTCACCAAATACCATTGGGAGGAGAGCAAGTGGATAATGCCATTGAGATTTGGCTTCTGATAAATGCAATGGGAGGGTGAGATCACTGGCCAGAACCTTTGTCTAGTTAGCCCTTTCGTAGCCCAACTTCCAAGAAAGAATCGAATACTAGTCAATCCGGCAGTCACTAGCGATACCCGTTCCTGATTATTGCTATTACCACTACCATTGCATTATCACTCAAATTTGTTATCCTAAACGATTATCAATTATCTTAAAACTTGCACCATATGGCTTCTGAAGGAAAAACTTCAAGCAAAAATTATTTCTATTCAATTTTTTATTTTTTAAAGACTCTTATTTCCCGCCAAATTTAAGATTTTTTCTTATCTCCGACATCACGTCAGTAAAATTGTCAAAACTATGAATGAATGTTTATTGGCAACGTATACCTACTTAACATAAAAACAAATACAAAAAAATAAATAAAACTAACCAAATAAACTAAAATTGCACATGAAGGAAAAAGTTCCAATGATCTTTAAACCCAAATAATCATCGGAGACGTTCGCACCTTTCTACCTTCGCAACCAAAAATACAGTACCAGCTTGAACTTACTCATTACCCCGCATACACTGTCTCTGCGAATCTCTGAAAATTCTATTAGCTTTTGAAATAGGTGCTACATGTAATGTGATCCAAGCAAAAAAAAAGGGTTCTTGAATTTAAAGATGATGTGACTGACGCTACTGCTGATCGGGGAATTCATGGCGCCCAACTAATTCAGTGGTCACTCACCTATTCTGTACTTGACATTATGATTTTTGGGTTTTGAAACTTGTATGTTATTGCTAATGTTCAATTCAAATTTGAGGTCAAAACATGAATCTGCAAACTGCACGTACATGTTATTTGTTGGGGATCTAGAAATCTTCAGCTTCATTTTCTACAAAAAGCTTTTCAAGGACTGGTTCATACGAAAAATGAGCGAAATCAATTTGGTTTTGTGTTATTGAAAAAAAATCCTGTCAAGTTTTATCGCTAGAGCAACAGAAATGGGTACAGCATACAATGCACCTCTATGAACTTCAGTTATACCTTTAAAAAGGGGAAATATGTTGGGTATCCTATGGAATGTGTTGGATTTAATGGAATTATTTATGATGTCACTGTCTCCGAGCACGACAGAGAGAATACACACGTACGTATGTTTTTGAAAGAACCCGAGAAGTCAAAGCACAAATTTACCACACCCATATGCACACGTTATCAGAGCAGAGCTCTCTAAAATTGCTGTTTCCTATATAAATACGTGAAATCAATCAGGTTTCGCGTTCTTTTCAAAGAGAAAGCCCGTCAAGTTTTATCGCTAGAGCATCGGCGGCGTCCCACCCTCGCAACCAGAAACGCGGCCCAGCCGGACCATATTTATTTTATCCCTCTTCTGGGCAGCACCGACTACTCGTTTTTCCAATATCTTTTGCTCTTGGGGTAATTGATTTGAGGAGTTTTGGGTCAAGGAGCCCCAGGTGACGTAATGGCGCGGCACCCGCTGCAACGGGCAGCGTATTTAGAAAAATCGGGCCGGTCGCTCTTATTGGGGCGATATATTTTTTCCTCCTCTTAAAAACCCCCGGAGGGTAGAAATAATAAATAACATCCACAACACCCGACAAGAAAAAATAGCTTTCGCATTGGGCGAAAAATAATTGAGAGTTGGTATATAAGCAAAACGGATGTTTAGCGAGGTATTTAACATAATTTCCACCTTTTGACTCGCTAATTCCCGAGAGCCTCCCTGATGGGATGCCGTCTAATGCGGCAGAACGTCTGAAGCGTGAGAAGCGGACGTTATAATTTGGTGCCATGTTCGAACTCTGTGGAAACTAGCACATTATGTGCAACATTACGTCAAATTTTGATTAAAATCAAGTTTGAAGACTAGTCCTTGACATTATGATAGCATATATGTGGTCTCACGTCATGTCCTAAACGAATGTGTTGGAATTATTTTGGATTAAAAAAAACCTGAAAGCTATCCGCCTCGAGGCAACGACGATATTATTGTTAACAATCATCGACAAATCCCAAAAATACGTGTTTATTGTAGTTTCGATAAGTTTTTTGGGTGCTGAATCGGATGAGCTTACTCTTTTCAAGGCTCATTCTATCATCTTTTATGAAAATACTTATCAAATGTTAATTTTTGGGTTGCCAATTTGTCCATCCTCTTGTTTTTTTCCCCCTTATTTTTTTTCGTCAATCATTGTTTTATTTATAGGGAGCAGCGCTAATAGGGAAATCGGGCTGATGAGAAGTTTACATATTCCTAGTTCTTCTAGCAATAAAACTTGACGGGAAACAGAGTTTGTAGGAAGAAAAGCGGATTCGAGGCTCAAGGAGGAAAGTCCGCTGCCTCGGGCTTTAAGATGGGGGCCTTGATGCCTTTCAACTGAAGAGATGGATTTCTTCCTACATATCTGTTTCTTTTAGTTGCTCTAGGAATATGGAAACTTCTCATCAGCCCGATTAGTACGAGTACATCCTCTTGATTGGTTCCTTCAACATCAGATGTAATAGATTCTGCTTTTTCCAAATCATGGGGAACCTGGCCAGGGGATCCATTAATCTTAAGGGCTTCTAACTGAGTATAAGAGATAAATTTTAACAAAAAGGCCTGTCAACTCTTTTTTTTTAATATATTTCTCCAACGTTTCTCCCCCTGAACTGGAGCTTCTTCAGGGAGATCTGAAAATTAGATTTGAAATAACAAATTTAAAATTATAAAATCTGTAACAATATTTTCTCTGTATTGTTGTTGAAGAACGAATTAAAAAACGTCTGCCAAGTTGGTGTAGCTTTTTCGTTTCTGTATCATGAATGAATAGATCATTGAAAAGTTTTAAATGGACTTGAAAAATTCCATAGCGGAAAAGAGTACAATTGAATCAAAATGTAGCGTTAAATGTAACAGTTGGACAGTTGAGAAACGAAAAATGATTCTCGATGTATTTTATGTTTGCGCATGCACAGAATGAAGAGCCTAACCCGCACATTCCCTGACATTTTCATCAAAATCGGACGAAAACTGTGGAAATTAAGGTCGTTACTAGGATTTCATATTGGCGCATACACAGTAGCTATTAATGATACAATCATGCTGAAATTAATATGGGATTATTAAATCCTCTTCTCCCAACTATCATCCAAAGTTGAGCGAGATCGAACGACTAGGGTGTAAAAAAATGGAGCATACTAAAATTTACGTTTGCGCATGCGCAGACTGAAGTATTGATTTGACAACAATGAAACTGAAAGGGGACCATCTACAGCCTAACCCGCATATTTCCTCTCAATTTCACCAAAACCAAATAAAAACTGTGAAAATTAAGGTCATTCCAATGAAATCACAGTAACGTAAGCGCAGTAGCTAATGATACAATCATGATGAAATTGAAATGGGATGATCAAATCGTCATCCCCCAACTATCATCCAAATTGAGCGAGATCGGACGACCATCATTTTTTCTTTAAAAATTCGTTTTAAAACATACAAATAAAAACAAAAAAATTGATTTTTTTCCTATTTTGACGCATGAATTCCCTTAAAATCTTTCCTGAAGAACTGGGAAAATGACGGGTTCTGTATGATATCATCTGACATAATCACCTGTTTATTCAAGAGAACTTCATTCAGAAAACGTGCTATTGAACTTCGAAGATCAAAAACCCGGAAAGGATAATTCGGGCAGGAATTACTTAATACGTGACCGCCTCCTGGAAACAACCAGAACACACCAAGGCCCGCTGAAAATGCTGTTATTAACGCCCGTAGCTTGTTTTCGGAAGAAATTGAAAATAAAAAAACTTTAAAAAAAGAACCCTCTAATACCGAGTCCCGAAGACGCGTTTTTATTTGTATCCTTTTTCTCCCGTTCTAGTAATTTTTGACAAAATCTGGGAGGGCGAAAATAAAAAGAGCGTTCGGCAAAATCATCGACGATCTTTCCAGAATCGCTGCGAGCGCGGAGCACAAACTGGATCGAGGCTAATGATCGAGTTTGATAGGCCGCTCTTACCACGTGCTTCGCCCGGGGCTTTTTCCATTGTTCGGACGGCGGTAGTTGTTCGTATTATGTTGATCTAGGAGGGGTCGGGGATTTGCCCCCTGAGCATTTTTTATCCCCCTTTTTTGCGTGCTGTCTAATGTATCACTCGGATCCTCCCGAGATAAGGGCAGCAAATGGGAACTGATTCGGGACCATTAACCCTTTTGCGTCCAGCTTTTTTATTTATTTATTTTTATTTTTTCCGCTAACTGTCTCGAGCTGCAGCGGAACGGATGGACGACTGATATAGGGCGCCCGAGTTAAGCAAGAGAAAATCGTGAAGATGAAATCAGGATGAGTTATTTGGGAACTTTTGAACTCTAGCAGCACTATTTAATATCAGGAACTGTCCGAAGAGAAAAAGTCCAGTCATGCAGCATGACCCCATGAGCGAATTTTTGAAGAAATCTTCAACATTTCAGTCGCTATTGACCGATTTTTACAACTAGCGAACGGCATTATTTCGATTTTTGACTGATTTTTCAACTTTGAAATTTTTGATAACTTGATACATATTCTCATAGGAAATTTTTCGCTGATTCCAAATATACCACATGTTAGTATGCTGAAAAAATTATTTCGCACAACAAATCGCAAAAAACAGGCTATTTTTAAATTTTTTACTACATTTTTGAAAATTTCAACCCGAAGATGTAATCCGATCATGCTGGCCAACGAACTTGAACTTTCGTTTTGTGTCCTTAACATTTTAAAATTTGTTTGAAGTTTCTAGCACAATTCTACGGACAGTTATCGTCTGGAATGACACATACATATATACATACATATACAGGGTGTCTCAACTTAAGTAGGCAAGACTTCAGGGATCAATTCTACAAGTAATTTGCAACAAAAAGTGTCTATTAAAGTGTTATTTTTTAGAGGCTTCGTTTTCGAGTTATTGACGATCTAAGATTTTTTTCGTGTTTTCGACCTTATCTCCTAAAAATGGCTGTGACCCCATCATTCTTTGAGTATTCTCAAACCTGAGGATACCGTTGGAAAGAACGTTAAATTTCCTATCTTTTTGATGCCAAATCATAATTATTCAAGAGAGTTAAGATACCGAAAAAAGAGGTCAAAGCACAAACTTTGTAAAATTCTAAAAATTTGGGTTTTTTCAATCTGATTCCTCCCTCCATAAAAAAAATGAACAGTCGTTTGCAAGTACAGTAAAAACTTCAAAATCTTATCAGCTTTCTAACGGTATAGCCAAAAAATTGATAAAAGTAACAACAAGGAGAAAAAACGGCTTTTGAGTGCGAAGAAACGTGGTATTTTTAACGAAAATCGATGGATTTCAGGAAAAAACGATCTCCCACAACGTTATGATTTAAATGTCGAATTCTACGTAATTTTTCACGCTGAATCGAATGGTGACACTTGCAGACCTCTACGACTAACGAATAAGGGCGAAAGTGGTTTTTAAAGGGCCCTTCTCTGAGGTTCGAGGGTCAAAGGGCACTTTCGCCCTTATTCGTTAGTCGTAGAGGTCTGCAAGTGTCACCATTCGATTCAGCGTGAAAAATTACGTAGGATTCGACATTTAAATCATAACGTTGTGGGAGATCGTTTTTTCCTGAAATCCATCGATTTTCGTTAAAAATACCACGTTTTTTCGCATTCAAAAGCCGTTTTTCCTCCTTGTTGTTACTTTTATCAATTTTTTGGCTATACCGTTAGAAAGCTGATAAGATTTTGAAGTTTTTACTGTACTTGCAAACGACTGTTCATTTTTTTTATGGAGGGAGGAATCAGATTGAAAAAATACAAATTTTTAGAATTTTACAAAGTGTGTACTTTGACCTCTTTTTTTCGGTATCTTAACTCTCTTGAATAATTATGATTTGGCATCAAAAAGATAGGAAATTTAACGTTCTTTCCAACGGTATCTTCAGGTTTGAGAATACTCAAAGAATGATGGGGTCACAGCCATTTTTAGGAGATAAGGTCGAAAACACGAAAAAAATCTTAGATCGTCAATAACTCGAAAACGAAGCCTCTAAAAAATAACACTTTAAGAGACACTTTTTGTTGCAAATTACTTGTAGAATTGATCCCTGAAGTCTTGCCTACTTAAGTTGAGACACCCTGTATACATACATACATAAAAAAGTCCAGTCATGCAGCATGACCCCATGAGCGAATTTTTGAAGAATATTACCGATTTTTACAACTAGCGAACGGCATTATTTCGATTTTTGACTGATTTTTCAACTTTGGAATTTTTGAAAACTTGATACATATTCTTATAGGAAATTTTACGCTGATTCCGAATATACCACATGTTAGTATGCTGAAAAAATTATTTCGCACAACAAATCGCAAAAAACAGGCTATTTTGAAATTTTTGACTAAATTTTTGAAAATTTCAACCCGAAGATGTAATCCGATCATGCTGGCCAACGAACTTGAACTTTCGTTTTGTGCCCTTAACATTTTAAAATTTGTTTGAAGTTTCTAGCACAATTCTACGGACAGTTATCGTCTGGAATGACACATACATACATACATATATACAAATTATGTGATCCTCTAACATAGGGAGGAAAAATAATAAAACTAATGCCTTCAGCAGTTCTCCCCTCCTAGTGGAAGCACCTCGCTTCGGACCTCCCGAAGCTCGGGGCAGTCGCTGTTGGGCAATCTCTCGTGCGGTACGTTCCCTCTCTGTACGTAGTCGTGTGTGTTTCTTTTCATATTTTAATAAATTGTATTCGGGAATTAAACGATTGTTTTTTAAAAACCGATTCCCGATTAAAGGACATTTAAGTGGCGCAGTCTCGTGGACAAATCAATTAACTTTGGGCAAATCAATCAATCAAAATCGATTGCATTCTGACCCAAAGGGAACCTGCTGTTCACCAAGAAGAAAATCTATCATCTCTACTCACTCTGTGACTTCAAGAGAACATCACACGCTCCACAAGAGGAAACTACGCGAATTCGCCAAAAACCAGGACGCCCGAGCAAAGACACTTGGCTCGTAAAATAATAGAAGTGGATTTCCGCCTGTGAAGACGGAAGAACGCCGCGCTATCCTCGCTATCTTTTCTCAGAAGCCGCTGGCCGCAACAAGACACCGAGGTACCTACTCTGTCGACCTTCACCTAAAGCCGAGATAAGAAAACTCAGATGTTTACTCTCGTCGTGTTGTAAGTACCAACCCAGCTTCATCTTTTAATTCTCCAGGAGTAGCGAGATCACCGGCAAATTTTGAAGAAAGATTCAAACTTCTAATTCAACTTCATTTGATTTTTTATAATTGTTAAACCTCCCCATTTCATACCACCCGTTACCTGGTGGGAAGGAACAATTCAATTTTATTCTAATAATCGTTAAACCTCCCCATTTCATACCACCCGTTACCTGGTGGGAAGGAACGATCAAGTTTTATTGCAACCGCGTTTCAAGCCACCCGTCATCTGGCGCGGTATTGCAGAAAAAAAAAAAAAAAACAAACCAATTTTTATTGTCTTTTTCAAAGACACTTTATTTTATTTGTATTTAATTATTGAAATTGCGTTTCAAGCCACCCGTCATCTGACGTTAATTTCATAATTAATCAATTTTATTGTCTTAATTTAAGATACTTGATTTCACTTTTATAATTGAATATTATAAACTTGTGTTTTTGTACATTTACACACTGACACAAACGAACACTTGGAGTAGACACTGAACAGTACATACTTTCCTGTCAAAATTCCAAAAAACTACAGAAAATATTTCTTAAGGAAGGTTCGCTCACCTTTCGAAAGACTACCTGTAATAGAGGAAGATTCTGATATGTCTGAGGGACAGTCACAACCTGGGGCGGCAAACCCGATCCCGAGCAACCCTTTTAATGATCCCAACTTTGTAGATTATTTTATTTCTCAAAGAATTCAGGAGTCCCTCAGAAACTTAAATATCAATCAAAATACTAGGGACCAAGTCCCCGAATTTAAAAAGAAACATGCGGACATGATCCCGACCTTTGAGGGAAACCCAGGAAAGCTCCGGAAATTTTTGGATACGTGTGAATCTATAGTTAATAGGTTCATAGATGATGAAGATCCCACAAATTATCAAAATGAGGAGGTCCTTAAGACCATTATGTCCAAAATACAGGGACCAGCCTCGGATATGCTAGATAATTACGCACTTACGGACTTTCCTAGTATTAAAACTGCATTGCTAGAGACGTACTCCGACAAACGGGACATATTTACTTTATGTCACGAACTAACTGGACTGAGACATAGGGAGAGCGAAGATCCTTTTCAGTTTCATAATAAAATTAAAGCAAAACTAAACTTGGCTATTGCTTGGATTAAAAACCATGAAACTGAAACGAAACAAGAGATATTGATCGAGCACTACCAAGATATTAGTCTACGGACGTTACTCTTGCACCTACGGGAACCGCTCGGAAGTCAACTTCGGAGTAGGAAACCGAAAACGATGGGCGAAGCCCTTTCGATACTAACGAACGATTATCAAATCATGCAGTATCAAAAGGGTAGACTCGATCGGAACCCCCAACACAAACCGGCGATAAAACCGGAAAATAAAAATACGACTCCGGCAACCAAACCGTCATATTATGGCCAAGGATTTAAGCCCAAAACATTCCCAAATAAAACCCAAAATCAAGTGCCATCCAAGCCCTTTACCCCCAATAAAAATAACACTTCACAAATCACAAGGCCCCCACAGACTCAAGTTCCAAGTCAAGGAACGTCCAATTTTGCAAAGTCGACTCCAATGTCTTGGCAAACGACTCGACCGAATTTAGATTTAAACAATGTGGAAATTCCCGAGGAAGAAGGTATGGGAAGTTTTGACCCCGAATACAACGCGGAAAATCCGGCCGATGAGGACTCTTTTTTAGAGGAGGAGTCCGAATCGCTACATTCTCCCTAATACATTTGAAACCAAAAGCTGGACAAAAACTACCATACATAGTATTTCCGAAGCATAAAATTAGAATCCTGTTGGACTCCGGAAGCACTTCAAGTTTTGTGCATCCAGAGGTCATTAAAAAATTTTTCCCCGACAAAATCATAACAGAGAAATTTCAAGTTAGGTCAATCCACGGATTGTCATATGGGAGCAATAGTGCAAGGATCCCATGTGGCGAAATGTTCAAAATTAAAAACCTAAATCTCCTTTTTAGAATTCACAAATTCCATAGCCGATTCGGATTACTATTAGGTACAGATAACCTTGAGTTACTTGGCGCTCATATCGATTATGAGAACAAGTTACTGATAATAAAAAATTTCAAAATCCCTTTTAAATATCACTACGTTGATCAAGAAATAAATAAAAAACCAATCTATGAACAAAAAATACCACCTAGGGCAATTTCGCAGATTAAAATTCCCGTACGATGTGATTCAACAAAAAAGGAAGGAGTAATTCCATATCTGAAACAAAATTCACTAGAAATTCCTGAATGCCTGGTCAAAATTCAAGATAAGGAATGTTACGTAGGAATTTTAAATAATAGTGATTCTGAATGTAATTTCAAACTGTTTGAACCCATCCAAGTTGAAGAAATCCCCATTTTAGACCAAGTGAAAAGTCCAAATGTGAATTATTATGATACGCAAAATTATGTATTTGACCCCACTAATATTCGAACGGATCATATGAACGAAGAAGAAAAGAGACAAATTTTGAACTTAGTATATCAGTACAAAGATTTGTTTCATTGTGAAGGAAACACCTTAACGTGTACTAATAAAGTCCAACATGTAATCCGTACCATTGACGAGATCCCCGTGTATACCCGCAATTACCGATATCCCGAGGTATATAAAAAGGAAATTGATAACCAAATACAAGATATGCTCAAACAGGGAATTATTCAACCCAGCTCTTCACCTTGGAATAGTCCACTCTGGCTCGTACCCAAAAAATTAGATGCATCCGGCAAACAAAAGTATCGACTGGTTATTGATTACCGCGGACTTAACAACAAGACAATAGACGATAAATACCCACTTCCAGTCATAAATGATTTGCTCGACAAACTTGGTAGGTGTATGTACTTCACTTGCCTTGACCTCAAAAGCGGTTTTCATCAAATTCCAATGCATCCGGATAGTATTGCCAAAACTGCTTTCTCTTCGGAAAATGGTCATTGGGAATTTAGTAGAATGCCGATGGGTTTAAAAAACGGACCTCCTAGTTTCCAACGGTTGCTCGACAATGTATTACGCGGTTTGCAGAATGAAATTTGCACTGTTTTTATTGACGATGTTATCATCTATAGTACAAGTCTCGAAGAACATATAAATAGTCTCAGAAAAGTTTTTGACAGACTCCGTGAAGCTAATTTGAAAATACAATTGGATAAAACGGAGTTCCTCAAAAGAGAATGTGTCTATTTAGGACATCTTATCACCCCTGAAGGAGTTAAGCCAAACCCCCTCAAAACCGAAGCTATATCCAAATATCCGATTCCCACAACTCCAAAACAAATTAAGGGTTTTCTCGGACTACTGGGTTATTATAGAAAATTTATAAAAAAATTTGCCCAAATAACTAAACCATTAACCCAATGTTTGAAGAAGGGAGCGACGATCGATCCTCAAAACCCCGAGTATAAAGAGTGTTTTGAGAAATGTAAAACTCTGCTCATAAATGATCCGATTTTACAATATCCCGACTTCTCGAAGCCCTTTAACCTTACAACTGATGCTTCGAACATTGCGTTAGGCGCGGTTTTAAGCCAGTGCACTAACGGTGCTGACTTACCTATAGCGTACGCTAGCCGGACTCTGAATGACCATGAACGCAACCTCTCTACCATCGAGAAGGAATGCCTTGCATGTGTCTGGGCTACACAATACTTTAGACCATACCTTTTTGGCCGAAAATTCAAAATTTTTACTGACCATAAGCCTCTTCAGTGGTTATTTTCACTGAAGGAACCCAATTCTAAATTATTCAGATGGAGGCTTAAATTAGAGCAATATGATTATGAGATCCACTACAAAAAAGGATCCACTAATCAAAATGCCGATGCCCTTTCCCGAGTGGAAATTAACATCAACGAAAATTCACCTGATGTTGAGCAAATTGTTCAAGATGCTCTCACCGGGGATAGTCCTCCAACTCCACTCATGAATGAAGTACTGGGAGAACTAAATGATGCCGTAAATAATTCATCGGAATCAATGGTCGTCAATGTGGACGAGAACGCCAGTGATTCAGCGTCTTTAGCTCCCACTGTTCATTCTAATTACGAGGGAAACACAATACTGAATATTCCTATAACCGAAAAACCTGTTAATTATGGAACTAACCAAATCATCATTGTAGTAGCCGACAGAGAAGAAATCAGAAACCCTAGGATTGAAAATATTTTTGAAAGAATCACTAGAATAACAGTAACGCTTAGGAAAAATAATCTTGAATCAGATATAATTCACTTTGTGAAAACCTACATAGTTCCGAAGAGAAAATATTCCTTATTTTTTGTCAATGATATCTATGAAGAATTCAGCCGAATAATGATAAGAAATTTCAAACATTCTGAAATAAGTTTCGTCAAGTGTTCCGCTAGGCTAGAAGATGTCACAGATCCAGAAACAGCTAGGGAATATATCCAACAACAACATATAGGGAAAACCAATCATCGAGGCATTACTGAGACCTTAGAGAAACTTAAGAGGAAATATTTTTGGCCGAATATGAAAACCACAATCCAAAATTATATTAATAAATGCGAAATATGTCTTGCCTGCAAATATGACAGACATCCCATTAAACCAAAGTTAAACGTTACCCCCACGCCTTCTAGACCATTCGAAATCCTACATATCGACAAATTGTCTTTGGAGAAATCCAAGTTTTTAACAATCATCGATTCATTTTCAAAGTATGCCCAAGCCTACATTCTAAAATCATCTAATAGTATTGACACAGTCGGAGCCCTTCTAAAATTCTTTTCCCACCATGGGATACCAAACATGATCGTGGCCGATAATGGAGCAGAATTCGGTAGCTCATTGGTCAAGGAGTTACTAGAGACCCACAAAATTCAAGTTCATTACATTTGTTCTCAAAACCCAAATTCGAATGGATTAATAGAAAGATTTCACTCGACTCTAATTGAACACGTTAGAATACTGTCAAATAGAGACGAATTCAAAAATGAAAGCATAAAAAATAAAGTTAACTATGCACTAATAGCTTATAATAGTAGTATCCACTCTGTTACAAAACTAACGCCATTCGAAGTAATAAATGGTCATGTAGAGAACGACCCTTTACTAGAAGCCGACTTAGAGAAAAACTTAATGACGAATTTTATAGACAAACATCGAGACAAAGTAAAACTAATTTATGACATAATCAAAGAAAGAACTCAAGCCCAAAAGGAACGTATTGCTGAAAGAAGGAATCAGGATAGAGAGGAAGTTCCAGAATTACCCACAGAAATATTTGTAAGAACTAGACAAATTCAAGATAAAACTAAACAAAAATATCATAAGGAAACCTTACAATCAACCAATCCCGAATTAAAAACCGCTCAAATAGTTCCTCGACACCATAACACACAAGGAAAAATTCATACGTCTAATATAAAAAGACCACGCAAACAAACTACGAGTGACTTACCCACTGACACTTCACCTCGTGAACCTGTTCCAGGACCCTCCTCTTCTCAATCGGAAGCTCCGAGGTGAGAAATATAACAACTAATCAAGGGATACTGCCTATTCTATTAGGACCAGCCCGACTTATAAACTCCCAACATACTCTGGTTCACCATTATAAAATTGACAGCTTAATAAATGAATTTTACGAACTAACCTCACAGTACGAAAATCTGTTGAATAAGATCAAAGTAAATCAATTCCAGGTCAGACAGACAGACGAATATTGTAAATTATTAAATTATACTATTAGTATTATTAAGGAAAAAATTACCCACATTAATGTTAATCAAGGTAGAAAAAAAAGGGGATTAGTAAATGGGTTAGGTAATATAATTAAATTTATAACTGGCAATCTAGACGCCTCTGACGGTAAACGTTATGAAAAGCTGTTTACTCAAATTAAGAATAATGAAATAACTGTTCAGGATCAATTGGATTCTCAATTCTCACTCATTGCAGATCTGATGTCCGATTTTAATTCGACCATTCAAGACATTCGTTTCAATAACGAGCAAATAAAAAACAAACTGTTAGAAATTGATAATTTCATGAAAATTAGTTCTAATCAGGCTCTCGCTGATTCCATAAAGGAAATACTCAACCTTCAACAACTAGTATTTAATGTGATACTGACAATATTCCAAGATATTGAGAATTCAATGACATTTTGCAAATTGAGAACATTACATCCTAGTATAATTGGAACGCATCAGCTGTTTGTAGAACTCCAAAAATTGTCAAATACTTACGGTTCCAGATTACCTTTAGAAATAAAGTACGAAAATATTCTAGAAATAGAATCCACTATTCAAGTTACTTGTGTAATCAAGGACGATGAAATAATGTATTTTCTCAATCTACCGTTGTCCGATGGGTTACAATACCACTTGTACTTTTTACGACCAATACCCATACTTAGGCAAAATCAGTATGTTTCTATATTTCCTAAGATAAATTATCTTCTCAAGTCTAAGTCAAATAATACAACAATACCCCTGTCAGATAATTGTCAAAGGGGTAGTATCATTCATTGTAGTAAAAAATTAATATCAAACCAGAATGTTAAATGTGAAGAAGAAATACTTAGTTCCAGTACTGCAGAACATTGTGAATACGTAACAGTAAACATTGAGGATAATTGGATTGAATCAATTCCAGAATCAAATCAGCATCTAGCAGTCTTCCCCTTTGGAGACAAAATAGAAATAAATAATAGGCATGGTTCGGAAATAGTGGAATTAAAAGGTATATTTTTAATTTCGGAAGGTAACAGTAGGATGTATTACAAGGGACAACCCCTTCATTCAGAAAGTGAATCATTAGGCCAACCTAAATTATTAACCGACTTAAATTTTGAAATTAAAGACTCACAAATGTCAAATACAACGCTTACTCTAAAAGAACTCAGTTTCAAAAATGTCAAACTAAACAGAGTAACACGTCTAGAGCCATTAAATATAATTGAATATTTTGTTCCAAGCTTTTGGACTATAATTTTGTATCTTCTTATTATCATGTTTATTACTTATACCATAATTGCGTATTGTAAACAGAAGAGTAAGCTAACCGCAACGAGAACATGAAGGCCTTGCTATTTATTCAAGTCTTTTCTTGTGAAAATTTAGTTTATTTTTAATTTTCTAAATTTTCAGCTTAAGGAGGGAGGAATTATGTGATCCTCTAACATAGGGAGGAAAAATAATAAAACTAATGCCTTCAGCAGTTCTCCCCTCCTAGTGGAAGCACCTCGCTTCGGACCTCCCGAAGCTCGGGGCAGTCGCTGTTGGGCAATCTCTCGTGCGGTACGTTCCCTCTCTGTACGTAGTCGTGTGTGTTTCTTTTCATATTTTAATAAATTGTATTCGGGAATTAAACGATTGTTTTTTAAAAACCGATTCCCGATTAAAGGACATTTAAGTTACATACATAAAAAAATGCGTTAAACTTCAGAATATGATTCAGAATAGCCTGAAACGGATTTCTGCATAAAAAGTTTTCAAAAATTCACATTCTACAAATTTTGAGGCGAGAGCAATAGCTTAATTTTCTTCAAAAATTCGCTAAAAAATGCGTTAAACTTCAGAATATGATTCAGAATAACCTGAAACGGATTTCTGCATAAAATTTTTTCAAAAATTCACATTCTACAAATTTTGAGGCGAGAGCAATAGCTTAATTTTCTTCCAAAATTCGCGAATGCTAGAAAACGTTCCACGAGCAAAAGCAAGAAAATGAACGAATAGAATTGAAACGATGAAAAAGACGCTTACCTACCTAAATTAATTTCTCAGAATAAAATTAAGAGACCTACACGCATTGACGGTAAATTCACAAGTTTTTTATTTTAGAAGAAAAACATACGAAATAATTATTTTGGCAAGAAACCAGGGAAAAACATAAATCAATATTGTTTGGGATTCAAATAAATCTTCATCCTTCAATCTTGAAGCCATTTTCCACAAGCACCTATTTTGTGACAATCCACCGATCGTCGTGATCAAAATTCTTGGATTTCTACAGTATATTTCAATCTTTTGATGTGATTTTGGGACTCAGGTGAAATAAGTAGAACAAGATTTTAATCACACGGATAATTTATTACGCTTTTCCTTATGTTGCTCCAAAAGAAAGTTAATCAGGGGGTTTTCTATCTAGCCTGTCGGTTGATTAATTTCTTATATTCACTTCTTTTAAAGATGAAATAAATACCGCTGGAAAGAGAGAGGTATGCGGGATAGCAATGGATTAGGTATTGATATAAACAATGGGAGTTTATATAATATTAATTGATATGAACGCAAGTGAAAAACCCTGCCCGCCCGCCCGTTTTGGGGAACCAACTGGCATGCCGTTCCATTGAACGGGTCACCGTTCTTAACAGTTTTTTATAGCTGTTACAATTTTATTTTTTTTTTTTTTTTTTTTTTTTTTCTTCAATAACTTAATTTCCTTATAATTTTGTGTTATACATAATTTAAGGAGTTTCCATAGATAAATTACAAAGGTACCTTAACAATTCGTAGGCTAATTCCATCGAAAAATAAAACCGGAAATTACCCTCCAATAAGGGCTACTGTCAGTGTTAGGGGACAAGTCTTTACCACATTTAGAATCGAATGGTAATTGTTACAATTTACAATTTTTTAATGAAGAATTTACAGTAGTATTAAATAAATAAAAATAAATATTAAAAAATAAAGAAATAACGTAATAGTGAATAGAGTAGGTATAACTTGCATATCTGAATTAATTTACCGTAAGTTTAGTCATAGTTATGGATCATATAATGAAAGAAAGTGCATGAAAAATAAAAAATAAGACTTCGATATACAATTACCCATGTAAATTATGTAATTGTATGTATGTTTTTCGACTTTAATTGTTCAGCTCAATGTTTAAAAGGAAATGAATTGAATATCCTTGTTTCGTGGCATAAATAGTAATTTTTGGTAAAGGTAGTAGGTACGCACAAGGGGTGATACAAAAGTAAGGTTGTCTTTGAGCCTGGTATGAACATCATGTACTTACAGGAAATTTGTACGATCTTTCCTCGAGTAACTGCTTCACTTTGTTAGGTCAAGCAAAAACGTGACAGGCAGCATTTGCTGATATTTTTATGAATGAAGACAACGTATGGGCAAATAGCAGACTTTAAAAACTTATTGCGATGGGTCGACAATTGTCAGGAGCTACATTTTCGGAAAGTTTACCGATTCAAGTTTAGAGCATTCAGAATTGAACCGTACATATGAAGAAATGCTCAACATAATGTGTACAACTCTGTGTGCGTGCGCGCGCGTGCGTTTTTGTGTAAATGTTTTGCTCAAATTCGTGCATGGTCGCAAATAAAAATTGACAAAAAAATTACTAAAATCTGTCAAGATTATTTCATATCATATTAGTTATCGAGGTTAACTTGCAGAAAACATTGTTTGTATGGGGTTTTAAGTATTTCAAAGCTGTCCTGCTATGTTGCGTTGAAAAATGCACTACCTGCTTCTAACATATTAGTACGAAATTCGACACAATATGGCTTTTCTGCCAGACGTGTCAAAAATTGCACCACCCTTTACAAAAGCTTTAAGAAGTTTAACATTGATTTAATCAACTTCCAACTAGAAGCAGCTTAGCCAAATCCGTACTACGGTCAATAACATAATGTTGGATTGCTTAGGTAACAATAGGTCGGATGTGAACACCGCCATTAGCTCTTTTACGAAAAAAATGTTATAACAACGTAAAACTAAAAATGCTTACGAAAACGATTTGACCCTCAGGAATGAGTACCATCCTAATATTCATGTCGCAGAAGCCCTTTCAAGAAAAGCAGCGAATCAAACTATCTATGTGGAATTGCCTTCCTTGAGTGCAACTCAATTGCATTCGTTGTGTACAGTCTCCAATGTTACTGAGTAATTTTGGAGGCCAATGCAACTCTGGAGATCATAACGTTATAATACTTTGATGTGTATAGCAAATATATACCCATAAATCAAGTTAATATCAATGTCTATGATGCCGTGGGTTGTGATGGAAATCCATGGAAGTACCGAGTCTTCAATTATGAATGTAACGAGGACGAATTGAAGAACCCCGAGTTGGAATTTCTCCTCACCGACCCCACGCGATGTTTATTAAACGGCGATTAAAAACTGAAATCACCCGCAGGAATGCTCAGAATCCGATAAATTCCTTCTTCTGTCTACTGAGACCCGTAAAGTATGCTCGGCATCCCCTTCCCAAGTCTTCTACAAACCCAACGAAGGTCGGCTCCCCGGGTCAGACGGGCCGGTGTCAACGACACAAGTGGCGCGCGCAGAAAGCGTCCGAACCAACTTTTAAAACAGACCACTTCTTGTGAGCCTTCTCCCGAGGACGGTTGATAAATCATCGGGTTGACAAGGCGGATAGGCCAAGGTTTACAGGCCATCTATAGGAGGAAGTAAGGCTATTATTGGGTTCAACCTCTTCACCGACCCGCTACCTTCTTCTCCATATGGTCATCTAAGGACGTCTGCTTTTGAATTTCAGTGCTCCGTTCCACGAGGAATCCGAAGCTATCACGCGCTTCATACCTCTCATAACACCCTTATCGCACGCAACTTGGCAACAGTAGGTATTCGGTATTTATCCAGAAAGCTGTGTATGGTAACTAGCAATTTCACTTGCCCAACGATTAATATAATCCACGGTTAATCCACTGACCTCACGCAAGTATTAGTCCGCACTCATTTTCTACCAATCACGCCTCATAATTGCTGTTTGCGGAACGTCTTATGGTCAACATATCAATTATTGTTTGTTGTGTTAGTTCACCTTTAGAGATTGATCAAATGTCTAGCAACGGATGGTTGTGTGTTTCTCAATACTTCAAAATGCAGCGGCTGGATGCACCCGACTTCCAATAAGGGTCATCCAGTTAGTCTGCCCGAAATGAAAATAGGTATGGGTTGTGGTTATGTGCTATATAAATCCACAGCACATCCACTACTTTAAGCTGATTTAATTGCGCCCTGAATCTCCAAAAAGAACCTAAATTATCCCTTCTCCTCCAAATGGCCATCTGAGAGCGTCTCTTTTTGAATTTCAGTGCGCCGTTCCACTTGGAATCCGAACCTACCACTCGCTTCATTTCTCTCATAACACCCTTATCTCACGCAACCTGGCAGTAGTAGGTATTCGGATTAATTCAGAAAACTGTGGATGGTAAAGTAGTAATTCCACTTCTCTCTACGATTAATATAGAAGTGAATCTACTGACCTCACTCAAGTTTTAGTCTACGTGAGCGTTTTTCAATACTTTTAGAAGAAGGGGCTGGAATCACCCGACTTTGGGTCAGTTTATTATATCGTACTGCCACAATGCTCTGACTAGTTGTTTGGCGCAGGGTAAAACGGCCCCTGCCATGGTATGGCATGATTTTGGGTATTTGCTGAATAAATTTACAGCATATCCACTATTTTTAGCGGTGAGTTCTTCATCCCTTCTAAATATGTGTATGTACTTGCATTGGCCTATTAGCACTTCCGAATTTTAAATTCCATAGCTCTTATTCTACCTGTGATTTATTTCTTCAAGTCCAGACGCCTCATTTTCTGGAAGCATCTAGAGGGTTACATTCTCACTATATTTTCTAGATGATGTTTCCGTTTCTATACCAACATCCTGATGTCTTAACAGAGAGCAGATATTTATAGGACCGTTAAAAGACCGAAATCGTTTAAGGACATCCCTTAACATTGTAACTCTTCATTTATTTGCGTGGAAATAGGCTACGTTCTTCATTAAGTTCCGCTTTCTTCATTGAAATGGGTTTCCACGACTTCGACGCAAGTGATTAGTTCGTAAAGTCTCTTATGTTGAGAAAATCCCTTTTTTCAATCATTCCAAACTTTGGTTGGCAACAATCATTTTCAATCTACTTCGTCTTTATTTGAGTATTGCTATTCAAACGCCAACACATATTTTTTACAGGAGCTTAGGTTTTTCGTAACTAACATTAGGAATATGCATAATAATCTCTGTCTCTGAATCTATTTCTGGTGTTGATCCTCACTTCCATGAACTTCCATTTTTCACGCCCGGTTCTTTCCCAACCGGGAGGATCCAACCGTAACGAAGGCAACCAACCGCGTTGGTTTTCACGGCTCAGCCCACTTTCCAGTGCCGCCCCCCTCAGGACGATTTACGTAGAAATGAAGGCTTCTTCTCTTCGACCATAAGTATTTTGACATTTTATGTCTTTACTTTGGCACATAAACGAAAAAAGCGTTAACAAAAAGCGTTAAGAAAAAGCGCCACGGTTGGTTTTCTGATGATTTCCGCTTACAACCGAGTCGTTGCTAGGGATATGGTACTTCGTCGTTTTTCATCCCACAAAATTCGTTAACCATTCGTTCGAAAGCGCTCGATTTATCCAACCATATTACGTTAACTACTGCGAAGCGCGTGGCCAACAAGCTGACTTATGAGCCTGGTTATTTGAATAATTGTGTTCACTCAGGTGATTATTCTCAATAATTGATATTGTGAACATGATTGCAACCGCTTGTAAATTTCTGACGATTTCATTTCATTGAGCTAGTGTTTTGATGATTTGATTCATAGCAGGTGATCCGAATATTGCGAGAACGGTTTGAATTGCGAAGCGGTGGTTAAATCATTTTAGTAGGTAATTTCTATACTTTACACTCTAGGAAGCTGTAATTTCGTATGTAGCCTCAACTGATCTTCCCAATGAGGTGTAGGGACTCGCCTAGAGAGACCTCCCTTTCTTAGTCATTATAGAGATGGTTCCTCTACCAGTAGCTTTATCCCTAAGGACAATCTGTGTGAACAGTGATATTTGAATGTATGGACTATGCACTGTGCCTCCCTGAAAAAAATTAAAATTCAAGATATAGGAATACTGTGCAGGGCCAAAAAATCTTTCCCGCCGTACGACCAGTCTTGGGATGAAACTTTAATTTTTAATGCCGTAATTAAAAAGTATATAGGTATCATACTTGTTTCCAAGATGAATATGCTACAGATGCACACACCTATTGCGCGTTAGATTAAAGCCTTGGCATATATCTTTTTAAAGAGAGTCAGGCATAGGAGAACTACAATTATCATGTTGCTTTGAAACAAAGCAACATTGGATCTTTGAATCGTAATTGTCGGGAAATAGATGCAGCCCCTTGGCCACATATCGGGACGCACATATTGCCACTACCTTTTGCAGGCGCACTCGTTTGCACGGGAAACGCAGAAATTAATATTCTGTATGCGGCAATCGCTCACAAACTTCCCGCAGAACGATTCAATGATCCATATTCAGGTATTGTTTAACCTTTTGAGTGACGTAGATCTCCTACGTACTGTTGCTTTGAGTTCGAAATTGGATCGAGAATAGGTTGATTATTTTCTGTAGGTATTGTAATAATGTTTATTTGTTTTTACTACCTTCTGAAGATAGATTGGGTGGAGGAGGGAGGTACTGAATCCAATCTACTTTAAAATGGATTTCTCTGGCAACGAATTAGTTAATGGCTGATACGGAGGCTGAAAACACCCGTTGAATCCTATAACTGAATATATAAAATTAACAGTATTTATCACAACATACCCAAAGTGTTCTGGACAGCTAAGCTTCAACAGTTTCAATTCCTTGTGATCGTTACCGTTTGGAGGGAATACAATAAACCTGAGAATAAATTCAAGTGGTGAGTTATTATATTGTTGACACTTCGATGGTCCCAGAACTGTAGCATAACCTTTTGAGTCATTTTTTAATTTTTATTTAAATACAGTATTCCGCTATAAAATAGGGATTATAGATTTTTAGTTATTCTGTGCAGTTATTAGCGAATTCCCAGGTTGGTAGATATTTTTGAAACTCATGCAAATTTTCTTGTGAAAAACAACTGTCCAGACACATCGTGATTGTGATTCTTCATTTCTTGATACGACAGAACGGATTTTTTGGAATCTCAATCCGAAGATTAATATCGTAGAGTGTCGTATAAACACATACAAATGTGTTCGCCTGTGTTGGGGTCAGATTTAGTACTCGAATCAAGGTGCCACAAAAGGAATTTGAGAAATTTTCAATTATGTTTTGACCACCACAATAAGCTTATTTTTTACAAAACATCGCTAAATTTAATCACCATAAAAAAAAACTTCCCAATGCACTCAAACTCTGTACCGGTAGAATCATAATTATGTTAAATTGTTGTCAGACATATTCTGGAGGCTGATCTGGTCGTTGTCTAATTTACACTGTCTTGATGTGCTAGTGTACGAGTTGATCTCTGGAATGTTGTAGGAATTAAGCAATTAGGATTCGAGTACAATTTCAATTTGGTTATTAAATTTATTGTTTATAAATTATTATTAAGTTTATTATTTTACAGCTCACATACGTTTACATATAATCAACTTCTACTGGCGTGGTTAATATTTCGCATACTTAGGTACTTCCAGTAGGAATTTATTAATAGTACTCAATATTTATGATGAACCGATTGATACCTCAAAATTTGAGTTCAAACAACAACAAACCCTGTTATTTCAAAATCAGGTGGCGACATTTCATGCTGTCTTCACCTATCAAATAACTCTATTTCACAACATGGTTATCAACTTTGTTTATCAGTTGTTGAGTAATTTTTGGCGTCACAAATTTTCTGAATGACCATCAGCGCTTAGACATATTTTTGTCAAAATCTGAGTTAGCAAACATCCATTCAGCCAAATGAGAAGAGTTACAATGCATTTTGGGCGTTAGGTCATCATCAGCAACAAACAATAGCTTGTTAGTGTATGGTTTACTTAGTTCAGTAATTAAAAGCGGGGAAACACCAAGCAGTGCTAAAGTCAGTCTTCTCTAATCAAACAATCAAGCAAAGACCACTGTTCGAGTAGAATTGAATGCTTCGTTTCCCTCGAGCTCCTCCAAAAACACGTAAAAAAAATTCGCCTGTGTTGGGTCAATGGAGGAGAAAAACAAAGAAGGTGGCTCGTGCCTTTGACGTCACCCCTGTAGGGCGTATCCCCTGAAGACAACAATGAGCAACCCTGAAGGAGCCTTCCTTTCAGGTACCTACCTACTACAGGGTCCTTTTCCTGTCCACGGTTTAGGAGCGCGTTTAACAAAACTTTTGAATGGAAAACCGTGTTAATGGGCCCTTCACGGCACGAGAGCTTCATTCACGACTTCCTCCCCGTTCCCAGGCGTTTTAACAGCGTGAAAGGCTGGCGCCGGGAGTCGTAACGAGCTTTCAAGGCAAGGGAGAATCTTTCCCAGAATGTTTCTTTCGAAGAGTTTTACGTTGTTTGTCTTTTCGGCTTTTTGTGTATCGATTTCCAGGCAGGCTGGAGACGGTGCCAGAAATATGCCGTGTTTACTCAAGTCTCCTTCATGGGAGGAAGATAGGCATCAAGGCTTTTTGCTTAACGAGACTCATCAGTGGTTTTTCTTTTCACTCATCAATCAACACGGTAAGCCACCTAGGCATGTGGAAATTCACATTTCTCGTATGTCTTTCTTTGGCAGCATTTTGTACAGAATGGATTGAAGGTGAAAAGACTGAAGAGAATTACATCCCTCCACAGTTCATAAACACAGTTCATGTTTCTTTCTTCTAGTCGAAGTGAAACTGTTGGTTCGGAGGGCCTCGCAACTCGGTTGGTGGTAGGTACGCATTTTATTCTCGATGCGAAAACCTACTAATACAACAACAACCAATACAAAAGCGGCACTGTTAATCTTAAGTGCAAAACATTATAGGTATCTAGGTTTTGTTCAGGTATACATCCAATTCATGCATTTATTCGATTTTAACAATGAGGGTTTGGTTAAATCTACCTGACAATCATTATAGAGGTATCACATACGAGATTTAGCTCTAATCCATTTAGTGTCCTTTACAACATTAGAATTCATCAAATAAAATACTATCATCAAGTGAGATGTAGAAGAGTACTCTTCTTTGACAGCACTTCACAACGAATACCTAAATTCTCCAATGAATACAATCCACACTATAATCATGATAACAATCATGTTTATTCGCTCATGTTTCTACTTTATTTTTAGAAATAAAGTTAAAATATGATGGTAAATATATTTTATCTACGCACCCCAGGTCTGTATCAAAGATTTAATAAAAGTGTAGAGAAACGAGACCAAGTAAGACATGTAGGTACATTCATATTTCATGTGGGGACTGAATTGGTTGAGAAAAGCATCAACACTACGCGCTAAAAATTGCGACATGAATGTTTTATGGCACCGTCAATGTTCATGCCCTTCGCAATTTATTGGATATGGTACGTAGCTACCTAGGTGTGCAAACTGCTTACCCTAATTCCTTCAGCTGACTGGGCTCGTTAGTTAGGTACTCTGATGGGATCGCCTTCGCTTCTGAATTCGCTATCTCCCTACCTTGCTACTCACACTTGTCAACTGATTTGGTTCCTCAGTCTGGTCCTTGGATTGGTTGCATCTAAGCGAATAAGCGAAAATCCTATGGGTAGGTAGGTACGCTTGACATAGCTTGCGTAACCTAGTGGTAAACCCTGGCCGACAAATCAACTGAATATAGTGAAGTAAGTTTCATTCTCCTTTTTGCAACGGTTGGGAAGATCTGTAGCAAACCATGAGTTTTAGAATGACTTTCAAAGCTAAGAATTTGTTCTATATTGTTTAGTAACATGGAACTATAATTTTCGAATACGTGTTATTATATGTTTGGATTCTGGTTTGTTCACAGGCTGTAACAAAGTGTATACGAAAAGTTCACACCTCAAAGCCCACCAGCGAATACACACCGGTAAGTACATTGTCGTTTACTACCATCTTATTTATGCCCTCAATAAAAACCCTCCGCGGACTCCGTCAGTTCGTTAAGGACCCGGAATACATTACGCGGTCTCGACGAATATCGGGAATGGTAATGGTTTTTTTACTCGAAGGAATGAGATAAGGGGATGGGGGAGGGGGGGTAGAAAGCAGGAATCCCCCTAGGGCAACCTCCCCTCAATTCCCAAATGCTTTCCTAAGGAGGTGATAAGTTTCACCGTCGGTTCTGTTAACCCTGCTAAGCGGTAGAAAAAGGCATCCGGACGCCTTGTCGTGTCCTCCAGCGGTTTTCTTGGGCAGTTAATATCGAGTTTTTGGCAGGAATCGATTTCACACCTATTTCCGAGGAGATAACGGAGCCTCCCCATCAATTATCCGGCTCACACGTCAAATTAGTCATCCTGAGCGCTCCCCCTCTCTTCCCGACCCTTTAGTAATGAGCTTTGCAACTCCTCCTGGTTTAGCTGGAAATCCGGAACTAATCGTCCGTGTGTTTTGTTTCACCCGGCGTTTAAGAGGGTTTGTATCTCCACAAAACGACATTGGTACCTACTTACCCATCCATTTCAGTGGCTTATAGCTCTTCAAACTTGTGCATGTTTGAGAATGGAAAATGTCTATACCCCTGGCCACCTACGCCCATATATTGTACTTATCATAATCTAATATACCCTATGTGGCTCTCTTTTTCCGCTTTTTGGAATAATACCTCTCGTGAATACATTATAGTTCCACAATCACACTTTACATCTATTAATAAGACGCATAGATGTAAACTATGTACTTACAGTCTAGATTAAGTCTTTTACATCTAAATTAGATGCCGTTGGTTGCAGAAAATGAGAAACGGCTTTCATTTTGAAAACATCTTAATGATTGTTATAGTTGCTAACACCAGCTCCACTTCGGATTTACAAGCTGCGTTCAATTCTTATAGAAAAAATTACTCGTTATCATAAAAAGTTATTAAGAAGCCAGATGCGAGAAGAAATAACTTTCACCAAGAAAGAGTGCTAGATTAATTGCAGAATTTGCTTCTTCATGTTGATAGCATAATTCTGCATGTATGCCTTTAGCCTTTATGCATAGTATTGTCAGGCAGTTTAAGTGAAAAAGCGCTCCCCTGCCTCCTATATCCTTCCATAACAGATAATTTCAGCAATTTGTATCTGATTTTGATGACATGTTCAGAAGTTATGCGAGTTAGGCTGTGGATAGTCCTCTGTGAACTTTATTGCTGAAGAATCATTCGATAAATCCTATAGACATTTTACTTCTACTTTTGAGGTATAATTACCAATAGTTATAGTAGTATGCTTCAAATCTCTCGTAATTATCAACCCACTGTTCTACACAACCATGTGATGTATACGTGGTACCTATATACCTAACCCAACTTGGCATACGTTCTTAGAGTAATCAAGCGATTTCAACCATGCTGGATATTATAGCGCTTCCTGCTCCAATACTTGATATCAAGCTCGATGGGTTTAAAGAACATCCATTTCTGAATATTTAACAGGAAACATTCATTCACAGGACCTGTGTAACGTATGATTTACAGCTATAAAATACTATTCAAGGAAGAGGCGTCGCTTACAACGATCGGTGGGCGACTCCCAAGAAATTATCTCCAGAGTAGGAGTCCCCAGCAATGTTTGCCTTTCGTGAATGGGATACGGACATTTGGATTATGCAAATGCTGGATTCCAAGTTATGGAGCGCCATCCCTGATGATGGTACAATAAAATGCCGCCGGTTTGAAAGATTAGAAAAGAAATAAAAACACTCCGCGATTTCCAGCCGGAAACATTTTTTCACCGCGACTTGGAAGGTCCTAAGAGCGTTCGACAGCAGAGTTCTAAAATCGCAGGAAGAATGAATCGCACGTGTATAAGATTATTGGATGAAACCTTTATATAGTACGTTGATGTTCAATGCAATCGTCGTGTGACAACGTAGCCGAATCTCCATAAGTTTTAAGTTATTATTTCCAGTAGTGAATCTCTGTAATCCAAGGAAAACCTGTTATAAGGATTTGTCGGGATGCGGTCCAGGGTAAAATAAATGAAATTATTTCATTTATTTAATGTTTTACGTTTCATCCACTTTCTGTGGACATCATCAGAAGCTGGTATGCAGGAAAAAAGGAAACCCAAGTGAAACGGGTATGTCAGAATTATAATTGGTACATATAGGTAACAATAGTAGTTCAGCAAGTCAACCTATAGGTCTAGTATACAATAATATACCAAAAGTAACTCGTAAACGAGTTCCACTATCTGCTTTACAAGCAGATACCATGTTACATGGATATGTCTTTGATTGGGGATTTCATAACGGTTGAACACGAGAGTTGTAAATAAATCCTTCAACTTTAAACGAATCCCGACTAATTCCAACAAAACAACGGTTTACTTATAGAAATGTTGAAAATAACTGTGGAGAGAAGCCACTACAATGAGTTGTTGTTAACAGTCGACTGTTGTCAAGTGGATGAAAATGTTTCCTATGGAGTAGAGTAAATTCTGCTATTGCTTTACGTTAAGAATATTGTAACCGGCTTATTAAAATTGTTTATAGTCCAATCAACTTAGTTTAGGAATGTAGCTAGGTACGTAAGGAGGGGGGAATTGGTAGCTTGAGATGTGAACATTTATCACATAAATCAAGCGCATTCCAACGAGTGGCGAACGATTTCTGTGCGATGAAAACTGCGGAAGTTCCATTCCCCTAGCAACGAATGGGTTGTACGTGAAAAACACTGAAATTGTGACACAAATTTTGCGTCACGGAAATTTTTGGTTGACCCCCCAGAGCAAAGACATATCCATGTCAAAAGAAAACGAAGAACGACACATTTCACAATTTTGCCAAAAGAAAACTAAAACACACTTCTTCATTTTCCCTGGTGTTGCTAGTTTATCAGCAAGCTGAAGTAGGATTTTTTTTTTTTTTTTTTTTTACTATTATAATTTTAATTTATTTAGTTTTTGTACGTTGTCGTTATGTTCGCTTGCGTCCTTTCGTTACGTACCTAGGAAGATTATAACAAGCCAAAAAATGAATAAAACAATTCAAAAAACCGAAGCCAAATCCAATTAGTTTTGGTATTATTCAAGTATTTCGTCATCACCTAACGTTATTTGATGCATTTTTCAGATATTACCTAGGGGTCTAAAGTAAACATAATTTTCAGCTTTTCCGCTTTTCCGTTTCGTTTTGTGTGACGCATATTGTAATAATTTCCCACCGAAGGGGGCCATAGTAATGACATGGAAAGGTCAAAATGAATAATTAAAAAAGAATAAACATCAATCACATCCATTAGTCAACAAACTCAATTTTGATAAAATTGTGATATTTTTAATGACCATCCTTTTTTTGTAGTCTTTTTGAAATGTTATTTTATACTAGACCTATAAGTAGACTTGGCTGTTGTTGCCTAATATTATTATTTGACTTATCCGTTTCACTCGGAATTGGCTTTTTCCTGGACGTACCAGCTTCTGAAGATGTCCACAACACGTGAATGAAACGTAAAACATTGAATAAATTAAATAATTCCATTTATTTAACCCTAGCCCGTATCCGTACAAATACTAATAACACACCTTATGCCTACGGCCGACAAAATTACCAACATCAAGGAAAGCATGGTTTTTATCCGCTTCAAATTATACAGACTTGTGAGAGCTTTTCCCTTAGAGATATCTGCAAATAATTATTTATTTCTCAAAAAAAAAATATATATATATATATTAGTTCTGATTGAATAGATATTTTATTGAAACCTTGATTGAAAACCTTACTCACTAAGGTCCAAATCATGTGTCTGGTTCTGGAATATTTAAAATCATGACCGTTTTCAAATAAACTTATAATTTCAAGCCCTAAAATGATTTCAGGAAGATATACTTTAATATGCTAACAGAAATAATATCATTATTTTTCAAAATTTAGGCCTAAATACCCAGGTTGCGACCCTAGCATGTTGTATTTGTGATTTCGGCATTTTTATTCAATAAACCTCAAGAAGTAAGAAAAGGTTGAAAATTTCAAAAATCAGTATCACAAACCTTTTGAAATAAAAGTACCTATAGGTTTTCATTTGATTTTTGATTCATTTTATTTCAACGAAACAGTCTTAAATTCGCGCAATGGTAATGCTGCAATACTGGACTATTTTCAACGGAAATATTCCAAAATAAATAGAATATTCGAGGTGGTGATGATTACTATATGGAAATACGGCCAAGTTGAGGGGGAATTCTTCTTCGTCATCAGGTACTTCCTACATCTGCTTGTTCTCACCACCCACGGCATCGATGACTAATATCTAACTTGACGGAAGATTTTGTCAGTATTATGGGACAAGGTTTTTCTTGATCCTTTGTTGAAAATGTCCCGCTCATTTGAGAATTACCCTTTCAAAACGGAAGAAACTGTTGAAATATTTATGACTGTCAGGGACTGAGATTCTTTCCCAACGTGAAGACGACTTGACCTCTCAATTCACAGCATATGGGGCCCCTACGTAATTAATGCGACATTCCAACAGATTCTAATGCTAAGTTTTTAAACAACTATTTGGTATGTTTTCCAGTTTCGAAGAGAAAACTCATTTGGGTATCTAATAGTATGGGAAGCTCTCCTTTTGCCATGAACCACATTGAATCAATGCATCAATTACTACCTTATTTCCTTGAGCATCTTTTTCATAACCGCAAAGCATCGGATAAAGTCCGAATCCGTTTCAGTGGTCAGTAGTAGCAGCCGCTGCTCATGGTCAGCCGTAACTACATCAGCACCCTCACTTCCCGGCCAATGCTGACAAAACTTGATAATTTCCAACTAACGTACATTCTGAACTGTCGCAGCCGCTACGCATACCTACTCCACTGTAAATTCCACCAGAGGAGCACGGTCTGTCCGATTATACTCAAATTCTAACGTTAGTTGGATCTTGGATTCTACGCGGTTACCTGAAAACTGCAATGCCAAATCAATTATATATCGTCTGCTAATACGTAAATACGTGCACGCATAACCACCCAAACATGAGACGTCATGTGCATTGTATTGTTGGCGTGATCAGGGCAGGCTGTGATGATTGCAGCTCCTTCACTAAGTTGCGTTATACATTATTGCATTATAAGTGGACTTTATTTTAATTACTGATCGGGAACCTCTAAATCGGATGATCAGGTGGATTAGAAAGGATAAAAAGCGTAACCAGTGAAGTTTTCCTAACTAACCAAAGTTCCAACTAACCACCACGCACATTTTTCCCTGAATCCCAAACATAAGACATACAATTCATAAAAATCCCTAGTGGTAAAAAGCCCATGTGGTTTGAAGTGAAAACTACATATACGAGGCCAAGGACCACACGTGAGCTAGACATGTTTCGGCTTGATGCTCGTCCAATAACGCAGATTGCTAAACGGCAACGCTGGCAAGTTTAGACCCTTCCCCGACCCCTAGAGAAGGACTCGTTGGAAATTTCCCTCCATCTCTCCATAACAGGGCAGACACTAAGTCTGCCAACATTGAAAGGAGCCAGATGGATTATTGTTTATGTACCCCGCCAGGACACAATGCCTCGCGCACGGATCGTGGTGCTCTCTCAACTGCCGTTATTACCGGGCAAATTGATATCTTTCAGGCGGTAAATCAAGACAGGGCTCTTTCCACTTTAACTATTGATATGGCGGAGTGTATGCTGAGGTGATGCATTTCTATATGAGGTAATTTTTCACTGTTCCGTCATTGCGTCGTCTCCCTTTTTCGTAACTAGCGCATGAGGATCACTTATCGTCATTACCTATTGCAGAACATACCTGACTGGATTAGGTGAATGAAGTAAACAGAATTCTAATTCAAAAAATACTTGCTCTCGAACGAATAAAACAGACAAACAATAGACCATCTATATTCAGACAAACTAAAACTCAAAATTTGTGTTTGTGGGAACAGTTTCTGCAACGTCAATATTTCTGTCCTAAATGCTGTCTAAAATCAATTTAGAAACGCCCTTCTTTGTTTTCTGCTGCGACGGGGATAGTAGATCAAAGATAGATCGATAATCACACTTAAAAATGTAATGACGGATTCATTCGATGACGATTTCTGTAACATTAGTTTCTGTCTAACATGTGGTCTTGATAGATTCTGTTTGAAATCTCTCTGTGGAAATGACAAATCATCAGAATTAACAGTTTTTTCTTTTTTTTCTTCTTCTTCTTCTAAAATACTGTCCTAAAGACTATCTAAAGTCTGTCTGAAATCTGCCTAAGGGCATCTTTGTTTTCAGCTGCGGTGGGGAGATTAGATCGCTCTTTCTGTTCAAAATGCTGTCAAAGACAATTTTATTTTATTTATAATTGCTGTTCTTGCCTATAAAATGCTGTCCTAAAATCTGCCTGGAATCTATTTGGGGCGCATTTCTGCAATGGCTGTGTTTCTGTCTAAAATGCTGTTCTAGATTCTGCGTCTTGTTAGGGGGAGACTATTGGGCTTTATCCCCATGGCTGTTAAATCAGCATCTATTAGGAACGGGGAATCTAGCGATGTCCTAGATTCTGGCTAAATTCTGTCTAAGATGCCATTGTTTTCTGCTGCGGTGGGATAAGTAGTAGCTAGCTGTTTCTATGTGAATCCTACCCCTGCACCCTTTAGTATAACACCAGACATACTTACTATAATAATTTCTTTACTATATTTGTAGAAAACGGACAGATCTGAAGACTAATCTGGCAGTTTTCCGATAGCTTCTGAAGTTGTACGTGAGGCTTAATCAGACTGAGTCATTCAACTTAGTAAGTTAGAAATTATCGTCCGCTTAAAATGACTTCACACAGAAGCCAACCTGATTAACTAATTCCCCGTGCGCTTCCCTCCTCATTTAATGAAGTATCAAGACGCCACCTCATGTCTTTTCCACACTTCGCGATGACCCATCGGAACCCGTGATTCCCTATGCGAGACGAGCATTAAACAAAACGTACACGAAAACGCTCTTCCTCACTGACTCTCGGACAAGCGATTTTCTACCAGCTCCCGCGAATATTTATCAACTCATTACAACTTACGGAACTAAACGGGGGACGAATAATTTGCGTTTCTCCGGTCTCGAAGTTTAAGAGTCCCGTATGATTCACTCTTTAAATGAGTCAGTCACTTGAAACATGAGGTGAGCTAATTTTATGGTTTTCCGGAACATTTACGTGACCGAGAAAATACCTGGTCCGACTGCGGAGTGAATTCACGTAATAAATCCAACGTCTAACAGTTAACGTGAAGAATGGTCCATAGAATTTGACTGAATCATAGCGTTGATTCATTTTTATTCTAGGAAATGAGAGAAACGGTACGTACACCTAAATAAAGAGTTGTTTACGTATATTGGGTTTGTTGGCTATTAGTTAACAAGGCATTTTTTTGCTTGCTTTATAGAGGAACCAGCTTATTGGAGGGTCAAACTTTGGGAAGCTGAGCTGATATATATATATATATATATATATTTTTTTACGTTATTATCCTTCCTCTTTGTCTCCACATTGCCGTCCTCCATTGGTCCTGTTCTGCTACATTCGACTTTACAAATTCGAACTAGAATGCAGCTATTGGGTGATCAGAATAAAAAATGGACCTTTCAAATCAGCTGGATCTGAAGTGGAGGTCATATCAGCTGCATGACAGTATTATCTCAGTCAATTAGAAGATATGAAACACAAGGAACTAATTGATACTGATATGAAACACTCGGATCAGCTAGATGGAAAATGGAAATCTTGGAGCAGCTAGGTCGAAAGTATCTGTCACAATAACCGTTTACATCATTCAATGTTCATTCATGTCATCGTTCAATGATTTTCCATCAGGTGACATCCAATAAAATCATTCTTGTGAAAAATGTCTGTATAGATTGGCTTTCTAATTTACCTTTTGATGGTGTCGAAATTTTGGAATTATTGGAAGTAATTTAAATTAATCATAAATTATCTGCTCTATAGTCGTTTGCATCTGACAACAAATTTTACGTTTGCAAATGTTTAGGTAGTCATTACCGATCCAACCGCTGATAAATTAGTGAGTGATAACTTTAGGAATATTTTTCAACTAACTTCCAATAGTCACTAAGATTTTGTGATAAAGATTTTTCAAAAAATACCCGTTTGAAGTTGATAGTGCGTGATTGGTTATCCCTATTGTAGACCGTGTTGGGGCAAATCCATGGAATCACACATTTTCATCAGAACCGGACTGCAGCTTAGAAAAGATTTACCAAATATAGTGAATTTCTGCAGATACTGTCAGACTAGCATGGAACCATATTCGAATCTCAATATTTCCTACAGAGAGGAAAAAATGTATACAGAAGTGTTGGGCTCTAGAATAGGGCATGTCATAGAATATGTAAGCAAGTATTACATTGCCTTGTTCCAGCAAAAAACTATCACAGTCACCGAGCAGTATCTTCTGAGTGTCCATATCGTATTTCATTTGATAGATGGCAATTTTTGCACGACACAAATTTTCAATTAACCTCCAACCCGGAAATACATCCAAAAAACTGTTTTTCGGATTGTCATACGATGAATTTTTCAGGTAATTTAATTAAAGCATCTTTAGTGTGGCTCATGCAGCAACTCTGTTCTGTTCTGAAAACTTATATGAACGAACTCATTGGACTAACGAGTTCCCTAATTAATACCAGATGGCAACAGAAACTGATCATCCGAAGGGTGCTACTCGGGTTCTACATCCGTACATTTCGATTTCATAGAGTACACATCCAGTTTTGTTGGATGTTCGTGCCAAACTCTAAATGGCCTTTGTTACATTTTCACGATTGGGGTTCTACCGGGTCGCTGTAATGTGGTTTCTGTGTACCCTTAAGATAAAAAGACCTGGATCGCTCCGGTGCCATTATCTACCTATCATACCCCACTCCCTTTTTTGGCGTCTTTTCTGAAAGGAGATGGTGCCGATACCGGATGACCTATGACAACGTTGAGAAAGGTCGAGTTCTACGTCAGAACACCCCAGACTGCCCACTAACAAGGTTTGGAGTCAGAGACTTATGACAGAAGTACAACATGGAAAATTGGAATTGTTGTTTTGGTTCCCATCTGCAAATAATACTATCCAAATTTATTGAATCAATAAGTCAATTTCATACCAACAGATAAAGGTCTTCGATTTATTTGTACTGTTTGCTCAATCTCTTTCAAACTGCAAATTCCATAATAGTTTGCAGGGCTGCTAACTTTTGCTTCTGCTAACTACACTAATGTCACGGAAAGTATTGTGTTTTTGTATGCCTGCTAAATTACGTAAAAGGCAAAGCATATCTGTCTTTTTTCGATAAAACTTTCAGAAATTATAGGGGCTGTAGTCAAGGTAGTTACTGTGGATTTAATCACTGCCCGATCAACTTTAGCCTCTGCGCATGGGAAAACGTAAAATTCTGGGGACAATCTCAACTTCTACAATTTTCATCCAATTTGAATGAAATGCTGTGTGAGAGTTAGGATCGGAACGGTCTAATGAATGTAATTGTTCTCTGATTAAATGTAGCCTCTGTGCAAGTGCTATTATTTCCTACCTTATTGAGGTTACTTTCTTCCCTGATTCATTCAACAATCACTGAAATTTCAAACGGAGCCTCTCTAGAACACGTAGAACTTGATTACAGTGTCTGAAACCACCTGATCAGCTGAATGTGCTCTAAGGTTAATTTCAACCCTAATCGTTTTTAATTTTAACAGTTGACAACGTTGCGAACTCTCCTGGTTACAGGATCGGAGCAATCGGAATCGTCCACCCACCCCTCCCTTAAGCCAAAACACAGATCTCTCAGCAGGATCGCGCTTTCTACTACTTATAATAGAAAAGAAAGGGACAACCAATAAGATAAATACAACAAAATGCACTTTGCGTGTACCTCGCGTTCCAATAGTTCCAACCTTTGCTTTGGGAAATTTAAGATCGCGCGCGTCCCGAAGCTTTCCGCTTGGAGAATTTCCGTGCCGCGGATGTCTGCTCTGAGTGCATTCCGGTCTATCTTTCCCCTTGTACCAGCTAAGAAGGAATGCCGTAGTTCTGTATCATCCTAAATCAAGTCATAAAGTGAGAGTTCTTTGCACGTCGTTGAATTTGTCTGTGGGGATCGCTGGAAATTTATGATTGCTACATAGATACATTCTTCAGCCTGAATAAACTGCTGTTAGAACAAGTGACAGAAAAGAGATGATTTTTGTCAAATAAAAAAGGGAGACTTGCGTGAAAATTGTATTTATGTTAGACGTTACCGAACATAAAAAAATAATTAAAAAGAAAATGTTTCTCTCTCAAGTTTTAGGAAGAATATCTTGATGTACTGATATATACAATATTAACTTCATATATTTTAGTTGTGAATTATAATCCTGACAAAATCGTGAAACATCCGGAGAAATCCCGGATTTTCAACCATTTTTTCTGTGATTTTACGATAGTATAGAGTGAATCACGGAGGTGATTAATGTTATTACATTGAGATTTTCACAATATCACAAAATCACAATACAACAAACCTACTAAAGTTTTGAGAGAGTTAGTATCTAAACCCCAGGACCAGCATACACTAAATTGAGTATATCTATCAAACAGAAGTCTATATTATACATTCGAAAAATTACCGATTCTTTCTATACTTTATGTTGTTTTCTATTCTCTTGCTTACTTTTCCTTAGATAAAATTGCAAACACACTATCTGATCTGACGACCGTTTCCAAGAGTCCAATTTATTAGGGGTGAATAGCAGGTGGATGTTTGATCTTATCTTCTTATAAAATACAAGATGACATTGATCTAGAACGGATTAGTTGAAAATAAGGTGTCCCGAAGTCGTACGGTTTTACTTGCTTTCATGTAGCGCTTACTTTTTCATTTCAGTTTAAATCTAAACACAAGTGTTTTCTTTTCTCTGTCTCTCTCTTTTTTTTTTTTTTTTTTGCAGAACCCGGTAAAACAATTTTTTTTTTTTTTTTTTTTTTTCAAATTCATCAGTTAGAAATATGAATATTTAATTTTCTGATAAAAGAATGTAGATCTGTCGGTCTGGTTTAAGAACTAATCTATCAAATTCATTACATGGATACGAATTACTACCAACTCCGTGGTTAACGTTTGTCCGTGTACAATTCATTTATGTAATTTTTTATGAATTGAACTAGATAAAGAGATTAAACTTCCATTCAGCATAATCAAATTGCTCAGATGCTTCGTAAATTATCATACAATATTTAGGTTAGATTGTTTTGAAATTTGAGCATTTAGAATGTGAAGGAATTGTTGTCTACAAATTTTTTGGCAAAATAATCATTCTGAATTATATTCTGAATTTAAAAAGAGATTTTGGATGTTTAGCTTTTTTTTAGCTGTTACATATTTTTTGTAGCACATATTAATAGAATCAGCCTAATTGTGTGCATCAATTTTTGAATGTTTTATAGGTGATAAAAATCACGTGTTATTCCACGATAAAATAAATGTTATACTATTTTTGGCCGCTTTTTCGCCTATATTGATCGACTATATTGATCATCATAGTACCTACTAATTGTAACGACGTGAGGCTGGACTGCTTGGTTTTAAACAGTGGACATTCCATCATACGATAAAGTTTGATAAAATCCAACTTGGAAGACTGTGGGAAGAAAGAAAGTTATAGCAGTCCCCAAAGATTAGCGCGGAGAAAGCTCATCAGGCGGAGAGTAGACTAATTTTTTCGGACCCAAACCATCCAACTTCAAAGTATCTCTTTCAGATCCGCCTCCCACTAATGAAGCAATTAGTTGTTATAGCTGCCCATTAACGGATTTAATAACCGTTTTACGAACGTATTTTCGTTAAGATACAACTTGGCAAGTTTCGAGCTTTCGGTAGCAAGGTCGTATTCGTGCGATGATGTATGTTATTTAGTTATCTCAATAATTCAATGGCCATCAAAGTGGTGGTCCTATAGTAGCGTCAGCATTCTACCAGGAATTTTTTACTGTCAGGTGTGGTGAACTTACTAGTCTTGATATTTCTGTTTTGAAATCTATTTTATAAATGAGTAATGTCGGCACCTTCACGCTCAAACTCATGGACGAATTTGATCGGAGTTTTTTGCAAAATTATCGAGATGGCACGGGGAAGATTTGTGTAGAGGAAAATTAAAAAAAAAATCCAGGTGTGCTAAAGACCACACGGGAGGAGTGTAAACTTCTAAGACGATTTTCTGCTAAATATAATAAATATAAAATGATTTTGGTTGCCGAAAAAATCTTGTAAAGACCAATTTCAAAGTATACAAAATTTTTATTCAAACATTATTAAACTTTTCTTACACATAAACTAGTCACAACATTGTTTCTATATTTTCTGTTTACATTATTATTTTATTCTTTATTCATTAACCGTCAACAATAGTGTTATCATTATTACAATCATCTGACGACTCTAGAAAAGAAATTATTGGCTCATGGTAACTGAAATAAGAGATAAATGTTCTTGACTCAATTTTGTGTAGGTAATTTTCTGTTATGGTGCGCGTCTACAATTACTATAAGCAAGATTAACTTCTCAACCAAGTGACAGCAAAACAAGCGGCATTGTTTACTATATCCATTTATAACATAAATAAATATAAAACTACGACATGAATAGAAGAACAAGTACGAAAGAAATGCGTGATAAATCGAGAGCTTTCCAACGAGTGGAGAACGATTTTTGTCCGGTGAAAAAGAAGAAGTTTCATTTCCCCAACAACGGCTTGGTTGTCAAAACAGCGTGTCGGAAAAAAACGTGACGGTAAAATCGTATTCACCCCGCTACATTTTTTGACGCGGTGCGCCTGTAGAAGTTTACACTTCGAAAATCATCCAACCTGATCAGCTGACTTAGTCTCTCCTATTCACCCTAGGAATTTGAAATTTAATAGAGTGTCTGTCTCTCTGGGACATCGAGAAACGAAAAAAAATATTGGTTCTTTCCTGATCAGGTGAGTGAGCTAAATTCACTCCTTTTCACCCGAGGAATGTGAAATTTGACTGGACATTAAGATATGGATGCAATAAGAATTTTAAACTTGATGGGGAGCCTCACTGGGGCATCGGGAAACGAATAAAATTATGGGCTCTGTTCTGAACATTTATTCAAAGGACTTTCCCAGTAATGTCCTGCTGAATTATCACAACAGAACTATAACTTCAATACTCCAAAGTTCTCTAGTAATTAGGTACATCACAAAACACTTGTGTAGATAAACTTGAAACGAACAGTTTATTTAATTTTACCTAAACACAGTTTTAAAAATATCAGAACGAAACCAAAAATCATCAAGAGACAAACGTAGAATAATCATATTTTCACCAAGACGAGAGTCCATCAATCCTGTGCGTGTCGGTGTCTTATTGGTTGATAATAATTGGCCGATCTTCATTGGAATAATTATGGAGATGGCTCACAGCGAGACCGCTAAATCCTAAATTGTATCCGCGTTACAGAATATACTGTGTTCATTTATATACTATTGTCCGTTTTTTCTTAAATTCGTGATACATATGTCAAAATCACTTACATTATCAAATCAATATCATGGTACGGAAACTATGGTCTCACGGAGAATATATTCAGTTACTCTCCTCGTCCGTGACCTTGGTCACCCAATTAACGGGAGATTAAAGTCCCGGGGGTTGAGTGGGGCGGCCCCAACAGCTTTGAGAGACTCCCAAGACAACAAAAGGGAGGATTGTTCCCCAGCTATAGGACCAGCAGACTCATTCCGGTCTCGTTCATCATGATCACAATCTCCCCGATGTTGGGCGCATCATAAGGACGTTCCTTTCTTTCGTTGTGTAGCCAGTATTCAAAAATCCTTGATGCAGGAGTTGACTTGGTCATTAATATTGAAAGGGCTTTGATGAGACCATTTAGAAAACTGAATTTTGATCATATTCGACGGATTCAGGAATCGAAGGGCATGACTCCAAATTCACATATTTTCAGTAGAGCAAAAACGTGATTCACTCATACTCTGGAATACAGTCTAGAAAAAGGTTAAAAACAAGGTAGATCGTAGTACATCTTAATACAATAAACATCATATAATGCAATTCAAAATCTTTGTCCATTATTTCACAAAGAAATTATATAAATGTTTCACATTTCTTCTGAATAAATAAAACTTATAGAAGGTCTGGAATAATACCTACCTTTTGGTTTATTCTATTTCAACGATGAACCTAAGTAACTGAACAAGAAAAAATTGTTAAATACCACCATCAAAATGTGTTGGTTTATTTTTCAGGATACACAGATTTCTAAATTATTTTTTCAAGATTCTCTGAATGAGCATAGAAATGGCAGTTGACAATACACAATTAATAAATTATGATTATATTGTATTATGTATTGTATCATGTATATTGTATCGTATTAATACAGCTCAGCAATAATAACAGTAGCATTAAGTATAACTGCCTATTATCCAATTGACGTTTCAAAATCGACAGAAAGAGCGAAAGATTGGCTACGCCAAGATAGTTGAATATATTTCACCTTGGGTACGTGTTCAATAGTTGGCATTATGGCGTAAGTGATGATTATGTATCTATTTATTGAACAATTTTCATTGTGTTTTATGATTATAGCAAGCTACCAGCCCTATTTACACGTCACTAGACGATCTATTAGTTAGGTGAGCCTCACGATGTGCAGTACCTATTCATAGTTGGCCCTAATAAAGTATTTTGATATACGACTCAACTTCGATCGTAAAACGTCAATAGAGTGTTTGACTAAGCTACCCACGCATATAATAAGATGAAATACCTACTCTCCGTTCATGAATACCAAATCAGGGAGCAACCCTGGAGGCATTCACTCTGTACACAACAGCCTTCCGATCCATAATTACCAATTTGATTGAGGCGACCTCCATCGAGTGCCTTTAATTGCCAAAGGGGTGCAAAGGATGCTTCCATCAATGGATCCTGGATCATCCTTTCAAGCATCCCGTGGATTGACTTGTTCCTGGGCTAAAGCCTCCGGTGCCTCTATTTCTTGAAGATCGATACGATCTTCTTCCTCCTACCTCCTCCTCATTAAAGGCACCAGGACGATGTCCGCACCCCAATCTACATTCTTAATTCCGCCAACGGTTTAGGGTCTGCCCTGCTCTTTGGGGTCTCGCTTGTGCAACACACTTTTCACACTTTATTCAAATTCTTGAGCCTCCTGCTATCTCTCGCGTCGAGAGTTTAAACCACGGGGTGCTTACGACTTTAATTGGCTCTCATCGTGACTTTACAACCTCCTTTCTCGCCCACTAGGTGAGTTTCTGCAGACAAAATGGCTTGACAGTAACAGGTGAATCCTGACACCGAAGCCCGAGAATTCGCTTCTCTCTTTTCTGCTGATCGTCCAGTTTGTAGTTGATACCCCGTTCACAGTATCGAGCTGTTTTGCATGCACTTTCTATACAACTTCCAATCTGTGGAACATGGTGTGTTCAAGAATTTTCTGGAATGGAATCATTTGTGTTACTTCATGAGAACTAACATCACAAGTAATTTCAACATGATTATTTTGTCCAACAAAAGTACTTCTCCTGCATGCAAGTTCCAACGAACATCTCAACTTAATAGGATTTTATTGCCATTATTTATTTTAAAAAAACATAGAATGATAATAAATGTGTACAAGTAATTTCATATATGCACCTGGCACACATATTCCAAAAACACAAACAAGAAAGAAATCACATCAGATGAAAGGTGTTCATGTCTTGCTCGACCTTGTGGTTTTGGTCATCAATGGTATGCCACTCTTTCCTCAACGGTTCACTAAATGAATGCCACGCCAACAAAACCAGGGAGCACCGTGGGTCTCATTGGCCCACTCAGATGTTTCGAATTCATTGGTGGCACTGAGAAGGCGTCAGTACTCTTAAGTGGGAACGTTCGAGTTCAATAGTTCTTCAGTCAGTAGAATATAACTGCAAGACCACTTAGTTCTAATTCAAACGTGCAAGGTCAATCGTTCTAGATAACTCTGAACTCGGAGTATTGGAAAATATTTTTCTCGAAATCTATTGTTCACAATTTACTTTTCATACATTTCAAGGTAGATAGCGATCAATTAATTTATCTGATGTTCCTTTTGACGTTTGTAATTTAGGCTTAGGTAATTAGATTTAATAAGTGAAAATGAAATAAGTAAATAAAAAGTTAGCTTTCCAGGGTTATATGTGTTCTTAAATTTTGAAAGTTTCGTCTGAAATTAGCGTACAAGACTGAGAATCACAGTGTCGATGTTGCTTCGAAATCTAAATTCTACTCTTAAAACTCAAAAAGTCTTGTTAAAAAGTGGCCGGGATCTTGGCGCATGATCGCATAGAATGAGGGCAATGCTCACATGGGCCTAATTATCCTACTTGTATCTCTAGAAATTGTAGAAAAATCCCATTCTAAACCAAAAATAGTATTTTAATCGTTCTAAATAACTCAATGCAAGTCAGCCGAAACGATCTACATGACGAGGAGAAATTCATATTTTACGTGCTTAGTCCTGTGGATTCGGCCGATTCCACGCATAAAAGGGTAGCTGCGTACTACCTAACTTCCTAATATATTACGCCAGTCCGTCAGTCTTCTCAGCTTCCAAGCGGGCTTACCGTCGAAAAACTATTTCACTTCCACTCAGCTCATCATCGAGGCCTCACACTAAGATTGATGGGTTCCCACTGCTGAAGTAGAAGCACGCAACCTGTTGCAAGACACCTTTTAATTACCCACTTCGCCCTCCTCTTGGCGGTCAGGGCTTCGGAAGGAATCCACTGTTCAGCGGCGTTTAAAATAATTAACTACACTCATTTCTTTAAGGACTTCTCAACAGGTCTAACTGAATTTCTCGATGAGCCTAAAGAGCCCTTGAACTTCCATATCGGGCAGTTCTTCGAAGCAGGAACCATCGGTCAAAAAGAAACCAAACTGCCGCAAATTAGAATTGCCACTAAATTACGGAATCATTTAGAATGAACTCTCATAACGGTTGCGACTTGATAATCAATCCTAGTCTGCCAAGGCATAGGCTCACAATATCATACCATCTTAATCTTATATGTATCATGATGATAATTGAGAACAGTGACATTGTTAATGATTGTTTGTGGCTTTATCTGCTGTGGTAAGAGGTACCAATTTTTACAAATGTATAATAATGAATCAAACATTTTTATCTACTAGTATTTGCATACATTGCATTTATATGCGTGATAAAATGACATGAATATCACTTCTCAATATTGAGATTGTTCTGATTGTGCAGTGAATAAACGAGCATGCACTTAATCTCCACTCTCTCCATTAGTCTATTTTGTCCTCCGAGCTCTTACTCTCTCACTCTTTCGTAGAGAAACAGCTATCCACTCCCTCCACTAGACTGTTTAGTTCTCCGAAATGTTACTAGAGTGAGTTGGCGTCATCACACCTTCCTTCTTTTGCCAGAAATACCATTTCCAAATCTATTGGAATGACCAATTTCATCTTTTAGTCTAGTATCATCGAGACCTCTCAAAATTCTCGTTCAGCAAATAGTTCCTGCTCTCTAACAACAATGTTCGAACCTTCAAGGTTTCATGGTTTTGTTGTACATCTAAATAACAAACTTGACAAAATTCCTGTACCAATCCAATACCTCGATCAATACCAATCTATCCTCTTCTAAGTATAAGGTATTTTCAGAACGATCACCTCTGTTAAGTAGAACGTTCTATGATTTTTTGTAGGTTAAAAGCAAAAAAGCTTGAAGGGTCCTTGAAGCATGGAGGCCCCTTCGTTAATTTTAAATCACTTACTTCAAATGTATGCTTAAATATCCTCTTTTGATATAAACATCACTATCATCATCACGTCATCATCATTTTTTTATCATTTAATTTGATTTAATTCCTAGGGGTAAATGAATATTAAGAATGAGATGTTTAGTACCTACTTCTACACATATCTAGTCCTCTCCGAATCGTAGAACTACATAATGACAAAGTATAGAAGCTACTATTTTACCATAAAATAAATTTTGAATATATAACTACTTCATAACTAATTAAATTGTTTTGTATTTTTTAGGTAAGTCATCGTTTTGGAGCAGCGATTGATTCTATACTCCGTAAGTTTAAAATTCACCAAGTTCGGGCATATATCCCAAAATTATGTACATACATAGTTCACATGAGTGCTAAGTAATCATAGCACTGCCCAACAAAAAAAATCAAAGTCGTCCCCTCATGCAACTGGTACTGGTCCTGGGAGTTTTTGAGGGTGCTGAATCTGAATCCGAAGCCCGTTTTTCACGGTGACGTCTAATTTTTAAGGAACGGCACCTGCATGTTTGAAAAATCACTTAAATTCCAGGATGATTTATGTTGAATTAAAAGGAAATATTCTTGTTGGAAATTTAACGCTGAACACCCCTATACCCCTATACCCCATATGAGGGGTTTGAAATGCCATCTTAACGAGTTTTTTCCCAAAACAAATGCCAAAAAACGAGGTTATTCGCCGATTTTTGACAATTATTCTAAAGTTTTTTGATAGTTTTTGTTCAAATTACACCACTTGGCGACCTGAAAAAAATGCTATTTCTTGGGCTATTTCTACATAGAATGAGACCACCACCAGCTCTGGAAGTGTAATAATTGATTTTTAGTGATTTTTCAACTACCGAAAACGTGTTTATTGGGAAAAAATAAGTTGCCAAAAAACTGACAAGAAACACGTTTTTCGGTAGTTAAAAAATCGCAAAAAATCAATCACCAAACCTCCAGAGCTGCTGGTAGTTTCATTCGACGCATAAATAGTCCAAGTTATAGCACAATTTTTTCAGGTCGCCAAATAGTGTAATTTGTACAAAAACTATCAAAAAACTGTAGACAAATCGTCAAAAATCTGTCAAAATTTTGATTTTTGGTATTTTGTGTGCAAAAAATACGTTAAAGAGGCATTTCAGATCCACCATATGTGGTATAGGCGTATTCAGCGTTTAATTTCCAACAAGAATAACACCTTTTAATTCAACATAAATAATCCTAGAATTAGAGTAATTTTTTCAAACATGCGGGGCCCTACCTCAAAAATAAGACCTCATCGTGAAAAACGGGCTTCGGATTCAGATTCAGCACCCTCGAAAACCTCCAGGACCAGTACCAGTTTCGTAAAGGCACCACTTTTTAAGTGTGGCTTTTTGTCAATAACTTAAAATAATTATTAATGATCCTAAAGATCATTGATGTTCTTAACAAAACAATACATCTAATTTTCTATCATTTTCAATTATGTTCTTTTCGTAACTGAAGTAGTTAATTAACAGCTTTTCATAAGTGATGTAGTTGATTAAAGTTTTCGTAACTAATAGCTGTGAAACGTACTTTCGCTACGAAAAGAACATAATTGGTAATGTATACCACTGACCTTTCACTTGACATAGACATAATTATGAGGTAACCAATATACATATATACAAAATAACTTAACAAATGTTTAATTATTTATTTCATTTATTTTAATTTGATTGTTGAAAACCTATGCACCTTGAAATTCTCACCAACAAATATTAAGGGGGAACTTACCGAATTCAATACAAATGAAAATGTATTCTATTCATTACATTATTTTTATTCATTTAATTGATTTTTACAATAATTATATATATATATATTTGTAATATGTTTTTAATTCGCAGTTTTGCACTACGATATTGAAATCCTTATGTCGAAACTCGTGTCCTTGTACGCCGATCTAGGGTGTCTCAATTTTCATGGGAAAGGGGTCATTTCAGTTTTAACACATTTAGGACCATCAACCCTAACTTTCTATTGACCTTTGAGATGTTCAGAAGAACGACTTAGCCGTGGTTGTGACATGGGTTCGATGACACCTCTTACCTACATTTATGATATTACTATTGTTACGGACTATATGGCTAAATGACATTCAGAATTCGGCGAAGGAGATAGCCATCCATTAGTTATTCATATGCCAAACTCATTCAAATGCGTTTCCCAAGAAATTAAATAGAACTATTATCCGTTTATCCTACATCATCCTTCAAATTAATCGAACCCATTTCGACCGCTCGGGACCCCCAACATAAATATCCGACCGAGGTGTCGATTATTGCCCGGCAAAAGGTCAATTTTTTTATCCACCCGGCTTAGCTACCAATATCCCGCGCAAAAAAAAGTAGAAATTCGTGCGGATATATCGGGATGTATTCAGCCTCGGGACACGATCTCGTTCTAATTGCTAGTCAGAAGACCTGCATTAATGACCGCTTGCGCAACACGATGGACTCATCTGATACCGTTTGATTGGATTCCTTTTCCTTCAGCCAAATGAACAGATTGTGTAAGTGGGATGACATTTAAAGTGTTGGTTTTGTTTGGAGCACAGCTTAGGAGACCGCGGCAGTTGTGCAAGGTATCGGGTAGCGCGGAATCGGCCAACGGTAGGTCCGCGTGGGAGGATTCGCATTTTGTACCTTCCCGCTCGTGTCCGCTCGACACATTACCGATCGGTCTCCGTTTTCCACCTTTCGACCTTTTCGGGATGAAGAATCGCCGGATTTTCACATCCCGCGATCACCTCGGCGTAGGAGGTGACATTGTCTTGTAATATTAGTCAAAATCGCCTACCAACGTTATCCAATGGCATTACAAGATACCACACGCACTCAATTAAAATCACATCATAATTCTGGCATATAAGTAGGTATACTTGGAATCCTTTTTTACTACTCCAAGTCTCCATTGTCACTAAAAATGAATATGTTTCAATCCGTATTTTTATGGAAGGTACCAAACTATTTGGAATCCTACATTGCTTCACGCGCAGTAAATAGAAATCACATCGCATTTCTGTCAAATAAGTACACTTTGGATTCCTACATACTCGTACTTCTTCTTGCCGAGTATTCCATAAATGTGAATGACAATTTTTCGATCCATACTTTGAGGGTGCTTAACATTTCGAATGTCAATTTACTTCACACGTAGTAAATAGAGATCACATCAAATATCTGGCAAACAATTAGGTACCTATACTTAGAGTCCTTTTTTACTGGTCCATTCCTTGATAACTATTTCATACTAAAGAAATGTTTCAACGCGGATATTGGAGGATCCCTACGTTTTGTGATTCCAGTAGGTATTACACACAATAAATTGATAACATGTCACATTTCTGGCTGATGTATGGGAGGTACCTTCCTATTCTTCTGTGCTGCTTCATACATTCATGATAACTACAAAAAAAAGTTACAGTCCATATTCACAATCTATCTTTTTGAATAGCAGCAGGTTTCACATGCTGTAATTGAAATCACATCGCGTTACTGGCAAACATGCTTAAACTATTGCGGTTCTTCAATCTAGCTTCTCTAGCCTTCCTGCCTTTTTTCATTTCTTTAAGCGCACAGTGGTTGTAAGGAGCCACTGAAATTAGAAATTCTTTTCTCTGCAGACTGTACATTGGTTGGTCAGTAGCCACTGATGTCCGCATAAATATCCTCTTCCTGTAAGGTGAACGGTGAATGTACTAATCTCCGAACCTAGCATACCTAAATTTAGTTCTGAAAGCAAACGCTGCTTCCCATAATCGCTAAACATGAAGTGCAAATCCTCTTTCAATCTACAGGGATAGTCTTAGTCGCCGGGATGATCCTATCTCAACCTCCTACCTCAATCTCTTTCCAATCTATACAAAATTGTTAGAGCTGGGTTAATGAGTCTGAGCGTTATAATTCTCATCATCATAGTTCCTGTCTGAAAGCTAAATACCTACTTGGTTTTATGATGCTGATGTGCATCAACATCAGATTCCAAAACCCCAACCAACTCTCTTCGATCAACCGTTAAGCTGTATGAAATACCTCATTGTGCAAAGAAGCGCAACTTCGTGTTTTTCGAAATTCAAAAACTGGAATCCTATTTTGAGTGCCTGGCGAAAAATCCTGTAAAAGCCGCGTGATTGCGTTATGTATATGAGTGTGTGAGTAGTTCATCTAAAAGTTCTTTATATAAAGGTACAACGGAAGAGAGTCCTGAAAGTTTATTCCATAGCAGCCGTAATATCCATCGCTGCTCCAGGAATTATTGTGTTGCTCTATTTGTTTTCTGTACCTTCGGTTGAAATACTCGGTGCTCTAGAACGAACGGCCAGAGCGACCTACACCTGTCATCGCTGATTTACAGAGATGAAGATCTCGCGTGTCGCAGAGACATTTTCTTCCGTGGCTTACAAAGAAGAAGTGCTTGGAGACCAGCACTCGAACCCAACTGCTAATTGCCTGACGGTGTTTAGCTAAACAATCGCGCGGTGTTGGGTGGAATTGGAAGCTTGTTTCCCGGAGACTGAAGACTTGCCAATAACCCTCCCACGTACATACCTGCGGCGGGCTCTTGCGCAAGGTAATTGATAGTTGGGCCGAGACCGGGAGAAGAGGCCTTAGTCATACCACTAGCGCTTCAAGAGCTATTAATCTGATCTCTTCTTGAGGTTAAAACATTGGCTCGCCAAGGACGGAAGCCGCTCTATCATTCATTGGTTCGGGCTTTACCGGCAGGCCAAAGCGATTATAAATAAATCATTATTATATGTACCAAATATACCCGTACGCATATGAAAAGGGATTCATTCAGCTGTGAGAGCCCGATCAACAAGGTTTTTTTTTTTTTTTTTTTTTTTTTTTACAGAATTGTTATTTTAGCTTGAAATTGGGAAATACAAGAGTTTTACCAAAAGTTAAAAAAGGTTACAAGATTATATTCAGCGGAATTTACAATGATTTACTACATTCAAGTGTATTATCACAGCACTAGAAACCTCCATGTCATTGCAAAACAAACAATGAAAAAGAGGATATTACAGAAATAAACCATAATACTCAAATTAAAAATGAAATTCAATGACTTTAATTAATTAAATTTTCAAATATTCATATAGGTATCTATACAAACCAGGGATATTGAAAACAAACAAGATGAACAAGGATATAAACAAAGAGCTTCTCGGTAATTTATTAAATAATGAGCAATCACTCATTCGTAATTTACGAAATGTATAGGTATAGGTGCCATTTCCGTTCAATAATTTGTTGTTTAAAATACAATGCAATCTGTAACTAAATAATTTAGATTGTCGAACCTTGAACCCATAGAAAATGAACTTATGAGATATTTTTAAGGCCAACCGTATTTTTCTCTTTTCAATTTACAATAATACGTATTCAATACAATACATTCAACATTATATACGATCATCATTACAATAGTCGGTATAAGTTGAAGTACAGCAGAATTAAACACCTCATACCTACCATAATTTGAAATAAAAAGTATGAAGAAAACAAATTGTAACAAAAATACAAGTATGCTTGAGTCGATCGAATCTTCTGCAAGATCTTTCGTATATATATATACTCTGTAATAGATGGGTGATTGGAGTTCAATCAAACCTCGAGAGGTGGATCTAGCCACATTCAACTAAATAAAACTATCAAGGAAATTCAGAATGAAATATAAATTCATTGTTTTTTTGGTAAGTCTAGTGCATTACTCCCAGGACATATGTCTTTCATGCAGCTCGTACAATAACTACTATGTACAAGTTGTAATGATGAGACGCAATTTTCGCATGGAACTCAACATGCATGAATGCATTTTCGATCGTATTTTATTTAGTTTTGCTTTGTTTTAGTTCGTCTGTGAAAACTCAGGTCTTGGGTTTTTAACGTGATATTCAAAGGGGGCATACGTTTCTCATGCCCCCTGCGTTTGCCGTCTTGAACACTGACTTCAGTACATTTTTCCCACGTGAGCAATTATTTGTACACCATCAATGACACCATCATTAGCTATGGTTTCCAGTTATAAGTACAACTTGAAACCTGACGCTGGGTACACATTTCCCGCTGTGCGCGCCCCTACCGAGCTGAATTCGAATTAGCGTCAACTGCCTGCAGTTAGCTTTATTTTGCTCTCCCTTATTTTATCTCGTTTGCCTATGATGTCAATCAAGCAGATAATTTTGTCTATGTTGTCTGTTTTACTGTCGTGCTATTCGTTTACCTATTCGAGCGAAAATACTTAAAGGGAACGTAATTACCATTCAGCCCGGTAGGGGAGCGCACAGCAGGACATGTTGTGTACCCAGTGTCAGATCAACTTGAATAGTTTTGAAGGTTGGTTGTTACTGTAAGGAACCATGTTTGATACATTTTAATGGTTCCCGTTACTGATGGAATGTGTGAAGTCATTTCCTTGGCATTCGCTCTGAGCTAGAATCGATTGGGTCTTACAGTCAACTTGAGCCATATACATAGATCAACTTCACACGAACCGTTCCACCTAATACCCTGATACTTCTGCTCTCATTCCAAACACCTGGGAAAGACTTCGATCTCCAGCATTGCGCAAAGCTGATACATACGAGATGCTTGGTACCTAATAACGTAACGATCTTGGCCTTCCATGCGTTTTCCCTGCTGGTGAAATGAAAGCATTCTAAGGAGAGGCACAACCCCTTTCCATTGTAAATGGATCTGAAAAGGGCGGATGGAATGCGATACCAGCGTGTCTCCCGACAGTTTGAGATCGCCTGCTCTGATAGACAGGCACCAGAGTGCACACAGCAGAGAAGGTCGTAGGTTGTCTTGTCCAACACTCTCTCCCCTTTCAACCCCGCGTCTGTCTGTCTCTCTTGTCAAAGTTTTCAACATATTTTTTAACAGCTTCCCTCCATATGAGGAACAAGGGGAGAGAGAGAGAGAGAGGGAGACTTGCTTTCGACATGTCCGGGTTTTGAAAATAATGACCTCGCTTTTAATTTCGGCAGGCAGAAAGACCTTGGTTCGCCTCTGAGATCCATTTCCTCCTGTCCGATCGGTTGAAGTTTGACACGGATTTCGGTTTGTTTTTATTGTCTAGCTGTCGAGTTGCATTAACCGAAACGGTCAAGCTGCTGACCTCTCTGACCCGTCAAATTTTTCAGACTCCACACAACTTTTTGTGGTTTGGCAAGATCACATAACAATATAGTTACTTGACCAAATAAAGTTATGGCTTATAGTTTTCAATAATGTACCTTTTTAACCGATCAAGAAAAACTATCTAAACTCTCATCGAAATTTTTTGGTTTTCGTTTCAAAATGCGTATAACCCAAAAATCGAAATAAAATAATCCTCATTCACCCCCGCGGGGTTCAGAGCTTTTTTCACTACCTCCTGGACCAATGTTTATGAAACAGGTTTGTTGTTCCTAAAACCTCGGAATCATTCGATCAACTTCAAAGGTTAAAATTTGAGGGTTGAAATATTGAAAAATCAAGTTCTTAAAACCATTTTAAATAAAAAAATTTTTCTGTACGAGTTAGATAGAAATCAGTTCAATGAATCAAATAAGTCCTCCCGGAGTTACGACGAACCGCCCGTTAAATTAATACTTCCAAGTACCTCTTGGGGCAACCTTGAATATTAGCTTATAGTCTTTATCAACTATTTCTGCCTTTTCGAACTCGTTGAAGTAACGCTTTGCATTGCAACCGAGAATATCAAAAAGCATTGTACCAACTGCTGTTCCTCTTTGATTACTCCATTGCACTATATTCCGAAAGCCTCGAATGAAATATCCATTTGTTTTGGTTGATCTGCTAGATGATATTTGATTTGATTGACCTAGACAAGAAAAAAACAAAAACATTTTGGGCGAAAAATCGATGAGAATTTGCTGTTCATTTATTCTGGCTGCCATTGATTAAATTGGATGTAGGCGCTAGGTAACATGGATAGTATACTCTCAAACGCCGAGCAACACGGATTAAGATCCATCGCTTCTAGCTATGGCTAGATTCTATGTCAATAATTTTTCTATTTTAAAAAATATCCCAATAAGATGTACCTATTTTCCTTGTACAACTTTTCATATCAACTCCCGAAATCAAACCACTGGGACAAGATTCCGTTTCAACCACATCAGTTAAAATGTGTTGATAAAACTGCTTAGTTTTTTGATTTTACTATCATCTACCTGCTTCTAATATCACGCTTTTAATAATAACGGTTTGTGTTGTTGAGCGCTCCTTCTAGATTAATTGAAACTGAATCCTGGACATCTTTTCGAAATTTGTAGGTCGTTAACCCAACGTATGCCGCCATATTGCTCATCATTATACCTTTCAAGTATAATCACCCTTCGTGGGATTCGTGGATGGAGATAGACCAGCCGAACCATAAAGGCTCAATGAGTTCTTCATTACATACCTATCACTACGCAGTGGCCGTGGTTTCGGAGATGAAAAATCACGATTTCACGGCGTCGGTTCCTTAAAAACGCGTTCAAATCACTCAACATACGCTGCTAGGGTTACTCTTTTCCGCCTAAAACGTCTGAGAAACTCGTGATCCCCCAATTTCAAGCCGAATATAAAACCAACCCTTGGTTAACCCTCATCCCACAATAATTATGCTACGAATTAATTTAGTTTCTTTTTTTCTTACCTATCTCGTTTTTTGGGGGGGATCCCGATTCGTCCTGGTTTCTCGGCAGGGGGGCCTGTACGAAATTCGAAGTCTCGGGCAGACATGAGAAAGAAACCTGCAATAGCATGGTGAAGTTATAAGGACGCAACTAACCCGCCTTCCTGATGTTTCGGATTGATAAGTCCTCAGTCCGTAACTCCGCTTTGGGAATTTTAATTTCCAACTCGGTAGGACGTGCGAAACAGACCCGAACGTGTTCATTATAGATAAAGGAGCGGTCACGTTTTTAATTCAAGGAGCCCTCCAAGAGTCAAACAGTTTGAACTTTCAACCTTCCATCGGCAAAAGGATCCTTCCCGTAATTAGAGGTTATGTCGTGTTGCCGTACAACCGCATTTAGCAATATTACTCGTCGAATGATAACCGACTGGCCATTGGGAAGTAAATCAAGGATTTTTTTTTTCTTTTCAATAACTCCTCCATGGGTAAGATAACGGAGGGTCATTGGCTTTTTCGTGCCAAACATGATTTGGGCTCCTTTGTTATGCGGGCCGCATCTTTCTTGCTCGATGAAATCTGATAATCCCCAAGAAGTTAATACCTACTATTGGCTTTTGTGATACTGATGTGCGGTCTGTAAATATGAGGTTTCACAAAATATTACCCTACGTGAGTCATTGTATTTCTAAAATCTTCTCTTAAAAACTGGCTTGTTTATTTTTTAGACACAGAGTTACGACTTTTTCTTTGTTGTTTCTAATTGAATAATCCATTAATGAGTTGTGAATTCACTTCTCGGACAACCTGAAAATTAACTAGGTACCTTTCCGATGGAAAATATTTTCTTTAACCGTACGTTCTTATAATCTAGTTAATTGATTCTACTTGGTGCGAGGCTTCACTACAGTTTTTCAACGTTGAGCTGTCATGTGAACTATTGGAGTTTTACTGCGTAAAACCATTAAAATTACAGTTATAGCGATATTTTAGTACCCATCAGATTTTGGTGAATGGTATGGAAGGTATTCGATAACGTAACGCCGGACTCAAATGCCTGTGAGTTTTATCAAAATCATTGGCTTCGTTTGGTCTGAAAACAGCGTTGTTTCATTAATACGTATTCTGCTTCTTTTCATGCCTGAATCACGATATGAAGCTCCAACTTTCGATTTCTGACTAACATTTTTCGTTGAGTATATGAATCGCACTCTTATAGAGATATAGGGATTCCTGTGTGTAGGTCTGTCCTTAAGGTTTAAAAAAACTTACAGACTGACAGCATTCGCAACAGTACACATACATGGACTTATCTGATTCGTATTGAGTTTTCAATGTAGATGCAGACCCAGTTTTGAGTATCAGAGTTCCAGAGTACATTTTGCAGGAAAAATTACGTAACCTCTTGGCCCTTACTAATAACTTGGCGCTGTGAAATTAAAAATATATCATTTTAGAATAAGCTTAAAAAAGCTCGTTTCGTTTTATAAAATGAATCATATCAGCGCTGATATTCGAATAAAAATCCTGCTCTTCTATTGATGAAGTTACCTTATTTGAACTAAAACGTTGTCATTTCTGTGAATTTGGACCCTTGAAAAGTTCTCTTCTTTGCTTGCCGAAGATCTCAAGTCTGAAAAGTACAATTTTCTGAAGAGCACATCAAAGTCATCAGTTCCCAACTACTCATAGAAACTTAATCCAGTTGACCTGTATGACGATCATCACCATTAGGATATCCCAAACTTGTAATACAAGTTGTTCTTAAATAACTCAAACAGGTAATTACAATTTCAGTTTACTTGAGTCGTTTCTAGACATACTTGAAAATGTTTTTGATATACTTTTGGACTACTTGAAATGTTTTTATTGATAATCAATCAAGATGGATCCATCAAGATTTTACCAGCAGTTTGTCACTGTTTTCTAATGTTAACCTTAAACTACTTATTCCGCCATCGAAAGAAACGCATCAAAATTAGTTGGAGCTAGCCAAAATCCCACTTTGATAGTTTTGAGGTTGATATATTTTGCATCATTTCGCAACAGTGCAGCTCTCAGAAATCCCAGAGTTTTTACCTCAATTCGACCAATTTTCTAGTTTAAAAAAAAAATCGGAAAAACTTATCCGAATGACATTTTATTGCTGATGTTACCTTGATGTGAGGAGGCGTGAACGGTACGTCAAAATATCGTAAATTACCGAAATAATTATTTCGGTGTCTATGTTGTAATCTACCACGATCAAAAAATAATAATTCAACAAATCGGCTAATTTCTTCCATCGATGTCAGTTTCCCTTGCTGATCCGCCTCATTTAAGCCTTTTTCACCCTGTATTGGTAATCAGATACCCATCATATTGCAAACCTTTAAAAAGCCTCAGATCAATTAGTTGAAAATGTGCGGAAAAAAGTGGTAAATTCCCTACTTCTTAAACCATGTTACTTATAAGAACTAAGCAATACTACAACAATCCTGTTTAACTGAAGGGGTTTAACAATTCGTCTTCAATTTATTAATTATGCAATATTATTCCAGTAATCTGCTTTGCGCTTTCGTAATCCAATAGCACCTCAACTTTGCGCCCGCTCACAAAGCAAGTACCTGACTCAACTAACCCACTAATCTCTCTGAGCCTCGTGAGCGAAAATTTTGAATAACTTTTACAGTCCTGGTTTCTAATCACCCTTCTACGCTTCTATATTATTAACTCCTCAAAGAAAGGGTAATTATAATTTCTAACGAGACTGGAAGATGGATGAATGAATTCGTGACTTTCAAGAAACGAAAGATGATGAAGAACGGTGTCGTAACCCTCTGAATTTGGGTAATAGGGCAGGAATTTTAAATAACACGTTGGTGATAAGTGATTAATATGGCACCACTAAACTAACTTCTACCTTTTTCAGAATAATCACATGTGCGACATAATTTGGATGTTGATTTTTTTCTTTTTTCCCAGTTAATTGAAAATTGCCTGCGTCTCTAATGATAATAATTTACTTTGATCTTTTACTGATTGTGATTTCCGCCACAGATTGGACAATAATGCTAGTGTAAACGCCAAAATGGCGTTATAATATTGATATTTAAATGGCACATTACAGGAAAATTATTTAAAACACAACAAATTAAACAAAATCGTTTTTTTGGCGAACGAAGTGAGTCACTACTTTGACTCGTACCTATGGCATAGGGGCACCTGTATAGCACTTGTCAGAATGTATGCAAGCGTGCGTCAGAGTGTGTTCCGCGCTACATGCAGCAATTTTGGAGATATACATCAATTTGAAATTTGGTAATTTACACTCTTTAGACATCCGGAATCTGGTGTATAGTTTTGGTAACGATCCGACAACAGGCACTTGATGAACTCTCGTCGCCAAGTCAACCGAAAATCGAGTATGGTATCGTTTTTAACATTAGTTTTCGCCACACAGAATCGACTTAAACCACTATAAAAGCATTAAAAGTTGTCCTAGACGACAATTTGGAGCCATCGTCGTCGTCAATGAAGTCAGTCATTGTCAAACCATCAAAAATCGAGTTCGGTATCGTTTTCAAAAGCTTTTTAACGATCACTACAGGCTAAATTTGCTACATATTTGATGGGGGTTGCCACCACAGTGTGATTCTTTTGAAAATTAATACAAAATTATAATAGATTTATGCATAAGAAGCGAAGTCGCGTACATTATACTTGGCAACCAGTTTTTCATACTTCGCGAGGAACCTGGTCAGCGGATCAACTAGTTAGTTAGTATTAGGTAACCTTTTCATACTTATTAATGGTCTTCCCAAAGCCAAATAATTCCGATTCCTATCAACCCTCCAACATACAAGTGCATCCATTCAAATCTAACCAACTCCTTCCATTCAATCATTGTAATTGAATGCAATTTAGTTGTGAATGAAAAATCTTCTTTTCTCAAATCCAACTTATTAGGTGAGTGGGTGAGATTACTTTTATGTTGGTGTTACAAAGGATGATTATTGGAAATAATAAATCAAGAATTGCTCACAAATGGATCGTATCCAACTTGGGTAGTCTTGTTGAGGAAAGGGCGACCTAGAGGTGTGCCGAACTTGTGTTCTTTTAGTAATTATTTCTAAATATCCTTATATGACACATACAATAACAGCTCGGAAAGATAATTATGAACTAACCGTTCTGAGACCAATTGAGGCTACTTCAGCGTTGCTAGTTCTGTATTATTTATCCACATTATCAATGATTGGGATCGGTGGGAGAGATTCGCAGACACCTCTTGCTGGAAAACATAATACCCACCTCGCAAACTTTTGTTACAACTTGTAATCAATCAGATTTCACATAAAGTTACGAAAAGCAGATCTTCGATGAGAACTTTGCCATACTTGCAAATATTTTCCTAGGTATATAACTCACACAGTCATATATACATGCCTACATGAAAATTAATGTATGCCAGTTGGTGCGGCCTCCGATACAGCTGGAACGAGTTCGATGCAGTTTTCCTAAGCAAACAGTCATTACCTAGGCAGATTTAAGGTAACATTCAAATCTCCAAAATCTTCCGTAACATCCGAAATCGTGAAAAATCTTACGTCATCCGGTTCAACAACTCCGTAGTTAAGGAATTCAATTTTGGTGGTACAGCTTTAATCATCGATTGTATGCTTAAATTCTTATAATTCTATAGTTATACTTCCATATTAGTACTGAGAATATTTATTTCAAAATCCAATTATGATATACACGCGGTACTCGATGATACACATCTAGGACGAGCGACAGAAGCGAGTTCGCACAGCTATCTCCAGTACCTACATAAAAAACTAATTTTGTTACGTACTATTCACTTACGATGCTGAACTTTGGAATGAGACGTCTGTGGGTGTGGTAGATTATAATTACAACTCGAGGAACCACTCCAATCAGCAGAGTGAGTTCTGAAGCTAATTTCGTTTCTATTCAGCTAGAGATGCTGAAATTTGGAACGCAGCATGTCTGGGTGTGGTATCGTACGATTTTAGTAAGCACTGACACGATTTATCAGCAACATATTTTGTGGTAGGTACAAGGTACCACACATACCGGGTGCAGCTAGTATGAAACAATTCAAGATCGCTGAAAAACACCCCCCCCCCCCCCCCCCCCCCCCCGATAACCTTAAAACAGTTTCTACAAAGCTGTAATATATCGTGCAGTGAGAGACATTTCCGATCCGAAGACACCCATTGTGGGTTGTAGTTTCAATAAAATGAGGCTATGTTTAAAAGATAAATCCTCTAACGTACCTTCCGATTTGAATAAGGATCGCATGGAATATTCTAGCTAGCCTCAATACCTTACAGGATATTTACATATTTTTCTGAAGTGTTCTTTTACTTTTCAATCCTCCAATTATTCCATAATGATTGCGATTTCGTGACTAGAGTACAGTTAACTACGAAGGCCAATTGTTTATTCAACAAATTGATTTCTTTCATTTATTCCTTGAAAAACTTGGATTTTCATGTAGGCGTTAGCAATATTCACCGTATTTTTTGTATTGGTTGATCATTTCATAACTATATTGGATAAGACACCCAACATTTCCTGGTGCGGAAAACTTGTTTTCCAGGTAAGCGGCCTATTTCCAAATACTGATTGGATTGCATTGCTTTTCAATATTGCTGTCATAATTCACTAAATTTAGTTACAGTTAGATCGAGGCATCTCACTACTTTCCACACTTTTTTACTGTTGTAAAAGATCTTGTGCAAGGTTTCGCACTCTAGAGAATGACATTCTTAATAATCCTACTTGTTTAGAAGAAATTCTTAATGCTTGAATTTGAAGATGCAGAGAATATATTCGATTTTTTTTTTTTGGAGATGATATTCTGCTTAAATGTAATACTTACAATAAACCCATCTCCCTATCTATTAAAAACTTTAAAGCTTTAAAAAGCTTTCTAAGCTTTAAAAACTGTCGATTTTTCCTGTTGTGTGCCGAAGCAGAATGTTCCAGTCATGCAGTGTGATCGTATGAGCGTATTTTCAAAGATTATCGTATTACATTATGTTATTTTGTTTTGAAATTTGAGCACTTTGAGTGCAAAGACATTGTTAACCACAAATCTTAAGGCAAATAAACTCGTTCTAAATCATATTCTACGATTCAAAACCGATTTTGGATGTTTAGCCATTTTTCAGATTTTTAAATCGATTTTTTGGCAAATGTTAATAAAATTGAAGTAAATTTTTCACCTTAATTATTTGAATAAATGTTTTAATGTTCTAGTTAATCGTTGATAAACTTTTTTTTTTTTTTTTTTTACTAAAATTCTGATAAAAATGTAAATTTAACTGTTAACAGGGAGGGGTAAATGTGAAGATTGTTATATTCAGCTTTTAAAAATCGGAAAAAAAAAAAGTTTTCACTAGTAAAACACGTGAGGATTCATTTTTCATGGTCCGAGGACCTGGGCTGTCAGGGAGGGGGGTAAATGTGAAGATTGTTATATTTCAGCATGGTCCCACAGAAATATTCAATAATATATGCAGATAACCTACCACGAAACACATCCGGGAGTGGCTGAATCCGATTTTGAAACACTTGGAAATTGTCCACACATTCTTTACGCCATTTCTACAGAGTCTTTGAAAGGGTACATACAGAATTTGGAGGTCCCAGCTTACATAGGTGCTTCGGAATAGTATAAAAAATAATCCGACCATTTTGCATGAGACCTCTCTACAGCCCCTGGAATTTGATTAAAATTCATCAAAATGTGTTCTCGTAGGTAAATTATGTTTTTGAATCCGAATTTGAAATCCGTTTTTTTCTACGACGTTTAGTTCTTCAGATATATTAAATTTCATGAATTTCATGAAAAACTCCCAAAATTCATCTTGGAAATTGTTCAAAATTCATCAACTTGTGTTACATTATGGAAATCAGGGCACTGAATCCGAATTTGTAATCTGTTTTGCTCAAGGACGCTCCTTTTACCGCATTTCTGAAATTTCATGAAAATCTCCCCAAAATGCCCCCGGAAATTGTTTTAAATTCATCAGAATGTGTTCTTGTAGGTAAATGAGGCGCTGAATCTGAATTTGGAACCTGTTTTGTTCTACGCCGTTCCATTCACCGGCAAGTGACAAAAACCACAATTTCATGAAATTTCCCAAATTTCCTTCATATTATATTTCTTTGGTCGATTTGACATGGGAAAAACAAAAATTTTATATCTCCATCACAAGCAGGTGCTCCATAAGCATCAACTAAAATTATCAAACATTTCAGGTCTTCCCCCAACCCCACCCACTGATTGACCCCTGTATGGTGATGAAAATGCACTAGAAATATTCAATAATATATGCAGATAAGCTACCTAAAAGGTAAAAAATTTAAAAGAAATTTACGAAACTGCATTTGCCAAAAAAGCCGAGCGGGCACTTACTGGAACCACCTGGGCTTCATTCTGAAGAAACTTTTTGTTTTAAAAATGTATTTTTTATCTTAAATTCGCAATATATATATATATATATATATATATATATATAAATAAATTAATCGCAAGTTATATATATGTATGCTAAAAATATAGTTATATACTACCTAAAAGGTAAAAATTAAAAAGAAACATTTTCCAACCTTCTGTAATACCTCAAATAGCCCTTCTAATATTACACGCGAGTGTTTTCATCCTTCATCAAAACTATATACATATATATATATACGTACTCGCATCCATACACTAATGACAAAGCGTGAAACTCTAGTCTGGGTTCCCTGTATTCAGTAGTACCTACACTGTATAAATTTACTGTACTATCATTCGACAAATTGAAATAAATATAACAAATTGAAATGAATATGATCATGCAATATTGTTTTCCATGATTTATCGTGAAAATAGGAACTGGAATTTCCTTGGCTTTTTTAAACAGCTTTTTAGAACATACCTACCTCATTTTTAGTGATTTTTTTTCGCAAATTTTTTGAAATAAAAACTTGACCACAGTCTCAATTTTTCCTAAGGAGAATTGTCTGGAATGACACGTAGCACACACACACAATAACACACACACAGTTCATTACACACAGAACACACACACAACACTCACACACACACACACACACACATTACATATGTTATATATATATATATAAAAAATGGATATTACTTTCCAATATTATAGTAAAAGTGGACATTACTTTCCAATCTGTTGGGATGTTGGAAAAGTAAAAATGCACAATACTTTACACTCTGTTGGGATGTTGGGAAAGTACAGGTGGATATAAGTTTCCACTCTGTCGGGATGTTGGGAAGTAAAAATAGACATTACTTTCCACTCTGTTCGGATATTGGGAAAGTAAAAGTAGACAATACTTTCCCCTCTGTTGAGATGTTGGGAAAGTAAAAATGGACAATACTTTTAATTCTATCTCGAGCTACTTTCGTTCCACGGTTTCGTCAAAGTTATCTGTTATCTTGAACCGATTGTTTTTTTTTATTTTTTTTTTTTGTTTTTTTTTTTTTCTTCTGGCCTACACGAGGGACGATCATGTTGATTTAGATGAATACGAAAGCGCAAGACAAAGAGGGACAACGTTGACGCCGCATCCTGTAATCTGTGTTATATATAAAAAGACGGATGTTACAGAAGCGGTATTACGGCACCTGTGCCCTAATACTGGATCTGGTCACCTGTGCCGTAAGACTGTAAAAGTAAATATATATATATATATATATATATATATATATATATATATATATATATATATATATATATATATATATATATATATAAAATAAATTTCGCAAGTTATATATATGTATTAAAAATATAGTTATATACTACATTTTCCAACCTTCTGTAATACCTCAAAATAATATTACACGCGAGTGTTTTCATCCTTCATCAAAACTATATACATATATATATACGTTCGCATCCATACATCTAGTCTTTCCCTACTGTACTATCATTCGACAAATTTTCACAGTCTAGTTCCACGAAAACATAGCCTTCCGAAGATTTTTTTTTTTTTTTTTTTTTTTTCTTTGTCACGTCAGAATAGGAAATCCGTGCGTTATCACAAGAAGATCCCGAGAAAAGCGTTGGTGGATCGGTCATTTCGAAGTTTTGACGAAAAAATCCACGGTTCTGGGTTAATCCAAGGAAAACTCCCGTTGAAGAAATTGGCCCTTAGGGGTTCAAACTACTAGCTAGGTAGTAAAAGTTTCTTAAACTAAACTGGGTACGTACTACATTACATTCCTATTCATCGGCCATGTTAACTGTGAAATGCTGTACTTAGCATTAGTTGGGATCTGCTTGAAATCTATGAAAAATTTAAGATTTTTTGAAATAGAAAAATCCATGACGATGCGCATTAAATTGTGCAAAATGAAGTTTCTAGCTGAGTTAGGCGTTTAATTATTTGCAATTGAAGTTGGTTGCTTTTCGTATCAGAAGTATCCCGCACTTCTCCCTAAATATATATATACTGATTTAGTTCTGTTGTAGATATGTCTGTACCGATAGTCTAGACAAATTATCATATCAATAGTCAATATTGATATTTTTTTTCTTCGATATTCAACTTGTTTGGATGCTCCTGAAGGACTCGTTATGCAGATCGGTATTAGCTAACTCCCCTGAGCACGTCGTCGATTCTCACCTTTCAATATCAGCTCATAAATTTAAGCATCTTCTTCTCAAAACTTATTAGATCTGTCGTGAACTAGATGTTATCCAAAATGAGAATGATACAACGGGGGCACTTAGCAGCGCGGCTTGATAGCTTCCCAAACGCCATTTTCTCATCCAGGGGAGGTACCTTCTACATACATAACGTTGTTCGTGCAAATTACCGAGCCTTATAAGGGACTCTGTGATTGAATTAACTTATCTCGGCTCTCCGAATCGATCCGTTTCAAAAGGCAGTTCCTATAATAACTACAAGAACAAATTACTATCACCAACTGATTCAATTTATGTGATTATGCACAGCTAACTCACTAGCTAGGTACCGAATTTCAATTTATAATATGATTTTTTAAATTTTAGAATATATAGCTCGGGAATGACTAACTTGATTATACATTCCTGTATTATATTTTTCCATGACATTTTTCTGTATGATATTTCCTACTTTTTGGCTTTTGGTGGAGATAAGCCTTATAGGGGTTATACCTATTTATGTCCATATTGATCAGATCAATTATAAGTACTAGGCATCTAGTACTTATCTACCGTTATCTAGTACTGTCCATATATCTAACTGAGAGTAGGTACTTTTTTAGTCTCAAGTGGCACTTTATGATAATTACTTAGATGGAAGTTTGAGCTCTCAAAAGCAACATTATATCACCAGAACCACTCTATTTTTTCTACTTGTTCTCATTACAATTTAATAAACTCAGTTAATGAGGTTTCCTCAAGTAAAACTGCCCATCATTCAAGCACTACCCTGCACCACCTGGCACTTGTGTTTATCATTCATGGCTATTTGTCTTTATATCTTTCTATCCATTTAAAAAGTTGGTTGATTGTGTCCCCAAGCACATTCTACTTGGGATGGTCCTTCGAGCTATCGAAAAACATAGTTCATAGGTTTTTGTGGTACCCAAAGCTACCAAGCCACTTGCAAACCGCTACTGTGACAATAACTGCAAATAGGTACCTGTGCTCAGAGAGAAACACTTAATATTCCTGAGTAAACGCCCTTAAATGCAAACATTCTTCCGGATTCTGCAAATAACTTTAAGTATTTTTGAAGAAAAGTCGATCAGTGTTCCAGGTTGCACACTTAGAATCTCATCTATACCAATAAGAAATTGAAACCAAGATCGTAAATTAATCCAATATTCCTGATTCCGCGACACATTTCCGACGAGAGAAACTCCTCTGATGCCGCCATTTATTGGTATTTGAACGAATGCGTGTGGACGGGAAAGTTTCGAATCCAGTGCTAACGGTCCTATTTACGTCCAGTGTAGTAGGGTTGTTAGCAGCCACTGACACGTAGTTATGCGCTGCTTGTTGCGCCTCGCGACATCCGATACCCCAGGCGTCCCTAGAATTGATTAAAAAGAGCCCAGCGATGTTGTAACACGCTGTAACTCACCTCCACCTCTCAAGAGACCTTTATTGATGGCCTTTTTACAGTTTTACCATACCTACATTTACCGTTCATGAATCATATCGTTCGACCCCCGAACGCCCGTTGTTAACTAAGACAGAGAATTAAACAAATTATTTATTAGCTCCGCGGTGATATCGGGTTCTTCGGCAGTAACAAATGTATTTGTACGGCGGATTGAATGCGGGCGCGTTTCTAATTTGAGCGGATTTGAGCTTAGAGGTCGTGCGCTCCACTAGGTCTACCCTTGGAAGTGACAGCAGAAACCACTCTGCGATATTGCTCCATTTACTGCCCACCCTTTAACCGTTTCATTCAAAAGGTTAGAGTTGTATAAATCAAAAAAATACCCTTTGCTACTTAAGGGCCTTGGTCGGATATGAAATATTGACCAATGCGTTGCACGGGTGACTGTTGAGAATGATATCCCAGAGTTGCTGGAGGGGCCGATATAATGAAGACGGTAGACAAACTATCGCTTCACGTGGTGTCTAATGTATGCCAAAGATACATTATGTAGGGTAGTGTCACCAGTAGTTGAACACTTAAGCGAACGTCCAAGTTTGACGTTCTGTGCTGCGGTTCAGGAGCAAAACATTTTGTCAGCTGGTTTTTTATCGGGTGCCTATATCACTAGAGAACTCTTTGGAATAAAAAAACATATGGGTTTCACCGATTATAATGGTGATACAATGATTTAACTGAAAAAATTCAAGTTTCCCAGTAGTTGAACACTGTGGACCAAGTCTCTGAACATCAAGTCCCCAGTAATGGAACACCTTATCCTGGTTTCAGCTCCGACGACAGAGAAGTGGTTTGTTTGTTGACATACCTACGTAAATGATTCTATTCGGTATTTTCTTCTATTTATGTGCACGAAATTGGTAATAAGGTAGATAATTTATTTTTTCATTGTCTGTTATTCTAGGTATAGTTACTCATAACTAGCAGACCAGGTAGCAGGAAATGAAAATATGAAAATCTTTCTGAACCAGTAGGTAATAAAACATTTTTATTAAAATTTGAAAACGTAATAAATTAGGAAGGAACTGAAAATAGTTTTTAAAACATTAAAATCTTAGTAGGTAAGCAGTATTCCACAAAAGTGTATCGCAATTGGTATTCAGTATTCATCACAATCACAAATAATAAAATCACCAATGCCCAAATATGAAGTGCACATTTCGTGCCACCATCTTTCGCATCTGGCGCACATTATCCAGTCTTCTTTCGGGGGTCTTCATACAATTCGTGGCACTCAGGGCATCGAATGTCTTCTTCCTTCTCCGTTCTCGTCGAAGATTTCCCTCCTGGCTTCTTGATTTCCTGCTTTTTATTCTTCCTCTTGGTTTCAGTGTTCTTCAGTTCTCTTTTCTTCACTTTATCAAATTTTGCCCGTTCTTTTTTTTTCTTTCTCCTTTTCCTTCTTCTCTTGTATTTCTTGCCATTCCGCTTTTGCGATGCAATATGGCACTTTCATTTTTGTCTTCCCCTCTTTTTTTTTTTTTTTTCAAAGACAGGAAGTGTCAATAGCTTCTTCCAGCACTCTTGCAGACCTTTGCTAGTTGAGGGTTTTGTTGGTGACTTCCAGTTTCTTGGGTTATCTTTTCCAATATTATCACAGTTTTGTGCGTTTAGGATCACAGTTTTCGGACCAGACTCTTCATTTACTGAATCTTGCAGACCCTTGCTGGTGGAGAGTGTTGTTGGTGACTTCCAGTTTCCTGGGTTATCTTTGTCAATGTTATCACAGTTTTGTACATTTAAGATCACATTTTTCGGACCTGACTCTTCATTTACTAAATCACAGTCTTTTGAGCACACTGCAAGACTAGCATATGGAACATCAAAGTCTTTGAAGTTATACATCAGTAATCTGCTACAATTCTTGGCGTTTAAATCACTCATCTGTGGATCACCAGTTTCAGGTTCAGAGTAATTCCATCTTAAGAATGAAATGTCTATAACTGGGGTTGGATTCGCATTCCCAATTGAATGAGCATCATCAGCTCCACTTTGAGGGGTTTCATGATCTATCAATATATCATTATCTTGAAGAATTTCCGATGGAACAATTCCCAGTGACTCGAAATCGATAGAAAATGATAGGCTACCATGGCCAGTTTCCGTCTCCAGGGTAGTATCAATTGGTGGCGGTTCTTTTGCCTCTGCTGAGCTGGACGGAGTTTTCACGGGATCCAATTTGCTGTTTGGAGAATCGGTCCCCAAACAGCAGTGTTTCCAAAACAGAAAAAGACCCTGATTCACTTCTTCAACAGAAGTTCCTCGTTGCAGATTAATTCGAAAGTCTTCAAGCTGTTGGGCGTCAAGTGCAGATTCGAGGACGAATTTGGCTATGCTGAATTCTTCATTTGATGGGGTTTTTTTTTTTTTTTTTTTTCATGCTCAACCGAGTCATGAAGTCATAGAGAACAAAAAGACCCCAGTCAAAATTATTATGGAAATGGGTAGGTAGTCAACAAAACTCATGGAAATTCATAAAAATTCAAGGTGTTCAACCTCTGGAGCACAAACCAACGAGACTGCACCAGTAGTTGAACACCTCAGTTTTACTTTTAAACCCCCGTTCATCTACTGGTTCCTAAGCATTATTGACAATGTTGATTACACATATGGGAACTGTGAATGCTATAGATTCAAATTTGACCTCATTTTTGAAAATACGGAAAACTAATAGGTTCTCCAGTAGTTGAACGGGTGTTCAATTACTGGAGAATCACCGTTTCCTGGACCCAGTGCTCGAACACCAATTATTCCTATTATCTGAAGCATTTTTCGGGCTCTCCAAGCGATTTTCAACTAGAAGGAACCCTAACAAGATAGTGTATAGATAATAACACATCGACATTTCAATTCAAGTGGTTGAAAAACATACTAGAAAAATACCAAAGCTTAACACGTACCTCAGCTGAAGGGGCTCATTCGTGGACTGTTGTTTTCAATCATCATATAACCTTATCCGCATGAAACCTAATCCAATGGCAACTTATGGTGGCCTCTTGCAGGCCCTAATGTTACTAGAAATAGCCTTGAAAGCCGCCAGATGGCATCGGGAGCCTTATTTCAAGCATTTTTTGGAGAAGTGTTCAACTACTGGGGTGCGTTCAACTACTGGTGACCCTACCCTATGCTGTAGGGTTTTTTTCTCAGAGTACGCTCTGCATCCAATATGGGAGGACCACTAAAGAACGCGTGCTCCAATTATACCATGGAAATGATCCTTTGGAGAGATCGCTCCTGCCATTACACCTTACGTGATTCATCATCGGGTCACGGACAGCCTCAATGATGTTTACATTAGATCATCGCTTGGAGTATCTCCATCTCTACAGTTCAATGATTTCTTTAAACACCCAAAATTATGTATTTGGAGTCCGAACTGAATCTGAACTAACAACGAACCTCACGCATAGTTCTGAGTCACAGTCATCGCAGTGTAATCCGTTAAGAGTCTAAATTAAACTAATTAAATCCTTAAATTTTGCCGTGATTTTTTGCTTTCCCTCTGTGCTTTGTAGTCTCTGTTTTCTCTGCTGGATCATTCCCTACCATTCAGTACACAATAATTTTGAACTAGGTGCCTATTTCAGTTTCTACCATACCGAGATTCACGTACAAAACATCCAGTGTGAGCCTTAATGTTTACTTTTGAAGCTTCGCACTTCTTTCCTACCTTCTTTGCTCTTTTAAAAACATCCGAAGAGGATTAGTATAATTTTACTTTCTTCTCTATCTAGCGCAAGGCTTCACACGACTTTCTTTTCCATCCGATTTCAATGAAATTGTAGGATAACATGGGTAGGGCTACAAATGGTCATTTCCTAATTATTTGACTTCTAGATCATTAGTAACTCGTAAATTCTTCAAACCCTAATTTTTTACAATTTCGTCGAGTCTTTGTTCAAACATCGACATTAAGATAAGGAGTTCAGGCCTGATACTCCCGTTAAAATTCATTCTAGTAATTCATTCTACTTACTGAATCCACATCCCCCTATAAAGGGGTGTTCCAAGCCTAAAGGTACCAACTTCAGGAGTCGATTTTAAAGTAATTCTACCTTATGACATTTTAATGGCAATAACTTCCGTTAGGGTACCTGTATAATTTTAAAAAATACCCCGTTGTAAATAGCAGAGAATTCCCTATCTTGTTGATGACAAATGACAAATTCCCTGATTTGATTTTTTTTTTTTTAGTGGTTTAAGCCGTACCTCGACCACAAGGGTCATTAGCTGCATTGATTTGATGTTATTTCGTTTCTTTTTCTGCTCTCACTTCAGAATCACAGCTCTCTAACAGTATCGTCAATTTTACTTTTCATTTGCCAATTAGGAGAGAAAATTATTTTTTATATCAAAAACAAAGTCTCACAAATTATTAGTAGTTTGTTAAACGTAAATCTTAGTTGTAACGGAGTTGAGGAGGTCTACACGTTTTACCATTCTGCTCAGCATGAAAAAATACGTAGAAACCGACCGCAAACTCGTACTTTTATAGAGCATCGTTTTTCAAGAAAACCCTCGATTTCATTGAAAATGTTTCAGCATTAAAACATAATTTTCTCCTCCGATTTGCAAAGTAAAATCGACTATACTGAAATCTGAGGTTCCCGGGACATTTTCCCCATGGAATTCTTTGCAAAATAGTATGTAGTGAGATCAGAAAAACAAATAGAAAAACATTAAACTCTGCAAATTTTCAAAATTCGTATTTTAACCTTTTTTATACGTATTAGGTCAGCTTGAAAAGCAGTAGGTTGGCATCAGGGAGATATGAATTTGACCGTTCTTTCCGGTGGAGTTATGACCGTTTTAATGTCATAAGGTAGAAAACACAAAATATATCTTAAAAATTAGATTACACAAAAACAAAAGTTTAAAAAAATCCCTAAGAAAAACTTTTGGCTACAAATAATGAGCTTTAGAATAGAACCTGAAGTTTGATCATTAGGGCATATTTTTGCCAATTTGGATTTATGCTTCAGAACCTGTTGTACATATACAAAACATCCTATGCAATGCAGGGATTAACAAACTAGTTAATTTTTTTCTTTTCGTGATCAGATTAACATTTATTTCTGGAATTTGGCGAATTAGTACCTTTATGTAGAATATGGGGGTGTGTCATTATTTCCTGGTGATTTTTCATTGATAATAATAATCTATCGGATGACCAGTAGTGCGGCAGCCCCATCTTCTAAGTCTAGGCACGTTATCGTTTTCCTCGTTCCTCAGAGGCGAAGATTAACTGCCTTTATGACCAAAAATTGGGTCTTCATCCTGACCCAAGAGCAGATTTTGGAGTACGGTTGAGATCATTTCTCCGCTATCACTCCTGCCATTCTTTTGAGGAATATTTGATACTCTTTGTGGAGAGCTCCATCACACGAACATATCAACGGCGTGAAGGAATCTCGAAAGTCTTCAGCTGAGTGGTTGTACCTACTTTGTATGTTTGGCTTGAGCTGCGTTCTGAGATATCGCCGACATTCTCGGTACGAGTAAGAGACAGCATCTGCATAAATAATACGTGTATCGAAAAATGCTGGTCTCTTACCATCCCATACGAATTATTAACTAATTAATAATTAGTTAACAATTATCATTATAATTAAAAATAAATAGCAATAGTCTTAGATTATAAAGCTCCCAATATCACTTCGACCAACTTCGCTTCATTTCCTCGAACTTCAACTTCATGTGGCCTATAAAATCCAGCAGGTTCTCTTGACAAGACGACGAGTCTTTTTTTCCGTACCTCCCGCTGTCAAAGTTGACAACTAATCATTGAAACGCAATTATGAAAATTAATACGCACTTTGTAGGCACAAGTTTGACGCGAACAAAGTTCCCCTTCGTTGCAAATGTTGCCGTTAAATTTTTCATAACCTATAATTTTCTGTACACATATATATTTTTAAAATAATTGTAATTGCTGACTACCAGTTCTCCATGACGCCAAACCTCTTCTTAGAAACTACCTTCGGGATAGTGATAATTAAAAAATTTGCAGGTAGACGATTTACAATTATATTCATTGCAATGATATTAATTTGCAGTGTTGGCTTTTAGATGTGTGTCTTCTCCCTACGTCCTTCTCGATTGGGGCTTAAAAATTATCTAATTATGAAGTTCTAGGAGAAAAAAAAAAAAAAACATATGCTTGCAGAATATTTTGGCTTCTGCAGTAATAAAGTAAGATTTCAAATACTGCCGGATTATGGTACTAGACATTAATTTTCACGTTCTTTCAACTTCTGTCAATGCATACTGGTTCAACTTGACCAGACAACCCACTCAATCAATTATAACATTAAAAAATGTATGCACAAAATTATGCTGAAAAATGTACTTACTTAAATTTCAATAATATTTGCTAAAAAAATTTAAAAACTGCCAATAAAAGCTGAAAATCGAACATCTTATTTTAATCGAGAGTATTATTTAGAAAGGGTTTCTAGGCTATAAAATTGGTAGTGAACCATCTTAGCATTCAAGGTGCTCAAATTTCAAAACAATGTAACGATGTAATACGATAACTTGAAAATTCATTCACACGATGATGCTGCATGACTGCAACTTTACATATATATAAACATATTACATAAACATATTTATACACATATTACACACATATTGTACATATAAACATTTTATATATATATAGTATATATACAGCATTGACAGAGTGATCTGAATTGTTTAAAAAGTTATGAATTGAGATCCTCGCTGCATTTCCTGAGGGCGTGGAATTAATTGAACCAAATGCCTTCAATAATGAATATTTATGATTTTATTAAAATTTAAATTGAGCCTTTTACGTTTCATTCCAAGTTTGCCAATGACATATCTGCAGAGCGCTCTTAATTACCAAAAGCTCTCCAGGTGGATTTTACCACTAATTGGTTCCAGGTGGGAAGGTCTTTATAACTGCTGTTGCGATCATGAAACATTAACGATATATGATAGCATTTGATATCAATATTATTCCTAGGTAAATTTATTATGAATTGGACTGAAGAGATAAGGCCCGCATCACCAATCATTAGTCAGTTAAGAATTATTTAGAGGAGAGACACAGCTCAAATAAAAATTAATTGCGAATTTTTGTGCGGAAATCTCGTCCTAAGTGATCCCAGCATGGGTGCATTCAACCTCAGTGAATGGAAGTACAGAAAGTAACGTTCGGGAATTTTGCATTTGTTGGAATATCATGATCATAGAGATCTCTAATTTGAAACGTAAGTGAAACCTACGTAGGTTAGTGGTGTAAATTCAGATGTATTAAATGTTATAATATACATAAATCTCAATTATTTATTATACTCTGCGTTTTAGTGAAGGAGCAAAGCTCGCCAAAGTTGTCAATAAATTCAAAGGGAGGAGTGTGACAGTTCAAATAAAACGTTAGTTGCAAATTGACGCCGCACGGTATGGCCAAATGCGTATCTAACGGACAAAAGTATTTCATGTGCCATTCTTACTGAAAATGTTGCTCTGATTTTGGACACACATCATATTCCTATACCTGAAATTGCTTTTTAACTAATTTTTTTTTAAACCCCTACAAAAACACGTTTTTGGCATATTCTTCAAGATTTCACCCAAAAGAGCAGTTCACAAATTTTCACAATGTTAAAATTTCACAGTTGTTAAAATATCAAAACCATAATTAATATATATAATTTCAATCGTACAGATGCCCCTATGTCTAGCTTGAGCATTAACGTAGGCATCACTCCTAATATCCATTTAATATCAATATTTTTAATTTCATTCTATGATTTTCTGAGCTTGATTGTCACTGCGTGGTCGCCATCAGTAGTTGTTTTTCCCTAGCTTAGCGCCGCGAAAAAAGATTTATTTTCCCTTCAAGAAGGCGCCTTCGCCACGACCTCAACTGCCGCTGTCTATCTCTTGTTAACCTTTTCAATCTTACAGGACGCCTGATCCATCAATTAATTCCTTTCCCCATTCCTTTCGCATATCCCATTCGATTCTCCTTAACCACGTTTTTCTTCATCTCGTCGTCTGAAGTATCCCATGGGGTGATAATATGCCTCACGCCTCTCTCAACCACATTCTACGTGACTCCGCGCGTTGACTCTTGTCGACTTGAATTCAATGTTTCTATTGGGCTCACCAAACTTCCTTGCTATTGTTCATCGTAGAATTATTTTGGTTTATTATTTTCAGTAATAAACCTTTGTAATTGACCAAGAAATTTTTTGTTAACCCCCCCTCCCAGAAAAATTAATTAGTTGGTTTACATTTCAAGATACGTAGATTCCAAAAAATAGAATTGCAAACAAAACACACCACAATAATCCGTCCGTCTGATGTCTAGGGCCCGTGGCTTTTCGCCAAAACTACTGAGTCAAATTTTATGAAATTTGGCTCAAAGGTCGGTCATCAGCCAGGAATGTGCCAGTAACATCGGTATCACTCTCGATCAACCCTAAAGGGTAGTATTTAAGGGTTGAAATATTGAAAATTCGATATCTCGAAAACTTTCGAAATAAAAGGGTATTTTTGTTTGATTTATGAACAAAAAAGTTCAATAAACCGAATGAGACCATCTGGGTTGATTTACGTTTGTTTTCCATAAGAAAGGGAATAAGGGAATATATCGAATCCGAACTTATGTCGTACGTCAGATGATGCTAGTGTGTCAATCAAGGCTTGATAGTCCAGTGGAGTAGGGGGTTTTAATCTGCTGGAGCGACAAATTTTTCTGTAAACTTCCATACTTACTTTCAAGGTTATTTTAGGTAACATTTATTTTGTATTCATTTACTTTAGTAGTTTATCAATTTATTTACCGTCGCATACCTTTGAAGGTTGTACTAGATTACTTTCTCAGTACAATGTATACCCGGGTTCCATTAACGACAACAAAACAAAAAACGCTGCAAATTATTACACATTGGTTTATTATTTCTGTGTTAAATAGCCCTTCTACGCAGAACATTGGTCTAAAATTATTAAATCCCGTATGTAATATATGATCAGAACATGGCGCATCGTACCTCCCAAAAGGGTTAACACCTTTACAGTTACAAGACCCCGCAATTTTACGCTTCACAGTAAATGTTCAAAAAATAAATAAAAAGTCGATAAGGTTCAGAGGCCGCTCTACTGATCAGTGAGCCTCCATACCTTGTCATTGTTTCCGAAGAGTCCCAAAGGAGCTCCATCTTAATAACAGTACCAAGAGTCCATTAGGAAAGAAATTAGCCTCAGAGGTTCCGAAGCTAATTTGAGACACTCCATACTGCCATTGTATTCTAGATCTGCAAAAAGGAGCTGCATTTCAGGTTTCAGTATCATAAGCTGATAAAGAACAATTTAGGCTCAGACAGTGCTTATCAGTGTACACTGATATTAAATTCTTGATATTACATAGGAGTTATATTTCAAATTGCAGGTCCGAAGGTTAACATCAGCGTAGATATAGGCACCTGCAGAGGGAAAGTTGATGCAATTAATTAAAACATCTAGGTACATTCGACTAGTCCCCCTATTCTCAGTGTAACGATATTTATGTAAGTAGGTACCTACCAACCGAAAATAACATGAATGTATAGATCATTGAAATTGTTTTCATAATCACGAAAACTCCATAGCAGAATATAATTAGTTTATCAAGATGTAAATAACGTAAAACTTCGGAAAATCTGATGAAAACTGTCCTTCTTCGGAGTATACTTTCGCGCATGCGCAGGAGCTAATATAATGATGCAATTCACTAGGAGACAATCTACAGCCTAACCCGCTCATTCCCAGAAAATGTAATATAAATTCCAGCGCACTGATGATTTCAAATTATATTGGCATGCATACGAAGTCTTAATCAATGCTTTCTTTCATACATTTTCCAAAACGCACCACACAATCACCTGGTGACTTCAAAATCTTCCTTGCTTCGCTCCTTCACAGGAAGTAAGCTAATGTCTCCAGCCCACGCTATCTCCTGTATCGAGTCCCTTTCGGTGACCCATTGTTCTTCCAGTCCATTGTTCCCTACTTCTGCCATTGATAATATTTGGACGCTCAATTACCTACCTTACTGTGATGTTTATTGCTTTCTGCATCAATCAGTACATGCTGTCATCCTTTTGAGACATGCTGCAGTCCTCAAATTGTGGAATAAAATTGTGATGATGATTATAATATTACTGATATTATTTGGACGCTTTATCACCTAACTTACTGTGATGTTTATTGGTATCTGTACCAATCCCAACATGCGGTCATCCTCTTGAGACAGGCTGCAGTCCCCAATAATGTGCAATAAAATAGTGAACATTTTATGGTACGAAAACTGTGAGGCGTGTATATAAATAATCACCGTTTCTTATTTTATAAATATACGGAAAAACGGAAATACAAAACTTTACACGCGGAAATCGAGATAATGAGAAGGTTAGGCTAGAAATAGGAAATAATACGAATATAATCAATAATGTATGTTGCGAAATTCCATCCATTTTCCCAATCTAAAGCCAACGAGTCAGAGGACAACTAAAAAAATTATTCAGTTCAAAAATAAACCAGAGATTTTTTGAGGCTAGTTCAAAAGATCATTGTTAAACCATAAAATTTCGCTAATATCACGTTTTAAAACTATTTTTCTTCTAAGATTTGTGAGCAATATACATGACGAAATTGAGAAGAGAGTGTATCTCGATTGAAAACTGGTCAAGCCCCCACCTACAACAACCTACCTATTCTCTGGAAATCGAGAACTGATCATTTTGGGAGATGCTGAAATATGGATTCCGGTTTTGGGAGAGTATTACAAGCTATGTCAACTACACTCAAGAAGATACAAAATATTAACTATGCTACGTATCCGCTTACTCGCGATCCACTATTGATCTCTGCATTCAAATTTCTCCAAGATTTACTAAATGGAAGAGCATATTGAGAGATCTTGAAAGCCAAAACAGTATGTAATAAAATTCAGCAACCTAGAGGACACTGGAATAATACCGAGCTCAAATTGAGCGGCTGATTTTGAGAATCAGAAAAAAACCAGATATTCTAAGATCAAAATCCTAACCTTGAACAGCAATAGCAGATCCTTGTAAATGAACTACCTAAATAATCAAATCAGCGGATTAGTTATTTCCCAAGGCTAAATTTCATGTTTAAAATGCCAAAGCTCGATCGATAATTGATTCAAATACCACGGATTGAACAAAAATTGTTTTCGGGTGGTGTAATAATATGTATAACTACCAGTTTGGAATGTACTATGGGCATTAACGGGTAGTTATTTGTAAAACTGTGATATAAATACAAATTCAGGTATTATACCAATTTCAGGTTATTAAAAAACCAAACTATTCGAATTCCTCAATACGATGTGTGAAACAGATTCTCTAGCCAAAATTTACTCGCCCAATCTAAAAGGATAAACGTTTCTTCCTGTTCGGAAAGTTCTGAAACATTCTCATTATTTTTATTTTATTGTCAAAGTGCTGACAATTGTCAAACAAATATAACGACGATTAAACGGGGAAAAAAGTATAATCAAACACAAAATTTGAGTAGAACTGTTGTTTTGTAGTACGCGATTTCTTTGTTTTCATCCAAAAGAGATCACAAAGCTTTCGCAACCTTGTTGTCTGACGCAAATACCATCCTTTCTCTCAAGTGATACACTCTTTGATTACTGAACAAAGCCCTCTATGGCTTCTAGGGTTTCTTTATTATGCTAAGATTACAACATTGAAGGACCACAATGTCCGTGTTCTGAAACATAAATAGCCAAAGGAGTTGCAGCAATCTCAAGAGAGTCTGGAGGAAGCGACATTAACCGCAAGTTAACGCGGACAGGACAGACAGAACAAGGCCGTCTCGCGGTGGCCGTTCGCACATCAAATACTTGGCCGATAAACCCGCAAACCACGTTGGCACCTCACAAATAGAGTCAAAATTCAAAAATATATTTAGGATCACTTATCAAAAAACGTCCAGCCCACGAAGATCGCCCATTTGCGAGTTTCGAGTCTATTTTCAGGCTATGGCGTCAAAACGTCCTTTCACATCTGGCAGCGTGACTCACTATTGCTTCCAGGGACGTTAAATTCTCTGCACAGCTAAACATGAAGAGGAAAACCACTCCATTGTTTGAGAGGGTTCCTTCCGCTGAACGATTAACCACGGTAGTGCTGAAACGAAGCTGTAAATCACAATATGACGTCACAGACGTAGGTGTCAGAGCTGACACGCAGGAAATTAGTTTCTAAAGAGCAACTTGACAGATGAAATTGGTGTTCTAAAAAAACGTTCGTTTGGAAACATCACCTTGGGATTCGAGGGTTAATAATAGTTTATGTTTTGGTCGATGATCACAATACTTGACTTTTTCTGTTTTTAACATCATCTATTATTTTCTTGATTATTTATCGTATCGTAAAGCATGTAATTTTTAGTCAGTCAAGGAGGGCAACGAAAAACCCGGTATTCTAAATACATTATATGAATTCTCATTAGGACATGACATATTTCCCTGCGATGAATTCAATTCAAAATCGAAACATTGGGTCACGAAAACACTGTGTGACGAATTTGCACAAAATGTGTGTGTTTGGCTTGCATTGCTTAACCTTAACTTTGAGAAAAAAAAAAAAAGACCAGGGTTGTTCAAAATATTTGCATTTCAAGTCAGGAGTTTGTTGTTTGTAGGTATATTTTAATAGACGGTGACGTCTAAAACATTTATATGGTAAAAAATATGAATAATTCACTCAAATAAAACCTTTTTAATTCGAAGACAATCTTGCAGTTCTCTTTTTACAAACAAAATAAACTCAGACTTCTCTCAAAATAAATCAAAAGCAGATATCAGAGTAACTCATTATCAAACAATTTTTTTCTGCTCTGGTCTCCTGATTAGTGTAAACAAGCTCCTCATCTCATAGGATTTCATGATCCACTCTATTTGTATTCCAATCTATCGAGATACACGAACAGTGTCCTAAAAATTTTTCATTAACAGATAGCTATGAATTCACTTATATGTTGCTATGGATTTATTAAACACAATTACATTCAGGATGTTCTAAACTAGATTTAAGTTGTTTGTTCTACCTGCGAGTTTTCCTCTTCAGAGGCTAACATCGAAAACATAAACCATTTCCGAAAAAGTTAATAAAAATAATTCATTATTGAAAAAACACCTGGTTCTGATTCGTAGATAGTAGGAGGGGAGGAGGTCAATGCTTTCTATTTTCTATTAGTTTTGTGAGACCGCAGATGAACGAGCAGATATTAAGAAACGTTCCCTGTCTATCCTCTGAGGTAGAGACTGCTAGAAAATACGACCTAGTTATCCACTTTTCGCCTGTTATCCCCGCTGACGTCCTATTGACAACAAGTTCACCCCTTGGGCCTGTAACACATACGCCATTCCGAACCCTAATGGACCTCCCTCAGCATTTATGCAGATAAACATTGGAGACCGACCCGGCGACCTAATTGCATTGTGTCCTTCTCATTTCGAGCTGATGTGCCAGAGTAGACGCGAGTGACGAGATGGCAGGTCGAGAAGTCTCCTTTCAATTAAAATAGACGCCCCGGATCTTTTGTTGAGCAACCGCGACGTCTACTGAGAAATTCGCTGCTCCCGGCGTCCCTTTGACAATCGTTTAGACGCAGGACCTTTTCCAGGCCATCTAATTAGTCCTCACTGTTGATATTCGCCTTCTAAACGACCCCAACAATTACTGAGTTCAAACTCACATCGATCCTTCAAATTCAACGAAATATCACCTTAGATAAAAGATAAGGATCGATCGGATTCAAATAGACAGGGTGCGGTTTTGTAACTGGATACATCACGACCTGCTACTATTTTGCCTATACCGCACTTGAAAGTCTTCCCTTGCTCCATTCTGTTTGTCCTTCCTGAATGCAAATTTACTTGAGAAGCGGAAAATGTTCTTGTCTCATTACACCTGGTGTCGACAGCATCTCACAACGTCATCCCGAGGATATTATCATCATAATGACAGGTTTTAATGTCTAATTGTAATAATAATGCCAGTGCGGTAGATTGTGGGTGTTTATGCCAACTCATTGCTATTGAAGGATGCACTGCTATTGTATCTCGATCGCCACAAGTTTAATGGCTCAGCTTTTATGGCATCTACCTTCGCAGAGAGTGGCAGTACCATTATTGAATAACCTATCTTCATTTCTGTATTAGTTGCCCAACTTCGGAACTCACCGTCCGTATGGCAACAACAATGAATAAATACATTCTAATGAGCTGCGACTGAGGTGGAATGTAATGTTTTCTGGTGCTGACCGGTGATTTGATCTCCAGAATTTCTCGTTTTAAGCACAGTTCCTAAACAAGTCTGAATGAATAAAGCGTCTGCTTCCAGGGTATGGGTAGAAAAACTTATACCAGCACGTTCAGGGCAAGTTCTGCATATACCTGCTGACAAGTATTTAAAAAATCCGTGCTTGTGCTAAGAGTGTATGGTCCTGGTATGGTAAAAAGTTAACAGAGAGATGAATGGAAGGAAAGGAATATGTATGTCCTGAAAGTATGACATTTCAGAATATGAAAAGAACCCGTAATTTCATACCTAGTACAGGGAGAGAAGTATTTTCGCACATTTTTTGTCTGATCTCATTCTTGATTGTTGTCTGACATAGTTCGCTTTGATGCATTGATTATCGACTTGCGGTCTATACACACATACATACTGCTAATAGCGATTTGGATATTTTTGCCCTTCAGTTGATGCGAACATTGCAATATATTATTGTGTTTCCGTGGAGGTGTCAAGATCATTTGACAGGTTGAAAAATCAGTGCGCTCTTTTATTTAGGGCGATCGCCAACTTTTCGTTTTTTTTTTTTTTTTTTTTTTTTTTTTTCCTTCCTTGGATGACAATGGGGCTATTAGTTACCACCTTATCACATTCCATTATTTATCGCCTCTGGACCCGTTTTGGGCCTGGGGAAGCCTCACCGGTCCTCTAATGAGGGCGATGATTGCGACATCTCGCGGAAACAAATGGACCCGCCGTTGCTCACCGGAGCGGCAAATCCTGAATGAGGCTTAGGTGTCGTGACGAAACAGAATGCCAAAAAAATAACGATCATCCCTTATACAGCTTCAGCTCTACTAGGTTACACCGATTCCCTTAAGATTGTTTAGCAGGTAGGTACTTATTTGTCAACTTGTTTTGGTACAAGTTGCACACAACATCGGCCAAAGAAGATCTCAAGGATGAATCGCAGCAATTTTGTTATGTCTAGTACTGTTTGATGGCTGTCGCAAACCAATGACATCAGCTTACAAAAATGGCACTTATATAAACTAAAAACTCTTCAAAGTATTACACAACAATAATAAGAGTTGTTCAATTTGGGAAACTATTTGTGCACCACTTACTTTTTGAAGGAAAAAAAATTCATTTTTTTCTATTCAATTGTGCATTCCCTTTGGGATTTTAAACTTGGATTTCTACTTGGATTTGGTGTTATATGGTTTAATGCTAAACAACGCGTCAACCAATCCGAAAATCATAAGTAGGCCACAGGATTCTAAACTAGTTGATTATGTTCAATGAAATCGATGGCAGAGAGGGGAGGGTGTTAATGCTGATGAACGTAGTTTTAGTACGAATTCTGCTGTAATTGTTTGCTGTACACTTTTGGCCGCCTGTCTAAAAGGGCATAATTATTGGATTTGAGTGTGCATTTGGTACCTACCAACCTGTTTGTTTAAATAGCCCTCTGGAGCGTACAGTTTATTTCTTGTATCTGGTGCAGAGTGATCTAGCACAATATTGGCTTATTACAAAGGTCATATATTACGCACCTGGTACCAAAGTGACCATTCTCCCACACCAAACTACCTAGGTACTCAAACCATGAGCCATCTACTAGTCCAGTGTCATGTAAAGCTTTCAACCTGTGAAATACGGACTTGTTGTGTAGGGCGCCTTTTGTTTTAATTGGTAGATACTTTCGTCAACAGTTGTATGTAGATAGTAAATCAATGTTTCCTTAGTTCTTCCTTTGACGTTTTTTCTTGTTTCTTCTGGTTTCTTTCGATTTGTCTCCTCCATTTGGGGTGCTGAATTCAAGGAACTATTCCATTCACTCCCTGGGTCCAGGTATCACTATTCTCTTTGCCTTCCTATCCTGCTCAACACAAACATAGATACTAACCATGGAATGAAAGTTCAACGTCCACATTTTCTAGGATTTCTTGAAAAATTCCGTGATAAAAGCTTGCTGCGTGACTGTTTTTTTGGTATTAACAAAGGCTCATCATTGAATATTAAAAACCAAAGTGCCCTTAGTAGTTATGAAGCACGTGGAGAAAAAAAAGTAAAGTAAACAACCTTTCCAGGTTGATGCTTTTCGTACGACTGCCTAGGGCGTCGCGAACGTCATCAACTGTCCTCCAAATGGAGGATCAGAATTCGTTCTGATGATTTGGCTGGAAGCTACTCATTTCATCGCTCCCTTGAGTGGAGGGGGGACTTGGTCGAATGCTCGCAAATACTGATCGTTCAAACGTGCGCAGTCAGTGTGAACGGGAGCGCCCTCCGCGAGTTTGTAAACGTTCTCAAACAATGCTCGTCTGGTGTAAACCCGCTCGAAGCCGTAACATAGATACTAACCATGTAATGAAAGTTCAAAGTCCAGATTTTCTAGAAATCCTTCTGGATGATTTTTTTTTTTTTTTTTTTTTTTTTTCAATTTTCAAACAAAGGCTCATTATTGAATATAATAAACCAAAGTGCCCTTAATAGTTACTCAACACACGGATTACTAGGTCAAATGTTACATCACGAGATATTACCAAGTCATAAATCGTACTTACCTACTTAACAAATACTTTAGACTTGGAAGTTGATTGGTATAAGTGGCATTTGTTATACATGACCTGTTTATACAGTTGAACAAGTTACATTACGTTCACTTTAGACGGAACACGAGTACTGAACACAGGGTTGCCTATCTACTGCTTACGATTTTTCATGAGTGGCAATCAGCCCGAGATTTATCTGACGACCGTCCCCGCACATAAACGTCACCTTAATAAATGCATCGTACCTCTCGATCACGCTGAAGTATAAATCAAGGGGATTATCGGTTAATCTCCTTTGTGTATTCGCCATCGTGTTTTGCTGCTTCATTATTCGGTTGGAGGGTCAGTGATTTTCGAGATGGTTTCATTGAATGCAAAGTGGTCACATTCCGAAGGCCTGACGCGCCGAGGACGACCGACCGATCGTACTTTACCATCTTCCACATTGTCAATTGGATTCAAATCAATTCCGTTGCTTTCTGGTCCGTGAATAGTCAAAATTATTTTGGTCTATTACTGAATAATCTCTCTCAAATTCGATGTTGGTAGTCATTGCGGAATTTTTAGAATCCTAAAAACTAATAAGAACTCTTGTTTCTATAGACTGGCCAACGTAGAGCGTGGCAGATGGGCGGATCAATCTTCTACAAATGTATTTATTAACGTATTTTTCCTGTATCCTCTTAATGTAGTGTACGGCTGGGTTGAAATTTGGGTGTCTGAAAAAAGTCATGATCTGTAATATGTGATAAAAGGGACGAACAAATAAGTCAAAATTCAAGGAATGCGTGCACGGTGGATTCCTCACAGAACATAACATGCCTCTTCATTCTTCAAATTCATTTCGCTTTCGATAGCGAGCAAGGCTAGTAAACTGGTGAGGAAAGAGTTTTTATATCTTCACCCTATGACTGGGACCGTACGCACGTCATTTGGCAAATTAATTCATTGTCTCTTTCTGGAATCAGGCCGGCCATCTCACTCCATTCTTGGAATTCCTCGGTTAATTTATTTTGTATTGTTATTAGGTACTATTATTATTTTTGAATTATTTATTTATTTTTATTTTATTTTATTTTTTATTTTTTTTTGTCTTCAAATTTTTGAGTAGGTATTCTGGTGACTATAAAAAATTATTTTTTACATTTTGCAGTATAACTGTATAATATTGTGGTTTACTAACCACGCAGTTATCATATCTTTTAATTGGATTCAAATCTCTCAATTAAAATTATCACGATATTCGTTATTTCATAGGTATCTACTCAATTTTTAATTTTTATTTTATTTACTTTTTTATTTTGTTTCACTCAATAAAGCTAAATAGAAATTTTTTTCTTTAAATATTTCAATCATGTTCCCGTTTATTTCTAAAATAATACCTACGTCCAATAATGTTTAAACGTCAGGACCTATCATACGCAACAAGGTTTTGTAAGAAAAGTTTTCGGGGCAGGATTTCGGAATCGGGGTCTAGATTGGAATGACTTTGTTATGAATAAATATGTTTAAAGATAAATGCAAATATATGCTTCAAATATCTCTAGTATCGTACGACCAAATGGAATAGAACGATGTTTCACATTTTGGAGTTAATGAAACCAAAAAATTATATTTTAAAAACATCACTTTTGCACAAAGGCCACATCGATACATATAGGAGCCCAACTCGTTAATCCACTTCCGTAAGAACAGAAACTGCCTCCTGCATCACCCTATCTTTGAAAGAAAGTTTAAACTTCTCATCTCAAATTTAGTATGACGAAAGAGAACAAATCTTATCCAAACTTGGTAAACAGTTTTATATTTTTTATTCAATGCAAAAGAGAATATGAGTTCATGAAAATCTAGAAAATAAAGGTGCATCAAATAAAACTTGGTACAACCAAGTTGCACGAGTCTCAGTACGTAGTCTTTATGTAGTACCAACCAGTTGCCTATATATCGAATTATTACATATTGTTTCATATAATAATAAATGTATTTTAAAAAATGAATAAATAAACAAATAATTGAATAATTGCACAATGCTGTCTTCTAGAAACGATTTTGAACTGAGTACTTTGTTAGAAATTCTGGTGAACTATTTATAACATGTGTATTATAGCGATTTTATCTATACAAATAATGATGATTTTTGTCCTCACGATAGTGTGCTGTATCATACAGAGTTTCTATCTGAATTCTCACTCTGTGCAGAATAATGTAAATTCACTTTACAGATTTACAATCCTGTAGTATCGTTTGAAATGACCCATAGTGTCTTTTACACGCGTTGAGGAACATTTCGCTGGAACTAAACACAACTCGGAATACTCACGAACACGTTTTTGAACAGTCATAAGGAAATTATAGCGTCGTTACGATCTCTCGGATAAGGATTCTACCCGTTGAATTGAACGGTTGCCTATTTCACTCGCGAATGTCACCAGACATGTAGCCTTCTCGCAAATTCCAGGCCAGGTGGGCGAACTTTATATACGACTGCTAAATAGAATTAATATTATGGCCCTAGTAGTGAATATTTCAAGTGACAAGGTGGATCTGGATGTATTAAAACCCCGGCATGACCACTCAGAATTTTAAGCTAGCTGCTACCATGTACGACTAAGCAACTGTTTCCTCTCATGTAGGGCCAGAGCTTGTTCGTTCCACCTCTTATTCTCCATACACCCGATAGCGAAAGCCACTACATCTATGGTAGCATCAATTATGAAGATTCTCATTCTGCGGTTTAGAACCTCTGATATTTACAACTAGATAGTTTTCCCGTGAACAGGGTGACTTCTACATAGATATATAGAAAAAATAATATATTTTTGAGCCACTCAGCTCTATAAAGAGTGTCTCTAAAATTTAATGGGCCAGCGATTTTTTTTTTTTTTTTTTTTTTTTTTTTTTTTTTTCATTTTTAAAGATATCGAAAAACTTTAATTATTAACTCCCCTTTACATTCCGCTGTTCAATTGTGAAATTGGATTTTGATAGTCACGCGCCCTAGTGAAATTTATTGCAAATTCGGAATCACTCGACTGTTCTTTTACTTAAAAACGGAAGCAATTACGCTAAAATTACGCTAATTGTGAAAGATTTTTGAAGATATTCAATTTTTAATATGATTCTGGGGGAGTTTTTCACGCTGAATCACGTAGTAGTGATCATTTATTGAGATTCGCAATACCAACTTGGAAGAGCACCGAAAAAACTGCCAGAATCGCACAATACTCCACTTTACCACACAAGTTTAGTTTTTTGGGTACACTGTGCACGCCCAGATGTAACATGGATCTGGTAATTCCTCTTCAAGCAGCACTCGAAAAGAGACCTGACGAAACCCCCTAATACACCGTCTCATTTACGACCTCTAACGGCACTTCGTTGTAAATTGTGATCAAACTTCTGATAGTTCATCTTCCTATATGAAAGCAGATTAATTTGGTTTTTTTCTGCGTTCACCCTGAGCCACTTTTGTTATCTGCAGCTGACTTCTATCATCTGCAGATTCAAAGCAAATGGAAATGCTGTTGATGATACCAACAACAGAACTTACATTGTTTTGCCCAAGGAACTGATTGTTCAAAAGGTTGTGAAACGTTGTCGAAGGAAAGAACTTCGATTTAGGCGGAAGCAAAATGTCAACTTCCACCAAAAAAAAGGTCCTTCCACACATTTACAAAGCTTCCCCACCCTAGGTAGTCTGGGAATTAATTATATTAATAATTTATTATTATAATTTTGGTAGTCTAATTGCCTAGTAGGTGATTGCTGAACTGTGATGTTCTTTGTTTCAGGTAAGTTGTTTCTGACCTTGATGATTCATAGCGCTTTCGTAAGTAACCTGTTTTATAGATTTACATTCAATGATTTAAGTCATTACTTTAGTTTTTTGATGGATTACCCAAACGTATTATTTCACTTCTTATCCTATCAATGTAATATTCTTAAAATTAATATTCAATATTTTAATGATCGATTCAAATTTAATAAATAGGTACCCATTGTAAAGCTGAGATTTGGGAGGCAAAGCGGAGATTTATCTTAAAAACCAAAAGTTTTTATTTAAACCACAATTCGGTAATCTTATTGGTGTTCGAGGCAGTGGGTAGGTACCTAATTTTTGTGATTCCACGAGTATTAAATTGCAAACTTTTTTAAACTATAAAAGAGCACTATATCCATATTCTCTACAAAATGATTTACCACGCTTTTAAAAGTACCGAAGAAATAATATAATTAGAAAACAGTGTTTTTCAGGAGAAGCAAGTAAACAAAGGGTTTGATTATTTCTGCAATGTTATATAATGTTCAACTACAACCGTTTCTAGCTCTATAAGTAATTGATTTCGTGTTGTAAACTATGAAAAGGAGTCAGTTTTGATTTCTTGTGGTTCGAAGAATGTTTTCCGTTTTTATCGTATGCCAGGGCACTAAAGTACAGGTTTTCCCCCATTCAATCCTAATATATGTATGATCAATTTATTCATATTGACAATTAAAATAATGCCATCTCTACCCTAATCTCATGATGAATATGTTTAAATAAACTGTAGTGGCAAAATGTTACAACAGTTGTTTTGCTGTACACAGATTTGGTACTTCGATTCAAGAGGCGGTGATAATAGACGACGGTTGTCTAACTGCTATAATTTTTGTGTTGGAACGATCCGATCCTAATACGAATTATAAATTCGTATTCACGATGACAATAATGCCCTTTCCTGTCCCAATCTTATGATGAATATACATAATTAAACTATGGCGACAAAGCGATGCAGCAGAGTCGTTATGGTGTCGACGGATATTGCGCTTCGATTTAGACTAGACTAACTAGACGACGGTTGTCTGACTGCGAGAATTTCAGTTGGGACAATCCTAATGTATCTATGATAAATTTATTCATATTGATGATGAAAATATTACCATCTCTGTCCTAATCTCAGGATGAATATACATAATTAAACTATGGCGACAAAGGGATACAACAGAGTTGTTAGACTAGACTAACTAGGCGACGGTTGTCTGACTGCGAGAATTTCAGTTGGGACAATCCTAATATATCTATGATAAATTTATTCATGTTGAACATGAAAATAATGCCATCTCTTTCCTAATCTCATGATCAATATGCCTAATGTAGTGGCCAAGAGTTACAACAGTTGTTTTGAGGTACACAGATTTTGTACTTCGATTTGGAAGGCGGTGATACTAGACAACGGTTGTCTGACTGCTATAATTTCTGTTGAAACGATCCGATCCTAATATGAACGATAAATTCGTATTCACGATGAAAATAATGCCCTTCTCTGTCCTAATCTTAGGATGAATATGCCTTCCACGACCTACCCCATCCACCTCTACCTACACCCACTGTTAACCCCCGGGGCCGTCGTTACTCCGGTTTCGCTTCTCCAAGATGTTTATGCCGCCACGTGGATGTGGGCACTAAAACACCTTTACGGACTTCGCACTTACCCGTATTTATCGTCTCGGCCGGACTATAAACTCCCGGGCGAGCCGCCCCTAACTAGGCCCCCTTTCCCTCCCGGGAGTGATGAAACGTCCGTTCGGTCCGCGGACTACGCGAGTCCCTACAGATCCCGCGTCTCAGCGAAATTCGATCGAAGGATGAGTGGATACCCAACGCTTAGATATCAGGGGTAGACTAGTCCTCATCTTTAGGCTCGTTTTAAGCACTTTCTGGTCTTCGTACTGTTGCAATACGATGCAACCAAAGTAGAGAAAAAATGACGGAAAATATTAAGGTCCTAGATAACACATTCACTAAAACAATTTATTAACTCTTCAATGGGATCCGACGCGAAATATTTTTGCGGACTGTAAGCCCAAACATCACTTTTGTAGCATCTCCTCTCCTTCCATTCTTCTAGGTCACAAATCGCCACGATTAATTTTGATTTACTATAAGCTACGGCCACATCATCCTAAAAAAAAAAAAAAAAAAAATTACCTACTTTGATCTGATGCACAGAGCATTGATTATACGGAAATCAGGGAAAATTCAAATTATTGAACTACGACGCCAGAAAAGGCTATCCCTTTATTTTTCCATGCCGAAAACAACCTTGGGGACAAAACCAGTTTATGAATGTATGGTGTTCGAGACAGAACAATATTTTGAATAATTACGTAAATATAACAGAATTCAGGAATTGAGACATACCGTGTACCTTTCTATCTACAACAAGAACAATTGCAAATTAGAGTTTAGGTATCCGTCATAAGCGTTTGTCTTGGCGTCATCATCAATAACAATGTTCAAGTTGCTGAGTACAACACGGTAGAGCCCGTATTACGGTCGGCGCTTTCCCCTTTTGTCCATTTTTCAAACAACTCTCAAGAACATAAGTCTTTCAAGAAAAGAGTAGTAAATAAAGATGTTGCGTGAAGGGTCAAATCTGTCAATTAAGAAACGAAAAAATGATGATCGAAATAGCTTACGTTCGCGCATGCACAGAAAGAAGAAATGATTTGAAAACAATGAAAATTGTATGGGACCATAACCTCACATTCCGTGACACCAAAATCGGATAAAAACTGTGGAAATTACAAAGTTGTTACTCATTGCACACATTGCATGGGCAGCAGCTGTTAATGATACAATCCTGTTGGAATTGATTTGGGGTGATCAAATCCTCTTCTCCCAACAATCATCCAAATTTGAGCGAGATCGAACGGCTAGGGTGTTAGAAGAAGATGCTTGGTGGAAATGACAGATGTAGGATGACTATGAAGTGTAAAGTCAATTATGGTATAACAATGCAGTTGATATTGGTACTTGGTTCCTCCAACTGAGTAATCGTGCTTCAAATTCATACATATTATTTCAAAAGAGTTTATACAAGTTTACACACGCACGTAATTTGAACCCTCTATGGCTTTCGTTGTCAAAATGATTATTGGTAAAGCCATTCTACAAAAAGTTCATCACAGCACCACAGCCGAACCAATGAGCAAGTTAAACGCACGTAATCCAGACGTCGCGTCCCTTCGCTCGCATGGCGATTTTACAACCATCTTCCCCGGCTCTCACCGATTATCAACCTTTTAACACCTTGTCATCAGCTTGATTTACTTTTTTCTGTAGCTTTCACTCGTAACGGAACACGAGATTGCTGGAATTTCTCTTTCGCACAATCCTGAAGCTTGGTAGAAGAAGTGAGCTTTCTGAAGTCATCACATTGGAATAAAAATCAATATTTACCCAGACGTGTACTTATTTGTACCAAATGTTTCCTTACGCTGCCTAGTTTATATTAACAGACTAAAGATGCATTTCCGAAAAATCAATAGTTTTTTTCTGTGTATATTATTCAGCCAAAAGATTCGTCAGAAACTTAGATTACAAGCGATTGTCCATTTTAGTCATTATTTTTATAATTTGAGTAAATTATTTTGAATTAGAGCTCAACAGTTAGGATCATTTTGCTTCCTTGCTACCGACGATAGTGAAGCTTTGCATTAGGGCAGGGAATTAACAAAGGTGTCAATGATGTCTGATGCCTGAATGTAATTGATAAGTTATGTATAAGGTGTCCCAAAAATAATGCCCTTCCCCTTTTTTTTCTCCTCAATTTTTAAGATATCGATGTGGAACTTGGAGAGCGTTTTTGGGGTGCCTGATATTTTTAAGAAAACAAAAATAATAAAAAATCAAGAGGAGGGGCGGGGTTTTGGGGCGGGGGGGGGGGGGGGTCATTCGGTACACAAAAATTTATTTTGCCTTTTTTTTTTCCAAAGGAATTTTAGGCAATAACACGATGGTGACGCCATAATCGCGATATCCCATCCTGTTCTCAGAGTGATGCTGATGAACCGAGAAGCATGGTTTTTCCTAAGATAGATGCCTCTGTGTTGAACTGGAATAAAATGTTGAACTTTGATCTTCAAAAAACCATTGTTACTAAAGGTTCGTGATTCTTACGAATAACATCAACAATGTAAGGGTATGAAATGCAATCATTTCTTCTTTTGCCGCTATTCCTCCTGCAACACTTCGATATATCACCCAAAAAAATGGGAAGCACCGGCGAGACAGGGGGAGGCATCTATACAACACCTTCACTAATTAACATTCTACTTCCGAAGAGTATGAAACGATGTTAGACGATATTAAAATCTATTCTTAGCGCATATTCTGTTTTTTAAATGCGATATTGTATTCAATTTGTCCGTATATGAACGAATGTAAGTGTATCCTCGTAAAATCGCTTTAACTAGAGAACGCTGGACCAGATTTGACGGGATGGGTCGCAAATTTATCAGCTAGCCATTCCAAATAATGTGGTAGCAAAAATCGTCATTGATAGTCAGCAGCGTGAGCAGATTTTATGGTTCAAAGAATCAAATTTTTATGCCATTCGAAACTGAAATTCGGAACGTAGCCTCAGTGAGCTAAATAGGATAGGATTTTAACTTGCTGAACTACCCCAATCTGCTGAGTGAGCTCTTAGCGCTAATTACTATGTTATGTATTTATCCTAAGAACCTGAATTTTCAAATGGAACTCTGTGAGACATGTATGATAGGATTTTAACTTGCCGGAACACCCCAATTAGCTGAGTGACCTCTTTTTAACAGCGCTAATTTCTATGCAGTTTATCCTACAACGCTGAAATCCGGAACGGAACCTTTGTGGGACAGGTAAAATAAGATTTTAACGTTAACCACCCCAATGAGCTGAATGAGTACTTGACGCTATTTTATACGATATTCATCCTAAGAAGCTGAAATTTGGAATGGAGCCCTGAGAGACAGGTAGAACACGATTTTCACTGGTACTTTCAAGAGGTGGACGTCCCTCCAAAATTCTTTTTTCGCCATTCCTTGTGAAACACTAATCTACTTAATAAAAAAGCTGCAAACTATTTCACAAAGGTTTATTATTTTTTCAATTGAGTATGATCGTAGTTTTAGTTGGCTTGCGTACGTCATAAGGCCCGTCCAGACTCCTCGGTCCTATTTTGAGGTCCTATTGTCCTAACACTCAAAACCTCGAAAAAGACACTTTTTCACCTATTTTTGGCTCATAGCACCCATGCGTGTGGAGCGATCGAGCTGGCGAGAAGTTAGGATCAACTAGACCCCAAGTGGAGTCTATGTGCGAAAGAACGGATTTTTTAAGTCAATTCAAAGGCCTTTTATGGCCCGGACGGCGAACGGACATTGCAAATTTGGATTCTACGCACTTTGAAACGTAAAATGACAAAGTTTGAGGGGGGGGGGGGGGTGATCAATTTTGTTTTGCTATACGATCACATAGGCTTATTATTAAAGATAATAAACCAAAAATGCGCATAACATGGCTTACTACATAAGTACTGATCTATATTTTTTATTCATTGATGAGCAGGAAGTTGACGTCATTTCGTTATAAACTAATTTCGATGTATCTTCATTGAGTCATAAAGGGGAAACACGACAAACCGAGGCAATAAAGTGAATTAAAGCAATAAAAAAGGAAGGAGTATTATGCGACAGAGTCTGTAAGGGCTCAGGTTGATAAGGCTGAGGCCATAACTTGTTGCGAGGTTCCTTCCCTCCCGGATGAAGACGTCCCCGTCGCCCTGAAGCTGGAAGGACACCACAATCCTCTCCTTATCTGCCTTCGGACGAGTTTCTGCTTTTAGGAGAAGTCTCAGCCGAGAGACAGAACTTGAGAGAGAGATCCAAGTACGCCGGTGAGAGATGGGGTGCCCTGGGGCAGTGCGGGACTGTTGGGAAAACTACGACCCTGTGTTAGAAGGTCGTAGTAGTGATAAGCGCTTATGGTCTCTGAGGATTACTTTATTATGTCTGGCTGTCATCGGATAACCGTGGTGAAACCTTTCCTTAGTATGTATGATACAATACGAGTACTTACAAGAGTATATTTAAATCAATGCCGTTTGCGACGGGGCTACCTGCGATGTGCACTTGCGACGAACGGCTACCTAATGCCAACGTTAGGAAGAATCCCAACTGCTGCTCCTATTGTTTTACTTATGTACCTACTTGCAGAAAAATCCTATCATGAGTCATTATTATTAGGAAGTTAGAAAGTTAGGGGTTGCATTCAGGAATAAAATTTACAAAACCTGTCCTAATAGTAAAATAAACATCAGTTGCTTGTATATGGGTGATTCTCACAGAAAAGGTCAGTTTTGAGTTTGACTTTTGAAAAAAGAAAAAGTGATCGAATCGAGCTGAAAAAAATCACAGATGCTCTCTATATCGTATGTATCGAAATTCGAAGCAATTCCAAACAGTAGCGCTTTTATTAATTCAGAAAAAAAATATTTAAAAATTTAGGCGGACAGGTCGATGACACTAGGACAGGGCGATGATGCGACCCGTTGATTCTCACCATTTGCATCATTACCCTGTCCTGGCATCATAAAAGGAAAATTTGCTATAACTGCCAAGAAACGTTAACCCTCAACATTTCAAGTCAAAAGACCGAAAAACGTGACCACTGTAGGGCGAATCCAACAAACGAAGAATGACAGAAATTCTCGAATAAGTCCTAGTAGACCTTCACAACGTTCGGCTAAGTAGATATGTGTTTTGAATGGTCAATACGAGAATATTGGATTACTAAATGCAAGAATACGGGAATACTAGAAAATCCAAAAAAACATAATAGATTTGCCTTTTTCCTCATCGTCCTGTCCTCGAATTTTCAGGAGAGGACAGGTTGATGATGGACAGGTCGATGATGATTCTTCAGTTTTTCTCAAATGTTTCACCTTGTGGCAAGCTTTTTCCCAAATTCGGCATATAACATGAAACTAGACCGTTCGGTGCACAATAAAAATACCATAAGAAAAAATTGAGTTCAAGTACTCACTTAGAAAAAGTGGACAGGTTTCTGACGATTGTGATTGACCAACCCACGGTCCAGCACACATCTGCTCCCGCTGACGACCACGAGTTGACTGAATTAAAACGAATGGCGGTTTATCTGGTAACTGCGAAGGGCGCGAAAAAAAAAGCGGCAAAAAAACCCGCTAAAATACAATTGTGACCGCGAAAATTCGAAAAACAATATTGGACAGGTCGATGACGGCGATGCTCCGGACACACATATTTCCATCCAAATACACTTTTCTAGCGGTTCTACATTAATTTTATCGATCAGAAACGCATCTCAGGAATCATACTGTTGTAGAAAAATTTAATAAAATCCAAACTCAAAAGCGGAAAGACCTTTAATTAAAGCTTGAAGTTGGGAAGGTCGCATTGGGACAGGACAGGTCGATGACGATTTGACTATATTTAGTTAATTTTCTATTTAAAGGAATAAACATAACCTAAAAATGGAAAAAAGGGTTCTAGATAAAAACCTATACTACAATTTAAGACCTTCGTCAGCTCCCAAATCCTTATTGGGTCGCCGCAACTGGTCCGGACATCACTTCTGCCCCTTTCTGTGAGAATCACCCATATACGATATATGATTGATCTATTCGGTAAACCATGGAGTAGTTCTGAAATCTCGGCGCTGCTCGCCTCGATTAGGATTGAGCCTGTATCTTGTTATCCCAGAGAGGTTCCATATCAAACTTTCTGGGGGAACAGGAAAGAGTATTGCTCAAGCAGCTGATCAGATTGGATCCCGAAAGTTTGGCTGAAGGGTTTGGCAAGTCCCACTATCTTGAGTACCTATTTGTGATATCGTTTCCCCTGATAATCTGAATATATATATGTATATGTATATTCTTTTATTGTAAGTACTTGGGTAAATTGGTACATAGCCTAAAAACACTTGCAGAACTTGCTAATGATTTGCCAAAACCCATAAAACCCATTTTGAAACTAAACCAGCCGTTCTCGACTTATGGACCTACAGGGGAGATAGGGATTTCCTTACTACGCTTGCTTGGTTGTCATGGGGAATACCCTAACACTTAGCAATACAAAGAAATAGATGGAAGTGACATTTATATGCAATTTTCGGGTTTGGCTTCATTAATTGTTAATATTTGCTTCAAATCTATGTGTATTAATGAATAACTAATTAAATTTAAATGAGATATATTCACAAAATTGAAAAAGTTGCAACAGCAACCTCATTCCTCGTTGATTTTTTCATACATCTATACTTTTACTTTACTCAAACTATCAAAGTACTGATTTTCACACCAGTATTTGAAGATCAAGAAATGTGTGTAAACTATAATTATGATTTTAGGTGGGTACATAAAAAATTGAAAATCTGCAAAAGCTTCTTTGAAAACTGTGTTGAACACTTTATAATGAAGGCTCCTGGAACTAAAATTCCTTTTCCTGGCTTCAAGAGATTCATATCAACGCCATCTTGTATGCAGAGTAGATTCTTATCTCAAACTCAGTTCCAAGTATTACATTGATATTCCTCATTTTTTGAACCTAGTTACCTCAATACTTGCTAACGGTGATACTCTAAAGACATTTGCGAGTATGCGGATCGCTCTTCCCATCCGGACGCAACTGCTTAACATACGTCTCAAACTATCAGTTCGACCGCGCCACTGGAAAGAGGAACTGGGCAGCGTAAGTGATACAAACGATATACAAGGTGCAGGACACACTATTTGCCCTACGCCATCGCTCTCCGCCACTGTTTTTCTCTCCCCGGATAACATCGAAACGGGGTTAGTATGAATAATGCATTCTTGTGCAAGAAAGGAAGGCAGGCCTTCGGGGCTCAAGAGCGCGGTTAACAGCGGGCTTTCCTCGGCATCAGCTCCGATATTGAGATCATATCGGGATATCCACAGTCCAATTAGGAGGAGGGTCACTCCCGGAGTCACCCTGTATCAACAGAGATAATATTGGACAATGGTATGTGGGTTGGCGCTCGCCGTAATCACGTTGTCCCGGGCGAACTCGGATCACAATGCTCTTGATAATTATTGGTCATTTGAATTGATTTGAATATTTAGCGAGACGTCAATTGAATCATCCGCGTTGACTCAGTGAGTGCAGACAGATTTCTAATCACTGAAACTGTTGTTCGTATTATAACTATACAGTAATCATCCATTTATTATTTTCACTTCGTGTCGTGGTCTGCTTGAGTCTCAATCATGCTAATGCAGAACAATCATAACTTAATATGCCAAAAGACTAATACGAGTTGACTGCACTAACTACCTCATTATATTGAACACGTTAACTTATAAAACCTCCTTCCTTGCTGAAATGTAGCTTTCTCGAATTTTTATGATCAAATCTTTCCCTTTGAAAACTGAATTGTGGATTATTCACTAGGACAATGTAGAAATTTCAACTTTAACTTATGTACTCAAGAAAAATGAAATACTTAGAAGAAATGCTATTGTTTATTAACATTAGATCTTACAAAATGCATATAATGAAAACATAATAAGACAATGGGTGAAATTATGCCCATCTGTCAGCGAGACTAGAACCAATGAAGAAATAAATTTTGTAGGTACATTATATTATTATGAATAAGACTTGGTGCACGGGATTTCAAACAGGACAATCGCCAGAACAATTACGCAATACTTGGTAACAGGAAGGAAACATTTCAATCCATCAATATCCAGTTGAATTTCTTCAAGAATTTCTTGCTGGACCACTATGGACCACTGACCCGAACGTGACCAGTGCAGTGCCAGTAAGCATCAGAACTACCATTTCTGCCACCAACTTTGTGCGACCGAGATGGCTCTCTCAGGACCAACGTTGTAGTCATGAAAAATAAAAGATCGCAGGCTCATTAGTAGTGAGAATTCGTGTTGTCTGGAAATTCAAAAGGCCAGTAGTGTACATTGAGAACTTCGCAATTTGAACAGCTCTCATGAGAAGCTATGTACCCATCAAATAACCCATATCGGCTGCATGAGACCATATCCAAATGTAACATAATATATGCTCGACCGATAGATGATCTATGCTCAAGCTCTACAAGAAGGCGTCAACTTTACCTACAATCCTGCAACCCACACCATACCTTCATATCTGTTGGATGTCTTTCCAAAGCGCAACCCTACCTTGGAGACAGCCTCTGCAGCTCAAAACATCAGAATTTATCTTGTCTTAAAACACCATCCATCAACAGTCATTCTCCATATACACAAAATGAATTGCCTCTCGAAGAAGAGCAACACTAGCTCTGCTTGCCAACTTCAGAAGACTCCCCACGCCCGACCCCATAATAGAACATTTCACAAGACTGCACACAAAATCTCGTAGAGGTCACTGGGAGCATCAAATGAAATCTATATACTTTTTGAAGTTAAGAGTACAAATTAATGTTATTTTGCAAGTTTTTGTAAATGTCTAAAGCGCCAAATGCAGAGGAGATGTTGATTTTGGAGGTCACCGAATTTGTCAACCTCCTACACTTACACCTCAACACTCCTTAATATTTTTTAAAATTTTGAAACACATGATTACATGATACAAGAAATGAGGACACAAAATGCGGTACTTAGTAGTCACAATTTTGTACTCAGGTGGGAAGCTGTGGTGTCGAGAATGCCTTTCGGCCAATCTTCAGCTGGCGTGCCTCCCTATACCGAATTCGGGCACAATGAGACGTTGCGGAGTGTTTGTTCACCTTCCCTCCTACCACCTTGTGATAACAATGATTCCGCCAGATGAGGAGAAAGCCGAGTAGGGGTCGAGAGAACTCTCGATAGGTGATTTATGTAACAGGAGGATGTGAGATCTGAACCCGAGATAGGTCAAAGCCACGAAATCCCCTGCTCTCAACCCTTAACAATGAGGCCAAATAGTTTTATGCTAAATAAAAATATTGCCTAGTAATGTGGGAATAAGACCGATGTCTGTGGGGTTTGGCATTGTGTATAGATCAATATTGTTTTTGCAGGTGTATGGGAAAACCAGACTTTGTACTTCAAAATTGGTATAAATTCACCATTGAAAGCACCTAATCTTGCTTTCTCATTATGTACTGTAGGTAGGCATACAGAAGGTTGCAATTTCGTCTGTCCTCCCATTCCCACTTCCTTTTTGCAGTTCACTAATTCGTTCCTACCTATGGTCTGTTGCCTGAGTCAATCTGTAAGTGGCTAATTCTTTTCCTATCCAAAACTGTAGAAAAACCTTCACGTTGTCCCTGTACCGAATTAATTTCGTTCACTTTCTTATTCCGCCTGTCCATGAACGTGCCACAATCTTGTGGTGGCAACAAGTACATCTTCAAAAACACTGTAGGCTAGTTTCCAGAAAAGAACGTATATTTGTGTTATCCAAGTAATATAAGCATATGGAGCCAATGTGTGTTCTAAGAAGATACGTAAGAAACTAATGTGAGTACTGACAATGACCAATTTAATAATTTATTTTTGGGCCGATTTTATTGTTTTTCTATGGAATTATATTTGAACTCTTTTAAAAATACGATCTCACATAAGATCTTCTAGATCTTCTCATAACCAGGAAGAGTGTGAAAAGGTTCTTGAAATAATTTGTTGAACCGGAGTACAATTTAATGCTACAGATTAAACCTATGTGGGCATCATTAGCTACTTTAATCCATTAAAATATTTCGAATTCAGGTATTGGTGGCTTTGAGGCAGCTGATGAATCAAATAATGTCAGTACTTTCTTACAAAAGAATATCTCACAACTACAATGGTCCCTCAGTCAGTGGACTGACTACGTGTATTAAATTTTAGATCATATAATTTACATACAAAAGTAGTTGGGCGATCCGAACCACAATGCATGATTTGAACCAAAAATTTCTTTGTAACCAAACAATTCACCAAGTTTTTTTTTTTTTTTTTTCGTATAATCAAGTATATGCTTTGGTAGGTAGTTAATAGGTAGGTAATTCATTCACACCCTCATGTTGATTATAAATATTCACTGAGATACTTGTTTGTTTAATATCAATATTTTCTAGACGCTTACTTCCTGCATATGTCTCAAACTAGAGAACCCATTTGAAAACATCATGTAGATCGTGCTAAGGCAAATTTATAGTTTGAATAATTGGTTGAGTAGAGAGGCGAGACTGCCGTTGTATGACAATATCATTCGTAGTTTGAATAAACTCATTCAAGCAAAAAACGATCGCGAAATGTAAATTTCAGAAACACAGGACGTTGTAAAGTAAATAATGTAGGACTGAAACTCTTGGCAAGGCACCTACTGACGTATAACACAATAAAATATCTTATACCTAGTATAGCGTGAATGATTACTCAAGTTCAACGAAAGGAATCGTACGGAACGTTTGTTAACCAGGCGTAAATACAGGAACGATTAATCTCACAATGCACGTATAAACGTTGATCCGTATCCTAGCAGAATGGTTGTTATTTTTTATCCGAGTAAACAGATGAAAAGATTATTATTAACATAATGTTCTCTCACGGGTAAGGATGTTTCGAACGCTTAATAAGGCGAGAATACAAGAAATCCGAGTGGGACATGCGTCTCGCGACTACTATTATAACAGCCGATTCGTGGGAGTAAACACGTAGAGTTTTCCCATATTAATACGGAAAAAGGGCAACGGTTCAAGGACTATTTCCTGGTCGGGAGTTCTTAACGTATTATATTTCATTGCGGTTTTACAAGCTACGAACCGCCTATCGTATGGTTGGTACCTCTTCCCGGGTGCTGAACAATGTGAAAATGAGCGATGAATATTTATAAATCGTGAGCAGAGCTAGGCGATGTACAAATGAATTTTATGTAGGTACCCCGCAACGAAAACAGAGTGAAAGTCTGGTAGATGTACGGCTGGCTGACGCCGCAGCGAATTTCTCAGGTGAACCGCGGTGAACTTGCGGTGTTAGCGCCTTGTCGCTATTTTTATTGGTCACTTGTTATCCTGTTGAGAACGAGTAATGTTCCATGCACCTTTCCAGCGTGGTCGTGCTCTCCATTTTTCTGCCGCGGTCATGCTCTCAGAGAGATCTACTCATTATATGATCTGGTGAAGCTGTTATTTCACAATCTTTCTTGGGTAGTACGATGCAAAACTAGAAAGAGCAAACGTTTTTTGAAAAAGGGAAACAAAAAAGTTCCTCAGTGTCTCTCCTACGCTGTATACCACCCACTACACGAACTATGATTTAGTGTGATTCAGTTGTTTTTCTCTGCCACATAGTAGCAGACCGCTGTTTTGAACTTCACCTCCTTTTAATATTCATTCCCCTGAACCCACCCCCCAATCGATTAAAATAGACAACTTGAAACTACTGCCCTCGACGTTATACCTGAAGCATTTCTACTTCAAGTTTATTCTGTATGGGTTTATTCTGTAACGTGTTGCAGCTTTATCGCCTTATCATCCATTCATCCATTCCTCTGAATTATTCCTCAGAATGGTCAGCTGTGATTGTGGGCAATCCCAGTGGGTTAATTTATTTCGCAAAACACCCAAATAAGTCATTGATGCTCGAATGAGTTCATTTTTGAGCATGCGCTCCACTAATATCGATACATTTTCCCTGTCGCGCCATCTTTTAGTCAACCGAGTTCCGAAAATGGGTTCCATGCCTGGATAATAACACTACAAGCAGTCTGTCAGGAAGATTTTACTATGGTTTTTGCTGAGGAACAACATTCACTGTTATTGTGGATTTTTTTCTACATCACGATTAGGCCAAATGGAATCTTCCCACTCCTACGTACAAGATTTTCTGCGTGCGTTTGCTGTTTGAAATCCAAGAATTTTTTCGGCTACCCTTACCAATAATCTCCATCTCTAATTCTTCAAACATGAAAAGAAGTTACCATCGATCGTCCGTCAGTAATAAGTGTGTTTAGACAACCCAAAGATCGTATTCTTATTCTGAGTCTTGTGCAGATTATTCTTGGTTAATTATTAGACTAACAAATGAGGAACTTTCAATTCAGGATTAGATTGGTATCTTTGTGATACAAATATGACACTTTCTCAATTTTTTCCAACATATCTAACGTAACATAGAAAATATCAAAGCCTCAGATGGACGTCTGAAATATTTTGCATCCATCTCTATCAAAAATATCACCAGGTATTGATATAGAATTGTCTATACCTCTATCATTTGCCATTTAAAGAAATATTGATAATGAAACGGCAGGATCTCATAAAGAAAATGGTTTCATTAAAACTACTACTTAGCTGTGGTTTAATAATATAATTGATAATATTAATTGCATTCTGATGTGATAATAATATATTTCTATCAGATGATATGAATCCGGTAGAAACGAATCCTTGTTTTCTAATAGAGAACCAATTCGTTTTCAAACTTTATTGACCTATTATCAAACATATTTTGTTTTGTTGAGAGACTTTGAATTTTAATTTCCTTACTTTCTCGCCAACAGTCTCAAATCATCGAGAAGCACAAATTCCATTACAGTTTCAGTGTAGTATTTAGGTAGTTTAATCAGTCCAAAACGGATACAGCTCCACTTCGTGTGAGGAAGGTAACACAGAAAACGCCATGAATATTCAAACGGAGTCGGGAAGCCCAACCTTTTGATCTAGAAGTCAATTTGATATTTTGTTTTAATCGGATTTCATTAAGAGAAAGTTCAGTTTAGCACTCGACCTTCCCTAAGACAGATGGTAAAGGAATGAACCGCGTACGCCCGTCACCTTTTCAACGCTCCAGTTTAAATCCACCCACACCCTCTTTGTAGATTAACCGAGCGGAAAAAAATTAATAAAAAAGCTGAATTCCAAATCATTAATCAACATACACTGAAAAAACGGATGCAGATCAACTTTTTAGTTGTAAAGGCCAACGAGATCAAGTTTTGTTAATCTTCCAGCAAATCGTTTCGGTTCGAGCATAAAAATCGCATATCAGTAGCACTTTTTGATGCCGTTTATGGGTTTAAACTTGATGTTTACGACAAAAAAATTAATTATCATTTTAACCAGCCGGAAACATCTTGGTGACATGAGTGATATGCAGAAAATACTTGTTTTACGAGAAAATATAATTAGTGGATACAAAAAATGTATGTTCTATCTACCTTATATTTCAAGAACAGCTACTCATATTTGTAAGTAAATTCTCAATTATGGGTATTGGTGTTTCTAAATATTTTACTCAAAAGTTTGCTCATTAATAAATTCTTAATACCTTAATTAATAGATTCGAGAAAGCCTATTCTAGGTTCCAACTTGTGGAATCCTTGAAATTGTTTAAATTTGCTATTTGTAGTGCTCAGCAATGTGAATATGTGACAAAAACAGTGACGAACACATGCTCTAACAGTCTGTGCTGTGAATTCTCCAATCACCTTGGTAGTGGTGATTAGAGGGGAAGAAGGATAAAAACCGTCCAATCCTCTTCATTTCTCTATTGGTATCTTCATCAGGAGTCTAAAAAACAATATAAGTGATAAGAAAAAACAGCAATCGATTACTATTGTAATGATAACAAACACACTGTTAATTGCAATAATGTTAATTACTACTTAATAACCTAATAATGCTATAAATACTAATAATAATACTATATACTTCGTATAAGAAACGTAAAATAGTAAATTAAATACATATATATTCTAAAAAAAGTATAAATGTACGAACAAACAACGGGAATTTAACACCTAGTTGATCAATTTGTGATATTAAAAGAAAACAGCACTACCTATCAATATTTATCACAATGAATCTCCTAGAAAACCCTTAGTGCTGTAGGTATACCTCTTAAATACCCCTAATACTCAATTTTATATCTATCATATCACCTCACATTCAATATATTTTATTTATAGTGCAACCCAAATAACTGTTAAGTAGATGCAATAACTTATATTTATCTTCTAATAACCTAATTTTTTTACTACATCACACAGAAATGTCTAAACTCATCACCCAGGCAAAAGCAAGATGGAAGAACAGTAACAACAACAGTAACAGGAACAACTTTGCATTCTACTTTTTCAAGTCCTAGCCATTAGTGTTGTGTGTTGGCCCCATGTGCTATACCCTTTCATTTCAAATTTGTCATTAAATTATGAATGATCATCCTTAAATACATTCTTCAAGTAAATTCTACAACAACAACAATCATACCTAACATCCACAATGAAAAGGTGAGTAGGCTGATATTGAATAGTAGAGGTAGACAAAGAATACCTAACTAATCAACAATCCCACTCCTATCATTGGAATTTTACAGTATTATTACAGTATATCTCTCTCCAAGATTTCTAGTGTAGAATATGCTACCAGTACTTATTATGCAGTAATCAAGGGATAATGACGATCATTGTATCGTCAATTGTTTGTTAGTTTCAAGCAGTGTACCTAATTTTAAGCCTAAATTCATATTATAATACGACTAGTTGTCCCTTAACAACGTAAATAAACGATTCCTGCTGTTTCTCGCTTTTTAAAACCCTAATAAGACCATAGACCATAAGACAGAATGAAGAGAATCAGCCTTCCCTCAAACCCTCCTACGCTAACAGTCATGAAAAGGAACCATCAATGAATATTTTAAAGAATACTCAGAACATACCTCCCAACATCAATTAAGGAATTATCGATCCTAGACTTGTAAGTGGAAGATTATTGTGAAGGTCAATATAATTAACCATATGTACATATACATACGTATATGATAATGTTTTTACATTATTTAGATGCAGGGTTGAATTTGGTAAAGAGCAGCCTAATCCACAGGGAAGGCCGTTGACCACCTTTTGTCATTTTGAGTTCAAAGTTTGTTGTGGGACGGCATACTTGGGATCATTTTTTGTTTCGATTTCTCTAGAGCTACGGTTTTAATGCAGTATGCATTGTGAATACTTACACATAGTTTTTTTTTTTTTTTTTTTTCTTCAAATTTGCTGCATAGCATAAAATAAATTATTAGTAAAGATCGCTGTAGGTGCTACGTTGGGGTAACGTAGCACTTACCCATCTATTTATCCCTAATATTTTGAAAACCCTCAACGTCATTATGAAATGCGTGTTCATATGTCTAGAAGAAACGCAGGTAAATAACTTTAGTTAATCATAGAGGTCTGATCGTTATAAACTAGACAAGATCTCTTCTGTTCAAAGTCTCCTGCTGAGCATCTTAGGTTTCACACAAACCTGGCATTTACATCTTGTACCTGTAATAAACCAGAACGCGAAGGAATCTTGATTATTTTTTTGACTGGCCTTTTTTGAGTTGTGTTTCATACTTCTTGTACGAGTTTACGACTTTTCAAAACGGGATAACGCACTAAAGTCATAATGGGTGGTTTCATCCATACAAAGAGTAGTTATACTCATATTTGTACGGAATCGAAAGTGTTTCCGTAAGTGGCATTATTGGTTGTGAAAGGCTGTAGGTAGTTAGATCCTTGATTCAATACCAAAGCCTGTGTACGATTAGATCCCATTTAGATCAAAATAACGCGTATGTCCCTATTGAAACGGAGGAGAGAGCTATTTGATCGCGCAATCCTGCATTATTCAACACAATAATTGATATTGTGCGTGGCTCGTTGCAAACACCCAACTAAGCGTGACCGATGTAGTCTCCCAGCTAACATACAGATTGCAAGGCATTCAGGTTTCGAGAAATCTTTTCCTAAGGTTACCCAATCGCGTTCGAGACAATAACACTTTGGAAGGTTCCAGTGTCGTTTGCTCGAGAATAGGATTCTGAAAAGGTGCAAGTTGAGAGTTCGTGGTAGGTCGACCAAATGACTTTCCGACCGTTAAAGTCTCCTAGGACCGCGGGCAAAATCCGCATTGCAGATTATGCTTTTACGACTTAACCCGGCTATTATCCTGTAAGGGAAATACTCCATTAGAATTTATGAATGTTGAATCTTTTCGTCGTCGATAGAATCAAGGACGAGAGGCAGACAGATTCTTGGTGAGAGCGGAAAGAACAAAAAAACTGTATAAGAGAAAAACGTCATTCGCGGCATTCCAGAATATGGTGTGGGAGGTGGGGCCTTGAGAGGCACGGGTCTGATCCTAGAGTGGGTTCATCACTTCAGAAGGTGGTTGTAGGAGGTAGTTGAGGAAGTCGCGAATCAGCTGAGAGATGGAGGGGGGGCCCTTCTGTGTTTAGCGGCACGAGCTCGGGCTCTCGTAAATGGAGAGCACTTGAAAAAAGATACCTCAGGTGATTCCGATGACTTGGCATTCTGGTGAATCTGCATGGACCGCGAGATGTGTTCTTTTGGCCAATCGCGATGAACAGAGGCAACGTAAAAGTTTAAACTTGTACTCAACATAATTATATAACATCTGAACATCACAGTCCAATCCCAATGTACTTATTCAGCCAAATAAATAGCGATTTGCCGTACAACAACGATGAAGCTCTTGCAAAGAATCGAAATGACCATTTTTAAATTATTATCCATAAACATTTGGGATCTCTCTCTAATTAACCTAAAATTTTAACACCTTTTCCAACATATTGAAATGTTGTACGACCTAGTACACGTATCATCGACGTATTTATGGTAGCCTACAGGATAGGTTAAACACTTTTTCCCCTTTACGCATCTTGAAACGAAAACTGTAGCCGTCGAATGTTAAGAGGGTTATGGTTAAAATATCTAAAATGTTTTGGGTTCTTGGGGGTCGGTCAAATAATTTGACCAAAACGCACCATACATTGAACTCAGTGGCCGAGACAACCCCATGATTAATAATAACAATATTGAGTAATGATATTATTTTTATCATATACTATATTACTTGTTAATTACGAAAATTTGCTCAGTAATTTGGTGTACTACTTGAACTTTTTTGAAGTAGCAGTATTCAAATTTAATGAAAGAATACTATAAAAAAGGTTTTAAAAAAATAAAACTCAAGAAAATTCGCTCATGAAGTCATACTGGTCTTTTATCTGGTATCGGTTTTTCAGATTTCTGTATGTTATTTACTATTAGTAAACTCGAGTTCCCTCACTGCCGGAGTTTTAAAGTTCCTATTCAGCAGATCACAATTAAGTGAATATTCATTTATTTTCTCGATTCCACCAATCGATTTAGTTCTATATTTTCTATTTAAATCAACTAATGCACTGAAAGAAAACTCTGGGAAGGAAAATAGCCATTCAGTAATTATCCGAAATAGGATCCTTAATTTACATGTCTCGTGGGGACCAATTATACCCTCCCGGATGGGGAAAAAAAAGTGCCCGAGTTTTTTTCTTTTCGAGACCTCGCTCACCTTCGCGTCCCATTATTTAGCGTGTTTTGGTCAAACGGGCAACCTTTATAAGCCTCTATATTTTAATAAGAGGCCTTCAAAAGGCTAGCTCAACTTGCGAGAGAAAGGGCGCCAGCGGCAGTGAAATATCGTTGCTGTTAGGACCCCTTTTATCTTGCAGTTCAACACTTCGTATATATATTTGACAATGTTCGTACTGGTTTCATTTTGTTCAACGACAGCTGATTTTATTGGCGTATTCGGTTGGCTATAACAAATACCGAACATTGATCGTTTAAAACGCAGCGGTTGCTCAAAAGGTTTATTATTTCTGTCTCGGATATCCCTTCTACTCAGCACACTTGGCTATAATTTTATTAAATGAAGTCTTCTATACATTATCTAAATATAACTGCACAGGTGAAGACGCCTACCGAGGAGGAATTAATTACACATCTATACAAATGAAACAACTATACTTTACTAGCCCTTCTGTATTTAACAAGAGCTGATATCCAAGTACAATAGTAGGTACATCAGAATCCAAGTATATCGACATAGACATACCTCGGCACCCACCAATTGAAAATTAATGAGATGTAATAAATCACCTATCTACGCTTCACTAATCCATCCAGAGGCGACAAAAGTTATGATAAACTCAATTTTATGAAGTGAGAACTCCATTGTAATTATATCAACTAATACGATCGTCGTAGTTTATTATGCGAATTTTCAGTATGTTTCACGAGTTCCGATTCATTCTCAGGTTAATGGTGTTTTCCCCAACTTTTTGTAGAAAAGGGGGTGTTACAGCCGTCGGCGCGGTGGCACTTGGGGGTAGGGATGCATTTTCTTTGCGTTTCAGAGGGTGTAGAACACGTTTGCAATACCTAGTCATTCATTTTCAGATTTCTTCATACATATATTTATATATTTATAGACAAAATTTTGTGCTCACTTCTCCTCCGAAAAGCTGCCCATGGTCGGTACCGATCCCAGTCCCCCTAATTACGCTACCTCTAACCTATAAAATTTACTCTTATCGTACCATGAATAAAGGATACTCACAATCTTTGGAATACATTCAACTTGCGACAAATCTACACATTTTTATCTTGCCGATCAATATGACCATCCTCCTAATATCCTTTCTAGATGGGCCATATATTTCATCCATTTGCAAGAAGTCAAAGAAATGATCAAACTCAAAAATCGTGGTTTCACTTTGTATTGTCTTCTTCTGGGTTTAGGTTATGCTAGACGTTCAGTCCTTGAAGAGAAACATTTTGGAAATCGATAGTATTTCTATTATAATCCTATAGGTAGGTACATGTATCAGCTTGTGAGTATCATCGCACAAGTCACTGATGCTGAATACGACTGCAATGGAAATGAAGGACGTCGCAAATCGAACCCAACGGAAAGATCGTAAAGTCGAAAAATTATTGGCGAGTTCTTCTCTGTTTCGCATTGTTTGTTGTTACGAGGAGCGTAATTGCCGAAGAAATCCTCCGGAGACCGCTTGGAGGCATTTCGAAAGGCGGAAGACGACGAAGAGGTTTTATGCAGCAGTTATATGAGAAGCAACTACTGCCCAGGCCTGGAGTCGCCGCCATAATGAGAACAATTCTTAGGCCGTTAGCGGGTGATATACTATGTGCGCGGATGGTAACAGTTGTTGGGAGAAGGGTGTTTCCTTTCATTAAGAAATTGTGCGGCAGTGGTGAGGTCTCAAAAACGCGTAAATAACGAGACGAGGGCCTGGGGCGGTTCAAATCAGAGGGTTTTCAAGGGATTGTTAGGTATAGTATGATGGATACCCGCAAACTGGTACTGGTTTGGCGAATTCTCTTAGAACATGTCCCTACAAAGAATCATGTTGGACTGAAACCACCAACATTATTGACTTTGAGTGTTACGCATTTCGACTTAAGGCATATCCCGAGAGTATTAATTTTGAGTTACTGTTAATTTTGTGAAACTCAATTGCGTAGAATCCAATAGTCTTGTTTTGAAAAAAAAAAAAAAAATCGTTAGCTTGTTACTGTCAATTTTTTGTTGTTTTACAAGAAATCAAATCATTGATTGGGATGTTTTACCCAATGGTGGCGTTTCGGTAAGACCTAGATTTACTCGTTTACTTCAACTCGTTTTTAAACTATGGCCAATTCTTGAAATGCATTTCAAATCACAAAATTTGTGTAGTACCTAATAGCAATATCGATGTGATTGGTAATAGGAAAATGATTATTAGTAATTAAATGTATCTATCTTTTCAATGCATTTTATTATAGGCAAACAGTGGAAGAATTGTCCACTCTCCTTCTTATCCAATGGAAAGTTCTATAGGTCCACCAATCCTGATGGTTTCAAACATTTCACCCACATTCTCCTTGCTCTAAGCCCAAATGACGACGATGATAACGGATACATGATGAATGGTGATGCCACATTCAAACTGAAGCTTTCTATGATTCGCCATCATGGACAATTCCAATAGTCTTGCAAAACCGGCTCACCGCACCAAATGATGTCTTGAAGGTATCTTCATACGGCTGGCTCCTGGAAATCCAGAACTGTATGCACCTGAAATTAAAATTTCGGTGTAAAAATGGTTGAGTCATCCATTGGAAGAAGGTGATTTGTCGTTTACAGTAGGATGTTGCCCATTCTTGTTCAATTCTGCTGGTTTTAACCATTTTCCCCATATTTATCTTGCTCTTAACTCAGATGACGGATGACGACGGGTGAAGCCATATTCAACCCGAAGCATTCCATGATTCTCCATCGCTAACACTCTCCGATATAGTCATGCATGATTTCAATGCCCCTGCGAAATTGGCTCACCGCGCCAAATGGCTCACCGCTCTGAGTCATTGAGCTACCGTGACAAATTGCCCGTACCTACAGCCAACTCTTGGCACAGAAAGGACCTTTAAAACAAAGAAAACGGCTCCATACATTTCATCTCTACGAAGGGGCGGCTTGCAATTAAACCCGTTCAAAACGGAGCTGAGCTCAATTTTCCGTTTTTCTTCGCGGTATAATGCGAACTTACTCCCATCTCCCGCTCTTCGGCTGCATCGATTTCCATTACGGGACTAAAGTTCAACAAATGCAAATTCGACTCCCTATGGTTGGAAAGGAGGGGGAGAAACTTCCGACCTTGCACTTTGTAAAGATCTGGAAGTGAAACATCAAACGTCACTTCGGAATGTCTGATGCGCGTGTTATACAACATTATTTCCGCTCTCCAGCTGAGTTCACACGTTTCTTTCTCTCCGTGACATTTTTGAAATTATATTTAAAAAAAAAAAAAAGTTGATTCCTACCTGAAATAAATCGGTGTTTCAACCTTGGCCTTTTGCGGTGAGCTCTAACAATCGCTCCAATATACCTACACGTATTTTCTTGTAATGTCACACTGCATCCGTAATATACTCGTAATTTGATTCATAAAATATGTATGCCGTTCTAAATTTTTAAACTATCAATTTATTCAATATTTAACGGTTAAGTCATCATTAGTAATTGAATACGGCAGAAGAAAATCCAGCTTATCTGATAGTCACAGGTAAAAGTATACCCGAATCATATTGGCCAGAAGAATTGCAGAGTGATCACCTGATAACCAATAAAACACACACAAAAAGAAGAGAACTCAACCTTTAGTGAATATAACATTTGAAAGGAGGTAGAGGAATGAAAGCCGTTGAAGGTATGATCAATTAATTTTAAAAAATTGAACGGAATGAATTAATGGAAATACTCTTGACAATTACGAGACTTTTCAGTGTTGACAATTCCGAATTCTTTGTGAAAATCCAACATTTCGGCCTTTGCACGAAAGTGGATCAATCCTGGAATTTTACAAACCGTAGAGTTATTAGCTTATACAGTTTGTTTCAAGACATCTACAGCCTCTAGTATAATTTGAAACCATATGCCCACTAGGCATATACCGGGCAATGCCTTAGTCCCTAATCCTTTATGGATTCATTAGATTAGGATTCATTCATCCTTGGTATGTATAAAATCGGGCCGTTCTGTTAACTCTTCGTAAAATCAGAGTGATAATTTTCCATTTCTACTACACCGTTATTAATCCCTGGTAATCTATAAGGTGTTCCTATTTCAACCTGCACCGCGGACAATTAATTTATGGAGGTAATCATTGAAAAATCTTGTTAGCACTCGCCCGGAGATGTCTACCCTCCGGCGATCGGCAGCAAATTAATTTTGTTGAGGCCTTCTATGGAAGTTCGTTGAGTCTTGGTTCAATTTTAATTATAAATTCTTCAGTCTGTCATAAAGTATTGAAGTTCTGCACACATTTACGTTTCATTAAAATAACATCCCAGCTACTGATTCAGTTTTTTCTTCATTAAAGTGTTCTTTGTAAGTCATAACTCAAGTTCGAAATGTTAAGCTCCAGTTCTATTCGTCTCGTTCAGATTCTTCTACATCATCAAGATCTCCGGTCATTAGAGATTTCATCCCACCTGAGAAACAGCTGTGATAATATCAATATGATGTCCTGGCCAAAGGTTTTTTAAATTACCTATTATTATTACCCCCATATGACCATTCACCTGCTGCCTCATCTCTGTCCATTACTAAATTCATAATGGCTAACATAATTCGAGAATGTTGTTGAAGTGAGTCGAATTAAAATCATAATCTCGGTCGCATGTGAGCAGAGTCTTTAATGAAGTTATCGGATTGATTCTGTTAACGTAGATCTCGAGATCCGATAGTGAGTTACTTTCTCAGATTCAAAAGATTATAGTCTTCGAACACATGTACATGGATAAATAGATAATCGATAATAGATTATACAGATAATGGATAATACATGTATGTGAACGTGTATCTATACAGCTATTTAACAGTAAACATTACTAGCATTACAACAATGCTACAGATAATACAATACAAGAACAACTAACATAGTAACAAGCGAGAAGCTTGCACTCAGTGCATTCTCTGATGATCTCTAAAAAAATACTTCTCAACAAGCTTCGTAATTGGTTATCGAGAAGCTTCATGACTTAAGGAGACTCTTTAAACCCTCTTTGAAAAAGTAAAAAAAAAAAAGTAAAGTAAAAAAACCATTGCAGGTTGGGGATTTTCGTCCGACTGCCACGGGCGTCGCGGACTTCATCTGATGATGTCCTCTAAATGGATGATCCGGAATTTGATCTGATGATTTCGCTTGAGGCCACTCATTGCTTAGCCCCCCTTGAGTGGAGAGGGGTTCGCCGTAAAGAAGCGTGTAACAACGAGAGGTGATGGAAGAGATGGAAAAACTAAAAACAAATGCAACTTATACCCCATTCACTCTGCCACCCCCTACGCTCTGCCCCCCTGCACCCCTCCCCAGCAACCCCCCCCCCTTGCTTTATGAAAGCCCTGGGATGAGAGGCGATTAACCTGCTACACCCAGAGGTTATCCTGTTGGTTGAATAAACCGTCAGGAATATCCCTAGATGCAGCATATTCAAGAATCGAGAAGGAGGAACTACTCCTATCCATCATACGCGTGATAATTACTTGGACGTGAGACCTTTACCTGAGCGGTCACCCATCCAAGTACTAACCTCGCGACCTAACTTCACTAAAACCCTCTTGAATTGACCTGTCAGCATTTTTCATTGCATCTGGCCAAGCGTTTTCACATTTAATACTGAGTTAGGAAAAAATATCCTAAATCTAAAATTGCAGGATTTACTTCGCCCCACCAGTGCCTACCTACTAAATAAATTTATTATTAGGGGCAGCAGACGAATCTCAGGTATTAGGTAAGCATTTCATCTGAAGGCAGCCAAGCAATTGTACGTTCATAAGTAAGCATGACTACTTGGTGACTACTCAGTATTGATGAATCGCTTATTGCTACTGATAAAGACTTGTTGTTTCCATGAGGACAGGCTTTATAGAAAAAGCCTGGAGGGACCTTATTTACTGATTCGTTGAACTGGAATCTGCATGCAATAACCCATTCCGAATTTGACAGACATGATAGCTGTCATGATGCACATCATAGTGTTAAAATACTTTGATTCTGTTATAGAAAAAAAAAAACAGGAACTTGGATGACATGGCCATTCAATTATCACTTGATAGCATAACCCAGTAAGACGTCATACGAGCTGACAAAATGCTCTGTGATTTGAAATAATGAACCGTCTTCTGAACTTTGGTCTGATGATGAATGTGGACTCTTCTATAAGGCAGTCGTTTCATGCTTGGCAGAAACACAATATTCTGCGACCGCGTCAATAAATTTTTCGGCCTCCCAACGCGAATCCCCAATTACGGCTCCCCTATTGAAGAGAGTAATTAATTTGTGACCCGCCATTATCGGCTGGAAGCTCCGCCAAGGCGAATGAAGTAGCTTGGAAACCTCCCAGGAATGCGTAAATCACTGAGATGGCACGTCTAGGATCTTTCTGGAAGCCTTGGCGTAACTTACGGGCACCATCTTCCAACTATAACGATCTTCCCGGTCTAAGAACCCAATCGCATCGAGCTCACGGACCCTACGGATCCATCTCGCCAAAACCAATTAAAAGGTAAAAACTTTGATATATACCAGTTCTTTCTCTCTCCCCCTTCCACCCGGTTAATGATAAATTTCATATAATTCACGGTAGCTTCGCCTTTCATCCAAAGAATGAAAACCGACCAATTATTCTCGAGACATAAATCATCCCATGGACGGCCTGGGATGAGGGTAAAATCCCCTCCGAACTCCAATTACAAACTGATGGTTTTCCAAGCCATTCTTGTAATAATGTTTTGAAACGGTTCTGTAGCTTTGCCCCCGAGGGACTTACGGAAGCGGAGGTGGCTGTTATATAAATCGAATTAAAGCCGCAACCCTCTCAGGATTGTACTTTTACAACAACGTTTTGATTATTGAAGCGGCAAACGTCGATAATGCCCTTATACCACCATTTGTGGAGGAGTTCCATATTCAAAAGCGCTTATAAGTTTCAGCTCTGTTTCTATTGACATCTGGGTTCAATACAAGCAACCATATCGGCCAGAGTCTTGGGATCGGTATCATTTATCCTTTATTTACTTATTATTCAAGGATTTTTTTCCATCACAGCTTGATGCCCTTGAGCTGGTACGCGATGTTTAATTGTAACTATTGAGAGATTTGCTTAATTAAAATTTTATTCTGCCAGAACGAAATCCCTCAGCCATTCAACTTTGAACATTTGTGCGTACTAAAAGAATCTGTTCCCGGGCAACCCGATGAAAAACTTGAGACATTTGAAATCAATATCACGTAGGCTGTAATCACTACTACGAGTTGATCACATTTACCTACTCATACGATTCTTTAGGTGATAAAATTCTTGTAGGTAAATCCCAAAAACCAACTTCGTTCTCCGCATAGAAATTAAAAACACTAGCTACATAATTTTTTCATTGGAGATAGAGACCAACTTCTTTGATCGCAAAAGAGTTTAATGACCATTAACTCAGGGAATTTGAGTTGGAAGTATTCTAAAAGTATTTTAATGTTTCAGAGATTGCGTTATGAATTTCATTCAAAGGACCGAAGATCACCATTATTTACTAATTAATTTCTTTCGACACATTCACCTCAAAGAGAGAATTGCATTTTTCGCATTTACTGCTTCCTGACTTGTACAGTCAAGGAGAATTCGCCGGTGGCATTTGATCGAGTGCACGCGCCGCCATAACACATACTCCCACTGCTGCAATCAGCATATATTTATCGTCCGCCACACGTGAAACAATTATCGGTTTTCATTGTTAAAAAGGCCTGTCTACGCTCGCATTTCATTTCGTGAAAGTTGCCCGCCGACCCCGATGGGGGCGCTAACTCACCTTAAATTGTTAACGTGATTAGGTCGCTGCGGACGGCGTCCTTCGATTTTCTTTGTTACCCTACCGCCCAGAGTTGTGCTCTACTATTGTGCAACTTTCAGCGGTCTCCTTTTGTTCCTCGGTTCCACTACAGTTATATTTCAACCCCCTTACAAAACCCCCACCTCCGCCGGACAGGTTTCATTACGTTCGACGGACGCACTTAAATTAAAAATCAATAGAGTTCCATTGCTCTAATGTTTCCCCTTTTTTTCACTCTGTTCCTCATTTCAAATCTATAGGAGTTCTTCCAATTACCGAGGAACGCGTGAAAGTCGCTAAATCAGCTTGGTTTCTACTTTTTTCTTATCTTTATTTATTTTTTCCCATGTTCACCCGTTTCTTTGAGTTTATGGCCGACTCGTTTCGTATAAGCTAATGCGTATCGCTAGCTGACTGCGAATCAGTCCAGGTTACCTTCTTCAAAGTCCCATCTCGTGCTTGGATTTCTCTCGTTCACCTCATTGATTGCTTCCGATGCCATTTCAACAAATAAAAACTGTTCCTAATAGGCATTTTTACCTCGTGCTTACCTCGAAACATTGCCTCCGCACATTACTACATCCCGTGCCACAACTTCACTCCATTTAAAACAATTGTTGGCATTGAACACGTATAGTGCAACAAAATGCTAAAACGAGATAACCTAAATGCTTTTTATTCATGTATGAACTAGTAAGTTAAAGGCCGTTTGGTTTCTCAACACAGACTTACATGAAAATCATCCTGTGTTTATATTCACGTAAAGCCAAGCCAAGTCCCATGAAACTATCTACTTTACTTAATACAGACATTGAACGCATAAATGGCTTTCTCCCTCTTCTCAAGAGTCTTTCGCTTCGAAAGGTCTTCTGAATCGATCGATTGGAAAGGTTTCGTCCATTGTCCTAATTCATTGGGGGAGGTTCCTTCTATCAAAACCTACCTCATATGGTTTGACACTGTGTCTCAGAAACAAGCACCATCAATAAATTGCGTATTGGCAACGTGTATCTTACTGAATTTCAAACCAGGGTTGCACTATTTAAAGGTCGAACAATAACTTAAATTTATTAAAACCATTCACAAATTTTGGAGTACAGCACATTAGAGTTAAAAAGTCGAATTGCATATGTTGGAAACCTTCCTTGCACAGTTTTTCAAGTCTTTCAATATTCAGATCTACTTGGTATATCCATATTAAAAAATATGATATGATATGATATGATATGATGTGATATGATATGATGTGATATGATGTGATGTGATGTGATGTGATGTGATGTGATGTGATGTGATATGATATATGATATGATATGATATGATATGATATGATATGATATGATATGATATGATATGATATGATATGATATGATCTCTATCGAATGTAAAAGTACAAAATTCTCTCCAAAACACTGAACTGACTTACGGACGAGGCAAAACCATTTTGCATTTCAGCAAAACCATTTTGCATTTCATGTCTCTTATGTGCGGCAAAATCCGTATAGTTCAAGATTATGGGCTTAATTGTTATCTTAATTATTTATTGATATACAAAAACAATGTTCAAATACGATGCTACCTCTTAAAATGTCTTCAGTGACTCACATCTGAAGACTCAATCTTTTTTACTGACCTGTTTTTGAAATGGACAAACATTGTTTAATAGCATTTTTAATGTCGATTATTGTTGTTATTTTATGTTGTCAATGTTGTTTTTTTCTCCATTTTAATATTTAACAAGTTGGTCTTAGTTTGGTCACCATCAACTATAAAACGAAACCAATTTGATTTGTTCTCATTCTTCTGGAGTGGAAGTGATTACTTGGAGAAATGGACATCCAGTAAGCTTTTGCGGTTATTATGGTCGAATTTTAGCAATACTGATCTTGTATATAGCTACTTCCTTTGCACATGTTGCTCTGTAAAAGGAAGCAAAATATTTCGGCTTTACCTTATTATCAGATATGTAGGTAGCCTCGTAACTCTCACCTAGCATATACTTGTTCTATTCAATGACGTCTTCGGTGATACGCTTCTATTCTGGAAGTCCTACACTTCAGAATTGAATCTACCCATTTTCACACTACTTTTGTTCCATTTCTGTTGGATTTGTTACTAACCTAGTCTTCCCTGTTTCTTTGTTGCAGGTGAAAAACCCTACAAATGCCAGTGGGTCGAGTGCGAGTGGAGGTTCGCCCGTTCGGACGAGCTGACGCGCCACTATCGCAAGCACACTGGCGCCAAACCCTTCAAGTGTCAGATCTGCGAACGAAGCTTCGCTCGCTCCGATCACCTCGCCCTTCACATGAAGCGCCACCTCCCCAAAGCTGCGCCCAAGTGACGAGGGGACAAACTCAAAAAAACGTTCGACGAGGTTAATATTTTTTTAAACAAGTTTTTGAAACGAAAAAGTATGGTAATTATTAAGAAACGGGCGACAAATACTTAAATAGGTACCTAGTTTACACTCGCGATTGTGTTCGTTTCCAAACCATGGATGACGTTCTTTGAAATGAGTTAAATTCCAACGTGAACCACCAAATGGAGGATTGTTGAAATCGAGTCTTGAAATAAGAAACAACAATTAAAATGTAATAAACGATTTCTAATCTTTAAATATTACTAATCAACTGTACTATTAACAAGGTAATGAAAAATGTGCATGTGAATATATTTCGTGCATATTCAAAGATGAGATTTACTGATTCAATTGTATATTGGGGAAGGGGGGGGGTGTCTATTGTCTATACACATTTCTTTTTCAACGCTCTTTATATTCAAAAGATGTATAGCTTTTACGAATTGAATTCGTTCTTTTACGAATTGAGTTCGTCCTTTTACAAATTAAATTCGTTGTTTTACAAATTTGTCCTTTACAAACGCATTCATCTTTCATACAGAACGTCAAAATCTTGAATGTAACCAGACTAAATAACCCGATACCTTTTCTTGAAGAATATTATTGGACATATTATTCTTGGAGAACCGGGCTGAATTTTCATTTTTTATATGCCTACCAGAAAAAAATACTTAAATGAATGATTTTTTAACAACAATCGAATACGTCAATGCGAATGAATTATATATCCTCTGTCCTCTGTTATCTCGGCCAGAAGATCATTTCCGACCACCATAACTGTTTGTGCATCATATCTTGATAACCTTGCTAATAAGTTCCCTTTGGTTGAAGCCCTTAGAGAAATTCTACTGCAACCATAAAATACAAAGAGAAGCATGAAAAACCATAGAAAACTAATAGCAACATATTTAAACTTATTTAGTTTCAGCTCTTTTATTTAGAGTTGCCAACTTCGAAAAAAGTGAATCCTCAGGATGTGTGACTTCACTAACACATCGAATCAATTACATTTGCCATTACCACTTGTTTGGTCAAAACCGCGAATTCATATTAAACTAAAGTAGGTACTTATCAAATTCTAATTTCAACGACACCCGCTTTCAGCAAACATTTAGCCATCGTGTTAATGAAATATTTAATCATCACTCTTTCGTAATTTTTCTTTATAAAAGAATAAACTTAGAGAAGTACGACGAGATATTCGTGCTTTGGGATATTTAATTTGTCAATATCGTTGTTTCTTCCTGATAATTATGATTTCCACTTTTCTCCATTAAGGTGCGTCATCAACCGGGAATGAACAGTCATCTATGGTTAAATTAATTATTATATTGAAAGAGATGACCTCTCATGATCTCCGGCACCTTATTTGTTTCGTTTATTTCATTATATTTTTTGTTACTTTTTTTATCATTCTACATTTCAACTCGGAAATCGAGCGAATAACCCTTGAATTCTTGCCAAAGTGCCACTTACATCAAGAAATTAACTCGTCTCTTCAACGAGCGTACCTACTCTGAGGGAACAAAATCATAAATGTTTCGATAGAGAATTTGTTGTTAGTGATAAGAGGTTGTGACTTACACTGTTTATCAAACAAATCAATCTTTATACCTGATATTGTATAAAATTGTAAATAACAGAAGAAATTATTTAAATTGTAATTTTACTTAGTATATAACGTTTGTTTTTACTGTATTGACTAAAAGATTAGGGCACTATTTTTTGACGTTTTTGTAGATACTTTTTCACTTTATTTAAAAAAAATAAATGAATGAATTTTGTATAGTGTTAACTCAAATTTTGTTGTAAAAATTGGAAGAAATGTTATTAGATTTTAAGTTTGTGGTCGGTGCACTCCCTAATCGATTGTCTCAGTGTTCAATTTCCATACCAGTGAATTGATTATTGTATTTATTAAAACGCGCCACCTACCGTTGCGTAGCTTTAAGTTCTATTGGATAACTAGATAAATTTTAGCACTAACAATGACAGTCCAAATATAACCAAAATAAACGGAAGTACAGCTCGTTTTTCCGTGGTTTTCGAACAAAACTAAGACTAAATTTGTTTTAAAAGCAATTTCAAAGGTTTATGTTAACATCTTACAATCTACAATAAAATACCAACTTCAAAATATTGAATTGAGTTTTTGCGCTTCAAATTATTATTCTAATTTTATTACTTTTCCTTTTGCCACACTACCAGATCATTCTAGCGAACATCTTTACCTACCTCTCCAGCGTTGAGCTAATTATTGAATTTTTATCAGATTTATAAAATTGGGAACCTATAACAAAATGTATGCATATCGTCTTGGTATGTTTTCCGTTTTATGGAACTAATTTAGTTTTATTTCTGTCATAAGTAGTAAGGTGTTTTTCTGCACCTTGAAGAGTTTATTATTTTCAAATATTATGAGCGTAGTGCGTCAATGCCATTGCTGCCTATTATTATGTTGTGATTATACGTAAGTAGGAAGGAGAGCACATTCACGAAGGATATAACTAATTTCTAATATCTGACACTACAGGTTACTGGGGGAAAATATTATTCATGTTTTCCCTCCTTATTGAAGATTTATTACTACATAAACGAAGGATTTGAGAATAAACATATAAAACTGAGCAGTTTTACAAACACTAAAATATTAAAGGATTACGTTAATGCCGATTCATTGCAAAGGATTACCAGTGTATAATAACTGAAAATAGATAAAACATTGATAATAATTCTCACAATAAAACTCTGAAAATTGCATTATCATCGGAGAACTAGTTACTTTTGCACATTGGAGGAACGAACAGGGCGGATCTTGAATGTAATTTTACGACTCAAATTGCATTATCTTTCATAGACTTTTTCCAAAATCAATTCTGAATTATGAATACCAGGTACTGCAAAACGTATTTTCATTTCAGTCAAATCTCGATAACTCGTACCATTACGAACCAAGAAAATTTTTCAACAAATGATTAAAGAGATGGAAAGATTTATGAAAAACAGAGTTAGTACACGAAAAACAAACGAGTTGAAGATTCTAGAAGCACAGCGTCTGCAACTTTGAGTTACTTGTGACTCGACCTTCATAAAAATGTTTCGAAATTTCCATTTTGATTTGAGCTGTAAGAAATATTCTCATGGGCCAGCTAAAATGCTTAGCGTTCTGGAGGTTTTACATTTAATCGGAGTTCGACTTATCTGGGTTCTCCCGTACTTTCAGATGGCAGCAGATTCCATTTTAAAGATTTTGAAATCAAGCAAACTTGTCTCAAAAATGCAGTTAGTGGAAATCTGCAGAAATAGTAATTTGCTTTAGCCACTAAAATGTTTGTTTGCAATAATTACTACTATAGAGTTGGTGTCGTCATTACTAATTCCTGTGCTTAAAATCTTGTATTTAATAGTCTTATGTATGTAATCTTAGAATGTTGGGAGTCATTCTAGTAGGGTGGTATGGCGGTGCAATACGCAGAAACAGCAATCTACCCACACCACTTGAACAGTGCATTGTAGCTAAATCGGCAAGAATGTTGCAAATCACGAATTACTTTTTATAACCTACTTGTTATTTTTCACCATTTTAGCAAGAAATGTCTTCATTACCACACTTGACAGGAGAGCTTCTTCCTAGGAGTCCAATGTCGTATTTTTTTGCAAGAACTACAAAAAATTAAAATAAAAAAACCAACTAGTTATCGTAGAAGAGGGCGGTTGATGTCACAAATCCTTAGAATGAAACCTATTTTCATTCAAAGCAAAAACCATAGTATTTCCTCAATATAGACGGACGTCCAAAATATAAAGCAAGCACGTATGTATCCCGCGTTTCTGTTGGAGTCGCTCTAAAGACTTCTAGTACACCTTCTGATGTTGTAACAACTGAGATATTTTTCCAACATCACCAATCTGGAAGACGCAGTTTCCCACACTGTCACTCGAACTTAGCAAGCCTCATATTCCAAGTTCATCCAGTTCCAGCTGAAATCTTACTGTGAGATAAAACTAGCTCTGCAAATCACTTATCCCGCTGCTGTGGACGCTCTGCATCATTGAAATTAATGGAACGGTCATCTGATTTTCATCTTAATGGCCAATCGCGTTTTCCCGGCCGCTTCTACTTTGAATATTAATTGCTTTTACTGTCCGCGTGTTTGAAGTTTCTGGTAGCTATAAGTTATTGTCTACCTCACATTACAGCTATGAATCCCCAGTCTATAAAGTCCTTGAACATAGTAGGTACAGTAAAATTGTTCACCAAGAAAATGCAATCAATTACTGTTAGGCAATAGGAATCTATGAATAAAACTGTTAGGCAATAGGAATCTATGAATAAAATACTACAAACAAATAATTTTGCTGAAGTTTACATGTAAACATATGTATATTAAGAGGCCGATGAATATGTAACGAAACATCAAATCGATTTCCTGATGTTATCGAAACATTACTGTTGGAGTTCAACGTTTATGAGAATTAAGAGATTCGATTCAGTGTTATACACAGAATAGTTGAAGGCGTCATAACCTGATTTGCTGTGCATTCCTTTAAGATGATGGAGAGAGAATTTCGCCTCACACCTACCCTGTTTGAGTGAGTGCAGTTTTGATATGTGTACGCATGACGAGGTGAACCGAAAAGTGGGTACTTACAAAAAAAAAGGTTATTTCATGAATAAAATATACATAACTCAAACCTATGTTGATGTTTACTGGCGTTCATATATTCCTAACATTAAATCAGTTATAATTTGCCAATCAAATCTCGCGATTTTTTAAACATGTGGATGTAATATCTTGCTCTCCTGATATTGATGTGTAGCAACTATATTGATAAGCGTATTATTCAAATCGAAATATTGTTCATTTAATTCGTTGTATGCCCTCATATTTTCTTATTCCTCAAAATTACATTCAAGTCCCCAACTTGCCTACCTTGTACCTTCCTATGAGAATTAGTAATTCAAAATCTTATACTCGTACAACTGCCATTCATCAAAAAAGTCATTAGAGACAGATCATAAGAGATCTGTCAGATTATAATTGTTAAACCTAAAGCAGCATAAAACCTAACAAATACCTAATAAAATGTTAACCCACAGTTTTCATTGTCTAGTTCTGCTGAACAGAACGATTGAAATATTCTATTCAATGACTTTTCGATGCCGACTCGGCCCATTTTCATTTCATGGGCTTACCAGGCATCACCCACCACATTTTTTCGCCAATTTACACCTCAATCCTTTACCCTTTTTTAATCAAATTTTGAAATTGCTTCTGACGCCGAGATTTGTTGGCAGGGTATTGTTTATATATGTAGTACCAAATGGATGTAAAATATTAAATAAATAGATTATTACTGTTACTCTTCATTATCATTGTAACATTGAGTTTTCAAAATTGTTCCGATAACAATTTTATCATCTTTAATCATGAATTGTATTAGTTGATCACTTGATTTATGTTATCCAATCACTTCAAAGGGATCACAAAAGAACTATTCAATATTGATTGTAAAATCATATTCAGTATCCTACTTATTATTTTAGCTCTTCTTTTTATTGCAAATTTAGGTACCTTATAAAAGTATTAAGGAATTTCTGAGCGTCCTCAAAGCTAGGTAAGAAAAGTTTTAGTTTTGTTCGTCGTGCCTTCTAAGGGAACTTCCAATAAAAGCATCCTCAAAGACTGTGATTTACTTGAAATCAAAAACTGTATACGAAATCATCAAACTTAAGAAAATCGTATTTTAACTAATTTTTGTTGTATTCTTACTACGTTTTTGACATTACTGTTGAACTACTTTAATAGATTTTAATGACGCGTTGTTTCAACCAGTTATTGTTGCTGACTTCGTGAGTGTTACTTAAGATTAGTACCTATATATTTTTGTTAAGGAGTGCCCAAACGACTCTCTAGTTGATATGAAATGAATCCCGTGCCTTCTCAACGTGCCTTATATTAAAGCCCTTTGGGGTACTAACTTGAATTTTTATTTGTACATAGACATGACGAAATGGGTTTATATAGAAATTTATGGAAACAAAATGTATAAGAGTGTATTTTTGAATGTATATTGTTACATTGTTTTATAACACTATTGTATAAATACAAGTTACCAATGTTTTTGGAAAATAAGACGATGAAATTTTTGTCATCCTATCTCCTCTCTGATTTCTAGTTTAGGTGCACCCAATACCACCCGATTCGATCATTCCTGTTTCGCTTGTAATCTGCAGTTCATCGGTAGATTCAAAGGAAGAAAGTTCTAGTTATGCAAAGCCATTCATCGTATGAGCAAATTTTCGCAAATTATTTTGTTATATTAGGTGCGCAACGTAGTTTTGAAATTTGAGCACTGAGTGTTAAGAAAATGTTAACTACCAATTTCATGGCAAAATATTTCGTTCTAAATAACATTCTACAAATCAAAAATAAATTTGGATTTTTAGCATAATTTTAGCATAAATATCAAAATAGCATAAATATTTTTTCGGCATAATTTTGTGCATAAATTTTTTAATGTTCTGGTTTATTGTTGATAAAAATTCTTTTGACAAAAATTCTGATTAAAAATTTTTTTCACCATTTTTGGCCATTTTAAATTATTTCTTTAGCTCATTTGGAAAGCTTGATTTTTCGCACAAGAACGGAATTATAATCTCAATCATAACGAGAGTTATCGTCTGGAACGACACGCACGTATTTATCTAAAGATACATAAATAGCTACATATGAAAAAGCGCAAACTTCAGGAATCGTTTCAGATTGCCTCAAAACAGATTTCAGTGCAGAAAATGTTCAAAACTTTTTATTTTAAAGCGCATGATAGCATGGACGGTGTAATCGTGATGCATTTTATGAATGGCCTTAGAGATTTTAAACTTGGAGAACGGATTATGAATTTGTGTCCACAAACAAGGAGAGTTTACAAGCACCTCAACAGTAGCTTCATTACGTTGTGAGACAGGCCTAGGTGGAATAAGATGACATACAGCATCCATTCAAAGGGCAACTGTTAATGCTTCTCTCATTGTTTGTGGACAAATTCATAATCCATTCTAAGTTTAAGATCTCTAAGGCCATTCATAAAATGCATCACGATTACACGATCCATGCTTCCATGCGCTTTTGGCCAAGCTTTTCTCCCTAGCTCCTGCATCTCATGATGATCCTGTGCAAGTTTCTTACATGTGATAGTTTCTGTGCAAGTGGAATAGTTCAACAGAACATTAGTAGACATGTTGGCCAAGGCTATGGGTCAGAGCCAGTATCATTGGGATACGAGATTGCCTTTTGTCTTGCTAGCTTTTCGAGGTACGGAACATTCATCGATTGGGTTTTCTCCACCGAAAATGGCACTGGGAAGGGAGCTTCTTCCACCCAACCAGCTTCTCACTCCCCGAGCTCTAGGAGCAGATGAAACAGATTCACGAACTTGCTCGACAAAGATTGATAAGAGCAGGGGAAGAAAATAAAAAGAAGATATGACATTCGAGCAAGAACACCTAGTTTTCTCGTTGGACAGGAAGTTTAGGTTAGTCCAAAACTGCAGAGTGATTGGGTAGGTCCGTGCAAGGTTGTCATGAAGATTTCAGATGTACTTTTTCAGATCAAGACCCCCACTCGGAAGATTCAGAAAGTTCACGCGGATAAATTACTCAATACACTAGACTGCCTGAAGGACCACCAGAGGGGAAAGAGGATGGTGTAATGAGCTGCAGTGTTCGTTATAATCGTTGAACATGTGATGTTTAGTTACCAAACTAGTTTATGTGTTGTTCTGATAAAAATAGAAGAGTTCTGAGCTTTGAGTTCAATTACTCCCCAAACCGATTAGTTTAGTTGTGTGAAGTTCAGTAAAATATATATAATTTTTTTCTGGGACTCTTCCTCTCTTACTCTTTGTTCATTGTATTCTAATTGTAGGCTTTTTCACTTCATTTAATTTATAAAGGGTTGCTTAGTCCCGTGTAATCTAAAATAAATAAATAAATAACATAAAATATGACCTAACAATGTCATCTCTTCCACAGCAAGAGGGTATGTTTAAACCAAGATGGTTAGCTCCTTTTTTCTAATATCTAAACACAGGTTTCAAATCAAGTTGTTGGAAGAGGCTGACTTTGATGCACTCTGCGCCCTACAGCTGAATAAATTACATCAGTCATAAGGATTATATGTACCCAATCAAAATATTGTAGGTAATTAAGTTTTTAGAAAAAGTCGTACAAAGAGTTATTGGCACAAAAAGCTTTCTGTTGCGTTGGAGAATGCAGCAGAAAATTGGCAAATGTAAAATAAATGAAAAAAATTAAAGAATTCTGGAAAATAATAAATAGGTTTAAATCCACGAGTAATCGTCAATGTAAATTATCAATCCAAGTAATCGAGAAGTTTTTTGCAAAAATGTATCCTATTAAAATAGTTGATAGTGATGAAGAATTACTTAATTTTATGGGGACTTTCGACCCTTGTCTATAGACAAACACATATAAATGAAAGAACTTAAAGCAGCTCTGGCGACTTTTAAACCAAAAAGGTCCCTTGGGGGAACACCATTGGTTATGAGTTTCATAGAGCTCTTGGTGACTCTTGGAAAGTATTTATTCTGAAGTTGCGTAATGAGGTCTTGATTGCTGAATGTCCCCCCAAAAAATGAAGTGAGGTGGGTATTTTCTTACTTTTTAAAAAGGGTAAGGAAGAAGATTTAATTAATTATTGGGGAATCTCATTGATTAACGCTGTAGTAAACGTTATTAACCAGATTCTACTGGAAAGGCTCCAACCATTTTGTGACCAAAGGGGTCTAATACCAGAAAACCAGAGTGGCTTCCGAAGGACAGAAAATCTTGTACGCCAAACGGCTATACTAATAAATATTTGAATTAGAAGAAGAAGGAAAAAATATATTGGCATAGTACTATACCTACCTTCGTGTCTCATAAATAATATTTCGTTCAAATCAAGTATATGTTTCTTTTGATATTTCGGCTGTGTTCAATATTTTGCCTGGGCCTCACTAGGCATTCTATACAATGCCTAAAAATTATGAACCTTGCCTAGGTAATGTTTGAAATCTTAAAAAACACTGCCTAAAATTGCTAAGCAATATATGAAATGCCAGATATTTCATAACAGAGGAACGGACAGGCAGTCAAACAGGTCTAGTAGACGAACAAAGCACTCTTCTTCAAGCACATCTTCAGTAAGGCGAAGAGATGTAGAGCAACTGCGGTTGGAGCTTCAGGAAGAAGAAGAAAAAGAGGCGAGGGAACGAGAGGCGAGACAAGCTGATCGAGAAAGACGGCTCAGAGCATTAGAGCTTGCTGTAGCAAACGGTAGTGAGTCATCCCAAAGCCACCAATCTGAACCATGCAGCGGAGTGAGCAATCAAAGGGTGAGGAGTTGGGTAGAAGAAAATCAAACGAACGGCAACATGAATGGTGCACACCAAAGTTTGGGTGGATCATTCTCCCAACCATGCAACCAAGGTCAAAGAACAAAATGCAGACCCCCTCCACGACCCCTTGTTGGTAATGAAGTATCCGTTGACGAGCTGAAGGGCTGGATAGCAAGGAAAAATACATCGTTTGAGCTGCCCAACTTCGACGGAGACCCAGCCCAGTGGCCCCTGTTTATCAGTATGTTTCGGCGGTCCACTGAGTCAGGAAGATACTCAGAGGATGAGAACCTCGTTCGCCTTCAGAAATCGCTCAAAGGAGCCGCTAGAGATCATATAGGACCTTTATTGTTTCTACCAGGTGGGTTGGGACGAGTGATCGACCGTCTCCAGAGGCGTTATGGAAGACCAGACGCCATTGCAAGGGAAGTTATGGCAAAACTTGAGAGAGTAACAAGCATGGGCGAAGATGGATTGCACGGCTTGGATGAATTGGCAGCAGTGGTAGACAATGCGGTGCTCACAGTGGCATTAGTTGGAAGGTCTGAGTACCTCTACAATCCTGTCATCCTCAATACTCTCGTTAGTAAACTGAATGTATTCCTTAAACTACAGTGGGGAGAGCAAGTGACCAGGTTAGGGGATGGCCCCATAAGCCTAGAGAATTTCAACGATTGGCTTCAGGGTAAAGTAGAGGCCATCGGTAATGCTGGAGCTTGGCATAACACCGTTCAGAACCCTGAAATAAGGAAGCATCAGAAGTCTGAAGAGGGATCCAAGTCAGTCCTAGAAGAAGGGGGGACAGCTAAATTGAATCCCCCATTGCTCAAATGTCTGAAGTGCAACCTTACCTCGCACCTCCTCAAAGACTGTAGGAAGTTCGCCCAAATGGCAGATGACGACAGAGTTCAATGGGCTAGGGAGAACGAAATATGCTTTGGGTGTCTGAAGAGAGGGCACCGAGGATACAACTGCAAAGCTAACGTGAGTTGCAAAGTGTGCAAGAAGCGTCATAATACACTACTGCATCCTAAAGGTAGTCAAACTATGGTAGCCTTGCAGGAGACAGAGGAGCAGCAAAGTGAGGACGAGAATGGAGGGGTTGGAGAGGAGGCAACCTCGGAAGATGATGTGACAACAGCTGTCAACATTGGAAAAGAAAGACGCCTACTCCTCAGAATCGTCCCTGTGAAACTGTACGGCCCTCAGAAGATAATTGACACGTATGCCTTCCTTGACAGTGGATCAACAGTGACAATGATCCAAGAAGACATGGCAAAAGAGTTAGGCCTGCGAGGAGAGAACCAGCCACTTAAGGTCAGGTGGACTGACAACACTGTTAGGGAAGAAAAAGAGTCCCAAGTGGTAACGTTCAGCATTTCAGGAACCAAGAAAAATGCCAAGACGTTTCAGGTATATCGAGCGAGAACAATCAAGCAGCTAAACCTACCCCAACAATCAGTCGATCCTAAGCTGTTAGGGCAATCTTTTGACCATCTCAAAGACCTGGAGATATCTAGCTACAAAGATGCTAAGCCCACGATACTTTTGGGTGAGGATAACTGGCCCTTAGCGATTCCACTGAAAGTTGTGCATAGGTCATGGAATGGCCCAGTTGCTACAAAGACGCGGCTTGGATGGGTCCTTCATGGAAAGGTACCTATACATCTCAAGGGGAGATTGAGCGATGAGGAGGAACACCAGTTGAGTCAGTGGGGTGAAGAGGGTGACGGGATGTCCCTGCATGATATAGTAAAAGAATTTGTACTTGGAGAGAAGGAAATGAACCAAAGAGAGGGAAAGGAGTTATCCACTGAGGATGAAAGAGCAGTGGCCATGTTCGAATCCACAACAAGACGGATAGAAGGAAGATGGGAGACAGGACGCCTGTGGAAGTCAAACGATCCATTACCCCGCAGCAGGGAAATGGCTCTCAAGCGGTTGTTCAGCCTAGATTGGCGCATGGACAAGGACCCTGAATTTGCAAAGCAATATATTGCCAAAATGGAGGAGTCGATAGCCAAGGGTTATGCCAGTAAGCTTGAACCGTATGAGTTGGCTATGAAACCAAGAAAAGAATGGTACTTACCACATCTGGGTGTGTTTAATCCAATTAAGCTAGGAAAATTCCGAATCTGTTTTGATGCCTCAGCTAAGGCAAAGGGAGTTAGTCTTAATGACATGTTGCTATCTGGACCAGACTTGCTGGTTAGCTTGCCAGGATTACTCTGCCACTTTCGAGAACGACCTATTGCTATTGGAGGGGATATCAAAGAAATGTACCCTCAAATAATAATTCGTCATGAAGATCAAATGGCACAGAAATTTCTTTGGCGAGGGAAAGACCGCAGTAAGCCACCAGAAGAATTTGCAGTGCGTGTCATGACTTTTGGGGCCAAATGCTCGCCATTTTCGGCTCAGGAAGTCAAAAACAGGAACGCGAGAGAGCAGGAACAACTAGAAGCCCCGGAGACTCTACATGCGATAGTGGACAACCACAATATGGATGACTATCTGGATAGTTGCCAAGATGAACAAGAAGCCATCAAAAGGGTCCATGATGTCTGTCGGGTGCACAAATTAGGTGGATTCATCATGTGCAACTGGATTAGCAACTCATCAAAGGTTCTAGAGTCGCTTCCTGTTGATTTGAGATCAGCCAAGAGTGCTAGTTTGGACATTGGAGAGAACAAATCGGAAAAACTGCTAGGTCTATGGTGGAGGCCGAGTGACGATGAATTTCATTTCCAAGTGAAACTCGAAAGACTAGACAAAGATCTATTAGCAGGAAAACGCAATCCCACGAAGCGGGAAGTATTGCGATGGGTCATGACACTGTTCGATCCATTAGGTTTAATAATATTTGTAGTCAATGAGGGGAAAATGCTCCTTCAAGAGGTATGGCGAACAGGCATCACTTGGGATCAAGAAATTGAAGACAAACTGGGTAAGGACTGGACTAGATGGATGCAGGGGGTGTTAGAACTACAATCGATCTCGATCCCTAGGTGTTATGACAAAAGCTTGGCACTTGCAAGTGATATCCAACTTCACATCATGTGTGATGCCAGCGAACGTGCATATGCTGCAGTTTCCTACATTCGCACGTTTTCTACCCATGGAGCACATGTTATGTTGTGTGTAGCAAAAGCTCGAGTAGCCCCTGTTAAGCAGATGTCCATACCTCGATCGGAACTTCAAGCAGCCCTCACTGCTGTCCGCCTCGCTCAATTCGCCATCAGGGAGCATCTTATTGAGTTTGCAAAAGTTGTATTTTGGAGTGATTCAGAAATAGTGCTTTCTTGGATAAGAGCTACAGACAAGCGTCTTCAGAGCTATGTGAAGAGGCGGGTAGACCAAATAATTGAAGGCTCGTCTCAAGCTGCCTGGAGGTGGGTTCCTACCAAGGAAAATTGTGCAGATGATGTAACACGTGTCTCAAGGACCACAGCACTAGGAGAAGTGGAACTCATTGTTAACAGCCGGCCCCTCACCCAAGTTTCAGTGGATCCTGCTGACATGGAGTACCTTACTCCAAACCATTTCCTCCTAGGAGAAGCTCTGGGAACACCAGTTTGCCCACCGATTCCCGAAAACCTGTGCCTCCGAGTAGCCTGGCGGAAATCACAGCAGATTGCCGATTCATTTTGGAAGAGGTGGGTAAATGAGTATCTTCCTGAATTAGTGAAGCGAAGCAAATGGACAAGACCTTCAGAACCACTCAAGGTCGGAAATCTCGTGGTGTTGGACAATGCCTGAATTATATACTTTGCGGCTAACAGTTACACTCGAATTCTCGAACGTAAAGTATTGAGAGAGAACAATTTTTTAATGAAGCTATTAAAATTGTAGAGCACTTTGTTTTCTTTTGAATTGATTGGCTTAGAGGAGTTTCAATTTTTAGCGTGTACTATCCATCAGCTCACCACCTCACTATATGCGAGCACATTCGGCCGAGCGTGAACGCAATTTCGATGTTTCTCCAGATAAGAACAAGTTTTCATAATGAGCACGTGAAAATAACCTTCTCACTTCAAGATGATATCAGCCGAGAGCAGGTACCTACCGTACACTACATACAGCCTTGTAAGCTCGCGGGATAAATGATATTGACCAACCAACGCAGTCAAGTGCGCAATATACTCGTATCTAATGTAAGAGCGCAATTGTCCTATAATAGCTTCAAAATAACAGGTATGCCCTGATGATTGCCTTGAGTCTTAACAACCTCTAGTTGAACGATTTACCACTAAGGGTGAGAACTAAATAATACCTAGTAAGCGACTTTGTTTGGTTCAAACTGTTGAAAATAAATATCTTAATATAACACAAATAAATAATTCGTAAGCTAAACTACTGCAATGTCTTTAAAACTTTCCAAATTGCATTTTATAAAATTAAAGTTATGAAAACTTTTATTATCAAGAAAATCCCTTTTTTAGCATTCTGAAACAATTCCTAGATTTCAACACTGCTCTTAGATTTCTAAAATTTTCGCATGTATGTATTTCCTTAAATTTCAACTATGGGAATTTGAAACAATTTAAAACAAACTAAATAAAATATTAATAATAATTTAAACTAAAGGGAATTTGAAAATGTCAGTATATTGCAAAATCTTCATCAGCTCCACCTTCCGCCTCTATCTTCTACCACTTGTCTCCAAACAAAAACAAAATTATCACATTACTATGAAAACAGACAGCATTGTTTGGTTAAATGCTAAAACAGTCTCAGAAACTTCAGAGTTGTTTGGCGAAATACTAAGCAGAATCGATCACCTTTCATCGTACAAACTGAAATTCGTTAAAACCTCTGACAAAGGTGACAGGGGACTGAAAAACTGAGATAGAGAAATAATTTTACTCGTTCAGAGAAAAATCTCTTAGAGCCACATTCAACAGTTGAATTAACCAAAAATATAATTAGCTTAGTCTAGGCTAGCCCTAGCAGTCCGATCTCGCTCGAATTCGGAAGATAGTTGAGGAATAACAATTTGATCATCCCGTACTAATTCCAACATGATGGAATCATTAACAGCTACTGAGCATGCGCTAATGCGAAATCCTTGTACCGACCTTAATTTCCACAGTTTTCATCCGACTTTGATGAAATTGTCGGGCGATGCGCTGGTTAGATTGTAGATGGTCCCCTATCAGTTTCATTGTTGACCAATCAATACATCAGTCTACGCATGCGCCAAGGTAATTTACATTATGCTCTATTTTTGACACCCTTGTCGTTTGATTTCGCTTAAATTTGAATGATAGTTGGGAGAAGACAATTTTATTACCCCATATCAATTTCTACATGATTGTATCATTAATAGCTACTGCGCGTGCGCCAATGTGAAATCCTTGTAACGACCTTAATTTTCAGAGTTTTCATCCGATTTTGATGAAATTGTCAGTGAACGCGCGGGTTAGGTTGTAGTTGGTCCCGTAACTATTTCATTGTTCCACTCATCAGTTCATTCTCCGCATGCGGAACATAAATTACATTGAGTACCTATACCTACCAAATTTAGCTGTTTCTTAATCGATCAAATATGACGTTTTACGCTACCTACTTCTTGGTTTCACCATTCCGCTATGGATTTTTTCGAAATCATTTAAAATTTTTCAATGATCTCTACATTTATGAAATGTAAACAAGGAATCCATGTGCCACACCCAACGTGGCCGACGTTTTTTTCGATAGCTGTCGTTTATAAAGCAGAATGCTTCCTTGGTGTTTTAATTCTGTCATCTAACTGCAATAATATAAATGTTTCCTAGAATGGTTATATCCAAACAGTTCATATCCATATTATATTATAGATGTGCAATTTTTATGTCGTGAAACGTGATAAAAATCGCCGAAAAATCGTCGATTCGTCCTATTAATACGAGTGATAACATTAAATTTTTGAATTATACTATACATTTTTCCAAAATACTATATTTTGCTTCCGAGTCTACCTGCAGGTATCGGGAGATGAAATATTTGTTGCATTTTACGTTTTAGACCATTCTGAACAACATTCGTTCCGTGTCTGTCTGAATGTCTGCCTATCTGTCATGTTTCCACAAATCCTTGTAACAAGCTTAATTTCCACAGTTTTCGTTCGATTTTGATGAATTATTCAGGAAATGTGCGAATTAGAGTGAAGATGGTCCGCTATTAGTTTCATTGAACCCAAATAAAAACTTCAATCTGCTCATTCGCAAAAGTAAATTCCATCTAGCATCATTGTCTCATCTTTTGGTGGTCCGATCTCGCACGAAGTCGGTGGATAGTTGGGAGAGGATGTTTTGAACATTTCATCTCAATAACCACCCGATCGTATGAATATTAGGTCCTGCGCATGGGCAAATGTGAAATCCTGGTAAGAAGCCTAATTTTCACTGTTTATGTCTAATTTGGATGAAATTCTCAAGAAATGTGCGGATTACACAGTCGACAGATGGTCCCTTATCAGTTTCATTGTTTCCAAATAAATATTGCACTCAGCGTATGCGCAAACGTAAATTCTATCAAGCATCGTTTCTTCGCGCCCTAGTCTGTAGATGTATGTTACTTAGAGTGTGATTCCTTGTATGTATGTTCAGCTAAATAATGATTTCAGAATGGCTTCTAAACCAGACAAATACATATGAAATGATTCATAGACCGTGCCCTTGTCTATTACAGTTCATACATGACGCTCAATAATCCACTAAACATATTATGTGATATATTCTTGGCAGAAGATTTTATAAAAAACTGAAAAGCAGTATTCCCCCGATTTTGTACAATCTGCCTTGATCTCAGGGATGTCTTTAATAAATCTCTCGCCAGTCGGTTTTCACTTTTCAATCGGCCCCAAAGGGTGAAAATATGATCTTTCAGAAACTCACACCCGGAGGCGGTACACGCCAAAACTCCGCCCACCCTAAGAAACACCAAAAAACTTTGGTGCCCTCAAGAAGGCTTCCCACCAGGATATAAGATCACCTTTGGCGATTTCTCGTTAGAATGAAAATACATGTAGGTTTAGCGATGTTTGAAAGATACCACGATCGGCAGCTGGGGTTCTTTCTATTTGCATTTTTGCATAAATTTTTTTCGGGGGGCATGTAAAAAGGTTGCATCATTAAACGGGTTCACATTGAGGATCATTAGACTTGGGAGAGGTGGGCAGCGATGTAGCAGAGAAAGTTGTGTGTGGTTTACGATCTGTACAGGTACTGCCTGATCCCCGACCGCTGTTCCGTTGGTTTGCATTGTGCAAGTGCGAATTCCCGTAACTGCGCAGTATACGTTTTCCCCAGAACCAAATGAGAGACAAATGAATGAACGAATAGAGAACATGTTTACTCAACAAAAATAAATAATACCTAACACCCAGAAGAACAATCCATTCATTATGCAATACCAAAACACGATACGGTAGTTAGAGTGTCAACAGAGAACGTCACCTATTTGTTTTGTAAATCTGCTTCTTCACCAAAAAACACCTGAAAAAGTAGCAGTATTTAGCAGAATAATTCAACACTTTCAGAAACCTCTGCAGATTGAATGAACGAAAGACAGAAAAGCGGTAGGTACCAAATTTGTTCAATTGCAGTCAGAGGTCTGTCTCTGAAAGTGGGCGGATTTTATATCATATGGCCGCATTTTCACTATTCTAACATAATACGAAGCGAACTACGAAAATTCTCCACTTCATGGAAAAACTAGGTTTGTGGATATGTTTTCGGGTGGTGAATGTACATGAGTCAATGTGCTAACTCAGTTGATCAGGAAGGAGCTCATCATTTCATTCGCCCACTACTAGGGGCATAAGTAAGAACCCTTCAGGACGAGGATGGAGATACCTCAGAGCACTCCTGCCGAGATTCCCAACTCGAGTTACTCCATGGCATTTTTCCCGCACCACACCCCGCGCCATGACCCGGTCACGGTCATGACCTTGATGTTATTGGACACAAACACACACAAGCACCCACCCACCCGAACACACACACACACACACACGTACAAACATACACCTATAATTTTTTCACGGATTCAGTCTTAGAATGGTTTGAAACGGATTTGTATGCGATTATTTTATTTTCTGGTACTTGGGTTGTCCCCAACCTCCCTGGATCAATTCCAATAGGCGCCCCTGTTGTTAACGAAGTGTTGCCTATAAGACATAGCTTCAGAGGAACGTCCTTAAAAACAAAGGACAGAAAGGCTTTTTTTTCGTAAAGTTTTGTAATAATTTGAACTGTCCAAGTAAAGAAACGCCATAAAGACATAATTTATTCAAAAGAGAGCTTGATTGCTTTGAAACTTGAATTGCCTGGATTAATCTTTGCTTGATCAGAGTCTCAAGAACAGGATTTTTATTTCGATTCAGCTTTCTGCGTCACGTCTTTTTCTCCCCACTCTTTCCTACCCGCACTACGAATTGTAATTTAATTTTTATTTTTTTCCCCGAGTAGTATACATTAATAGTAATATGTAGGCGCCACACAGTGGGCCGAAAGCTGTTCTAAACTCCGACAAGATAAAATTAGTTAAGGATTCCAAATTTGGATGAAAACTAGTCTTTAATAAATCCATTCGAACTATTAGAACTTCCAAGGATTTTTGTATGTTTTTTGTACAATCAAAGTCGTTAACATATGATAAATTCTTGATTACTCGACAAAAGATGAAGTATTAAGTTAGAAAAGGGTATAAAAATGTAAGAAATGGTTGAATATTTGTTTTAATAGTAGACTGATACAAACTAGATTATAATATCTTTCAAGATTTTTTTTTTTTTTTCTCTCTTTAAACCTGGAATTACGATACTACTCTGGAACTATAATTAAATGTACAAAACCATATTGCTCGAAAATAGTACAAAAATATGAATAGGTTTTTTCAGACTCAGCATTGGCAGTTTTTACGTTTTCTGAATTACTTACGATCAAAATCAAAACCGAGACAGCGTCCAAAGCTGCAAGCTCCTGCAGTGAAATAAGATCGAGTCTGTTTATATTAATCGTGAAGAAAAATTTTACGTCGAAATTAGTGAGGGAGAAGGAGGGACAAATGTTCTAAGGTTTTTAATATCTTGGATCTCTAAAATTTTGCAATTATTCACCCATCCTTTTTACAACCTACTTACACCTTCAAGCATCTAAGCATTAGCATTCTTACATTTTGACGAAAAATTTCATTCCTGTTCATTTTGCTTGAATAACATTGAAAACTTAGCTGAGGCAAATCGCCAGCATTTGTAAGTTTTTAAATGTTTTAACGATCGCATACAGTCCTGCAATAGCTTGGGTTCGCTAGTCCACATGAAATGCTATTGCCAGCTCCTAGCAAACACATATTTGCAAAATACTCACTTTGAGCGGTTTTTTTTTTGGCGCTTTTGCCCCACTAGCTCCGTCGAATTAGCGATTCTGTTCAACACCGCAGATCAGTTGTCTGTTGTTAAGCTTGTTAATTAAATGAATCGTTAATTTTCGTCTCTCGCTGCGGTTGTTGGATTTAATTGTAATAAGTAGACATGAACTGAACAAAAATCACTGCCCCCAGTAAGCAAATAAAGGAATTTATCTAGAAACCCGTTGTTGCGGTCCGATCATTGTGAAGCTCAACATGGAACCTTTTAAAACATAACTTGGCACAGTTCTTTCTCACTATTATAGTAAAATAATTGAACTTTTAAATAAAGTTCGAATGTTGTATAGCTGGAGCATTTCCACCCCGACTTACTACGGCTGCATGTGCGCGAGTGACCAGCGCTCGGAGGCTCTAAACTGCTATGATTACAGTGTTTTAGCAAAAACCTACCGCACCACATCCCCGGGCTTCGGTCATTGCTTTACCCACATCGTATTACCCGTAATTGTACGCTCAACAGGTCAATTCTCCTCATGTAGACATCGGTTCCGAGCTTTTTTCGAATTTAGTTCCACCATAACGTTCTTTTGTCTTGACCATCAAGTACACATTCGTCGAGCTGCTCTGTGTAGTTTTTTCCTTCCCCTCGATCGTACTCCACCGTTGTTGTTCAATTCTTATCATTAACTGTAGAAGATACGAGTCGCTGCCAGCGTTCTCGTTGGCCATTGCAGAAAACTATTGAACGCAACATATTCACAACTCCCCGAGAACTTGTGATGGTTTTCCAAATTTCTCATAACATTCGTCAGGTTGTGTATGCAAAATGAGCATATTTTCCCCTATTTTTATCATTTATAAAATCCTTTTTTCTTCAAGTTTGAGCACTTACATAAATACATAAAGATAACATTTATTGCAACCATATTAGTATAAATAATATTCTGCTTAAAAAAATGTGTGAGTTATAGCCATTTTTTGTCTTGTGGTTTGTAGCAAATTTATTTTATTAAAGTTTGAGCACATTTTTATTACCTATTACTCACTTGGTTACACACAAATTACTTATTCAGTTCGATCGTACGTCAAATTTCTCGTTTAAGTTGCCCATGGTGATTGAGTGTTGATGTACCTGCTTGCTACAGCTAACCAGGAAACATGATTTTGAAATATATTTCAACTACCTTCCGTAATCATTATTACCTCCAAAAAAAAGTATGGGCTTGTAAATATTAATGAATATGGAACCAATATCTATGCTGGTTTATGTATGCATACAAATATTAAACCTTTATGTAATAAGTTGAAGCATTTTGGGAATAGCTTTTGTCGGAATATGAATAGGAATGGACGACTCTTCGGAACAAATACGGAATAAATTGTCTTTATTTTTTACTCACAATATACACGATACAATAATACATGATTTATTACCTAATAATAAATAGATAATTTATTCATATAACTAATAACGTCTGCCAAATTGGGTGGGCAGAGTAGCTTCCTCACTTATTGTTGGAAGTACAGAATTGGTTGAAGAACAAAGTACCGACAAGTCGAATGTTCCAGCATGCTTCATGAGCGTATGAGCGAATTTTCGTAAGTTAGCGCACTATGTTACGTTGCCTACATGTTGCTACAAACTCGTTCCATATAATATTCTGCGATTCAAAAAAGATTTCGGATTTTTAGCTTTTTTACAGTTATTTCTATTTTTCGGCCAATATTAACAAATTTTAGTATATTTTTCAGATTAAATTTATGCATGATGATTTTAATGTTCTAGTTTTATTATTTTATTCAACTAGAACTTTTTTTTTAGTTAATTTATTTTGACTAAAATGAAGCAAAAATTTAAATTTTTCTATTTTTAGCCGTTTTTAGCCAATTTTTTATTGTTTGTTAGCGCATATTGGGTCTTTCCTATCATATGACCGCAAAGGTCGAACAATTTTTTATAGAAGTTGTGTGACTAGTTTTTGCTTTGTTCATAAAATAAATGTCCAATTGTCCAATTGAGACTATAATATTTTATCTTATCTGGCTGGACGATGGTTAAAGGTATTGTTTCTTGGTCTTATCAGTTATTTCGATAAAAATAAAATAAATTAGTTTGTGTTAGTGCGTCGGAGTCGGTTCATCATTCTCGGAGTTATGCCTGTAAGGACTAATTTTACTTTTGCGCATGCCCAGTAGTTACGACTCAACCAATCGCGATATAATTCATAGGCCATTTTTTAGAACAACTGCTTAACTACCCCTCGAGTTTGAACGAAATCGGACAAATAGAAGATGACAATGCAACGCTATAAGAAATTCACGTTTGCGCATGCACACAGGTAGCTTTTGATCCGACGGCAATGGAAGTTATAGAGCACTGTCTAGAAGTTAATACGCGGAATCCCCTGCAAATTTCGTCAAAATCGGACAAACATACACGGAACCGAAAGTTATCAAGAAGCAATTGGAATTTTTTACTTAGGAATGCAAACAGTTTTTCGACTTCTCGCATGACCACAGAGCTTCTCTACCTTCTGTAGTGAGGAAGCAATAGAGAGTTGTAGAGAGATAATTATAGTATGAACTATAATGCTATGATTACATCTGGTTTTATTAAATCTTTCATTTTGTTAGTTTACGTGACATCCATTTTTATAATCACAACTATATACAGTTATAATAGGATTATCCGTATAATTCATTTTGAATTGACTGCATACTTAACAGAATTTCCTACATTCCTAAGGGACTCCTCTTTAAATAAGAATCTAAACTATCTAAACATTCAACACAACATTCTGTCTGTGATAAGTACATGCCACTATTATAACACCCGCCACCTCTTTCCCAATTGATGCACACAACAAGATAATAACAATTTTATTTTGTCAATTTATCATGAGTTTTTCCTTGGCGTGTACCACACTCAATATGAGTGAATTATTTAATAAGCTTAATTTATCTCCCGACCTTAATGATCTTCAAAATCGCGTAATATTAATGAAAATGGGGATCATGTTGTGGTCATTCGATTCAGAAGATGTAACAAACTCGTCTTCACAATACTTGCATTACAACTGACATTTATATGAATTTGGATTTGCAAAGTGTTAGTAACTAACATTCCACAATAATGAGAATTCTAAATTGATTCACTTTTTTGCCGAAATTACATAATAACGATTTTGAAATTTCTACAATTTAGTAACGCGGGATTTTTTGCTGATGTGAGGAGCGGTACCTCTCAGAAACTCCGTTATTTCAGCTATCGTCTTCCCTTTGGTTTCAGGGACAATTGCCCAACTGATAAAGATGGCTGAAACGGCAAAAACTGACTCGAGCAAGAAATTTGCGTAACTCCCTACGTATTCGATGAAAATAGCGTATAACTGAAGTGATGCTAAGACTGTCACAGTGGCAATTATTCCAACGAAACCTATCGCCACTCCTTTGATTTCTGGAGTGAGCATTTCACTTGCTATGACTTCTGTGACAGTGCCAACTCCTATTGTATTCGATGCTACAAACGTGCTTAAGGTCGCTATGGGCAACCACCCTAAATGACTAACATCAACGTCATACTCCTGAATAAAAGAATATATTGTTAAAATTATCAAACAAATCGACATTGAAACAAACGAAAATATTATCAAGGGTCTTCTACCGAAGCGGTCAATCAATTGAATCGCTACAAGGGAAGAGATGAATTTAATACTTTGAAGAACTGCAGCAGATGTGTTAGGGTCCAGGGCACTGTCGGCATTTTGAAATATTTTACTCGCATAACCAGAAATAACAGCCGTACCTGACATCGTTGAAAAGGTGAATAAGAACACGAAAATTACTATAGCCCGACGGTTAGCTCGGTCTTGTAGAACCACTCGGAATCTCAAACTATGTTTGCTAACCGTGGATAGACTTTCAAGTTCCTTATCGACTAATTCAGAATCGCCACCTCGGTACCATAGCAACGCGTTTCTGGCTTCTGCGACTCTGGACTGCAAGAGGAGGAACTGAGGGGACTCTGGTATCCAAAAGAAAAAGAAAGGAAACAATACAGGCCCAATCATACAAATAGCTGTGAACAGTCTGTAACCGCAAATGGCTCCAACAATGAAGCTTACAAGTGACCCGCAATGTGCAGCAAATGATGCGTAAGTCATTAGGCTTCCTCTGATAGAGACGTAAGCTATTTCTGAGAGATAAATCGGTCCTAACATTGCTAAGCCGATAGTTGACAGACCAGTTATGAACCTACCGATGTAGAGTTGAAGTTGATATTTGGCTGAAAGGAGGAACAACCAGCCAGTGATGGATACACCAGCGGCTAAGTAGCCTGTAGCTTTTCGCCCGAACCTGGTGAGGATTCCGGCAAATATGACCGTCCCGAAAAGCGAGGCGATTGCAGGAAGGGTTTCAAGTGGGCTGATTTCCAGATTGGTCATTGGCCCAACTGGACTGTCTTCGCTCTCGAAGATGAGGATCATTGGTGACGCCCAGCCTCCTGCAGCGCCGAGTCCGAAACCTGCGACGCACACTGAAAGGAACGATATAACTATCAAATTTTGTTACCTATAATATATCACAGCGAAATCCATAAATATTTTTTAAATCTTAAATCAAAGCTAACAATCACATCTGTTCGGATGGGTGAATAAAAAAAAAAAAAGAAACGCATGATCGCCGTATGGTAAAATATTTCTTTTCAACCATGAATAATACAATCCCTGGTGGATACGAAAATTGTCCTTCCGGATTATTGATTCGAGACGTTTTAACGTTATAATTCGCCTTTTCCGACTCCACAGTCGATATGATAATGTCTTACGGTCCTCAGAACACAATTTATCCGTTTTTGTTTCAAACTAATTGAAAACAAACAAGTCTCTGTTATCACAATTCTTCTCCGTAACCAAGTGTATGTTGTTTACGTTTGATGTGTATCTCATCTCAATTGAGTTATTCAGTGGTTCAGGATCGTCTCTGGTCTTTGTGACGTTTACGTGACAGAATGTTGTCTTTTATCAACAAATTCAATTATAAAAGTGTCAGTGCAGGTTGAGATGCGGTAACCACAGCAGCATCGCAGATTTTAAGCGTATCCTACCACAATCATTACCAAATCAAATCTCACAATTATACGTCACAGTGAACATTGTCTCCACAACAATAACCCTAAATCGTATATCAGTGCTAAGAGATACAACAAATTTTGAATATGCCAGCAATAAAATATCTTCTTACAAATTGCTTCGACGTCTTATATTTAGTTAACTAAGAAAATGTAGCCAAACTCGCGTTGGAGGAGCATTCTAATGCAGTAAAATATCGTGTTAATACAACTAGGCAAGTAGATTTCAAATTATTTTAGTATGGTCGATTTTAGATGTTTTAATGCTCTAAATTCCCCAACAAATACAATTTTCTGCGTAAATGCAATCCTCAGTGTGTGATGTCTTCGAGGCATAATACCTTAGGAGACAGTTCCCCGCTTAAATGTTGATGAAACGAACAAGTTGAAAACATACTGCAAATATTATATTTATGTTTGATTTTTGTCTCTTATCGATAACTATAATAATTCAATCAGATAATTTTCATGCACATTGATTCACGAACACAATGCTCAACATAATTTTGTCTACTGATGGATCTTCTTGTACAATTAAACAATCATTTCGATACTTCAGTATTCTGTACACGTGTAAGTCATGTAAACAAGCAGTGGATAGATATTATTAACCAGATGCTTACCAGAGAATGTAGCGTAGTATTGATTCCATATCCCTGGGAAATATTTCTGCTGGTTTGGTGGGCTGCCGTCGTGCTTTGGAAGGCCATTACGCTGTGTGCCGTTCTTCTCTATCTTCATCGTACAGACGGTTATTATTCTCTTATCTAGTCCTCCGAGCGTTAGATCCGATAACAAACGTATATTTAACCCGCTCAAATATTCACATAGCCTTAATAGTAAAACCATTCTGTTGGGATTTTAAACATTGAGCGAATTCACAGAGACGCCAAATGATAAAAACGCTGCTGGGAAGTCGCCGGAAGCTGCAACCGAACTTGAACCTGCGTATGAGTTGTGGAATAAAGTATACCATAACGCTCTGAACGAAAATTCTACAGGCAAAAATCACTAGAGGACTTTATGTTTGCGCATGCGCAGAGGCTACCTTTCATCGGACAACAATGAAATTCATAGTGGGTCATCAAGACCCCAATCCTCACAATCCCTGAAATTTTAAAACAATTCAGAGAAAGGGGTATTACTAACAAATATTAGCGGTCCGATATATGGTTTGGAGAACTTTTCTGAACTTCTTTGGTAATCTTTGAGGAATATGAGTTAATGCTGCTTGAAAACTTGTCTCTTCTTTCTTCCTATGGTGTCTGGTTTTCTCGTTTTTTAGTATGAGGTAGCAACCTGGATATTGTTAGTCAATTTTCTCCCAACTGGATGAATTTGGATCAAATTCCTGGTTCTATTTTTTCAAGTGACTAGATTCCTCTGCAGGAATTAGTTGCTACTATGATATTGCTGTTCTCCTAGAGCCCTTTCATTATTGTTATTTGTTGTGTGCTTCATATTTTTATTTATTGGGTAAGGAGTATTGTAGTTTGTAATTTTTTTTTTTTTTTTTTTTTTTTTGACAGAATTTAGGAATTATAGGTCTTGGCATTATGAGTAGTTTCCTCTTCCCCTTACCATTTCTGTTAGTTGTTGTGACCTCAGAGTTACTACTTCATGTACATACTTTATTTCCAGACGCTGTGAGGTTTGCTGCACCTTTGCCACTCCCTCATAAGTTCTATTTATTCATTATTTATTTTATTTTTATTTATTGTTGTTTTTCCCCCTTTTCTGTTGGATGTGTTCACAAGCATTGATTTTCCTGAAGCTATGTTTGTTCCTTATATTAGTTTTTAGTCTTAATAATAACTTTTCTTTCTCGTGTTATTGTTGACGTTTATGCCGGTTGTTTTGTTTGCTGAATAGGGTCTGCGTTAGCAGACTGAAACCGGTCCATTCTTAGTAAATTTACGCTCCCTTATAGGGGAAGTAAGGAATTAAAGGATTTTTTCTTCTCTTCCCACGCCTCTACAGGGAATAATCGGCAGATTCCGCCATCATGTTTTAGAATATCATTTAATAAGAAAATAAATAAGGACTGCCAGAAAAATGTACCTACAGAATGATTTATAATTATGTCCAGCGTAACCATGGTAGCACACAGTTTAAGAATGTATGTAACACTATGCTTTCGGCTGGGTTTATGTCAGCCCAACAGTAACCTACCTACCCCAATAAAATCAGTATGCAAAAGTTAGGGATCATCCACTAATGAAACAATTTTCTTGTTTTGTCACTATGCGAAATAACGACACTTTTTAACAGTGAAGTGTTGTACTAGTTGTAATATTACTTGACCGTTGTGTAATACTTTGCATTTTATCTGGGTAACTTTAAAGGCGAGAAAGCGTAGATCCTGGAAGCCGTAAACATCTTCCCGGAGGCTCTCAGTAATATTGTTGAAACAGTAGAAATGACGGACGCGAGCCTGTTTCGATATTGCTTGAATAAACAAGATGGCATCTCCAGAGGTCACGGGATGTTTTAACGTTTTATTATCGGGTGCTACTTCTTTGAGAAAGTTTGAAAACGTGACTGGCAGGGAAGGAAGGGGAGGAGGTTGAAAAACATACTTTTACGGTGTTTTGGTGTAAAACATGGAAATAAAATAATAACAGTAGGCACCTATGATTACCTACGGGAATTATCTTTAATGAAGGAATGCAAGTTGAGTCGTGACGGCAAGAACATAACTAGCCAAGTCATTAACTGTCAACTAAGTACAAAATTACTCATCAAGTAAGTTTATAAATATTTAATATTTTTTGATTGAATACTATATTAAATAGGCTGTAATAAGATAATTAAACATTAAAAAGTTCGGATTGTGTAGATTAGTTTGTAGTAACCAATGTAGCACATTCGATGCCCAGTTAAGGAACATAAATAAGCTGATTATTTTATTTTCAAATACGTCGGGTATAATAAACGGAAATGGTATATCGGGCTGACAACTCTTCTACGGCATTCCTTCTATATTGTTTTGATCGCCTTTTGAATCCGAAACAGTCATGCAGCATGATCGTAAGAACGAATTTCCATAAATTTTGGTGTATTTGTTGTATTGTTTTAAAATTTGTGTGCTTTGAGTGGAAACAATCTGTTAGCTATCAATTTTATGGCAAACAAAACTTTTATAAATTTTCTGAAGTCAAATAAATTTTTGTAGTTTTAGAATTTTCTTACCGTTTTTAACTGATTTTTAGCAAATATGTAATTAAGTGCATTTTGAACTTGAAATGCTGAATGTTAATTTTTTCGAGTGATATTCAGCTGAATGAAAAATAATACATTTGACGATTTATAGCCGTTTTTTTTCCATTCTTAGTCTTTTTACTTTTTCAAAATTTGACCCATTTATTGTGTTAAATAAATAGGTTTTGTCGAACGGACTCATTCTATCTTTTGGAATGCTCAATTTTTTGGCGAAAGAACGGGTTATTTATATCAATCCCAAGATTTATCGCCTTGAATGACGCATACAATATCTGTATGAAAAAATCGTCAAAATCCTGGAAATGTTTCAAAAGAGATTTCCACGAAGAGAGCTTTGGGAAATTTTTATCTTTAAATGTTTAGAGGCATTGCAATTTTTCAATTTCTAACAAAAGTTTGAAAGGATAAATTATACGGCGGCAATCTTTAAACTAAAATGCCGGTTGTAATGCAACAAATCTATGTTGACAGAATATTACGGAGATCTTTGAAACAGCCAAGGCAGGAGCAATGGTCCCAGAAGCAAAATGTGAAGAAAAAAATACTCCTTTTTGAAGCTCTTATGAAAACCACTGCAATATGCAAGATAGGCTGTGGCTCATAGACGAATTTCTGGTAGACCGACTATCGAAACTGTCAGCAAATGTAAGACATCTGGTTGGCTGTCTGTTTTCGCACTTCCTATGGACAAGTTTGATTTATCACCTCAGTTCAGGGATGCCTTAGCTGCGAGTTAAAACCGTATGCCACAAGATATGCCAAAGGCATGTGGTGGCAGGAATTTTCCCACTTCAACAAGGACTGGATCGCAAGTGTAGAAGACTTGTAATGCGGCATAATAATGAGGTTTGGGATGTTCTCGGAAAGTTGATGAGTGTGGCTTAGGGAAACTGCTGTCGAGAACCAGTTTTTCAAGAGCCTACTGATAATGTTCTACTCCTGCGAGGGGATGTACATGCCGGAGAGTTTGGGAGTGCAGAGGGAGGCGTTGTTCATTCACACTAACAAAGCCTCTCTTTTGGCAGTATAAGCAGTCTTGAAGGTAGCAGAAGAGGAAAAAAGAGAAAATCTATCGAAGCCTGTGAGGAAGGTCACACTTCCATCACTTCCCAGGTATGTACCGCAGGTTATTCCATTTGTGACCTATTCTTTTTGGTTTGGCAATAAAAACGTACCTATTGAATTGAATTTTAACGGTTCTTCATACCACGTTGCACATAATGTTGTGACAGATCAGATCGCGATGAAACTGATAAGCTCTCATTTTGAGGGATGTTTCCCAACCACGAAGCAAATTAAACAGTTCAATATTGAGAAATAGGTGTTTGAGAGAAGTCATGTCCGCGTATACCAGCACGCTACCACTCTAATGCACAAGACCCGAAAATGTCATCTTACATGGGCCTTGGGTTTTTGGAATTTGCTGTAAAAGCGTATACCCGAAATCCACGCATGCTCAGTAGCTATTTATAAACGAATCGCTACATAACTAGATGCGGTTAGTAGAGATTTTATGTGACCAGAAACGTCAAGGTTATTGGATTTGGTTTCGTGTCTGGATGTTGACAGTCATAAAACTCAACATGATATTTATTTTTGGGACGAAACGAGGCGGTTTTTCACAAAATTACACTCTTCCCGTATTGAAATTCCCTCTAAGGCGACGATTACAAAACTGGCCCCTTTTCTTCTTCGTCCATCAATAAAGTCAAGCAATCTTACCCGAAAATTGACTTCGGGTGCTAATTTTGTCGACGGGAACCGGTTCACAAGGTGCCCCCAGCGACAAGAGCCCGTGAGATGTTGAAGCTTTGCAATACACTTGTAAAACGTGAAGATTCAGAAGAATAATTTTGCTACGAAGATGCGCAATCTGTCTTCGTTCGGTTTTGTATTTTCTTATGGTGAATCGAAGTATTATAAATAGGTACCTAGTCAATTAAATGATTGAGTAAGTAGAATGTACCCGATAGAGTAGAATGATGAGATGAGTAGGATGAGTTTTTTTTTCAACAGCAAATGTGACGCGAAAATCCTACGGTGGGATGAAAATTAAAAATATTCAAACGAAAACCCCCCTGCCTCAATATGCTTTCAATATTTTCGTAACTGTAGAGCCATATTACAAGGATTGCGCTAAGTAAAATCAATTCCAACCATATCAGAGTTGCAATAGAGAGGAACGAATACGCTCTATCGAAAGTAACGTATGTATACACTGTGTTGCAGGCTTGCGAAATAATAACCTGAAATGCTTTTTGGTAATAATGCAACAAATTAGTTATCACACAGGTGTTTTATGAAACTCTTCTTTTTCATTTTGAAAAAATATGTTGTGTTAGAGGCTCCTCAAGCAATAAGGTTGTTCAACAATGAGTTTTTAAGATTTAGAAGATAAGCACCACAGAGTTTAATAGATAAAATAGTTGTGAACGTGCAAAAGTACAATACAACGGGCAACGAAAGTGTGGACAGTACTGTAAAACTTACTTTTAACAGTCCTCCAGCCGATACACACACAGATCTATGTACATTGGAGCATATGGGAGAGACACGTGAAGGATTTGCAAGAATTACATAGGTACCTCTATCCAAAAGATAGAAAATGCGTATTTGCGCTCGAGAATGTTAAAAAAACACGACTGTCTTTAGAAATCCACAGTGCTATACCAAGAAAGTTTTTTAAATCCATTTCTCTTCTGAGAACCGGTCACTGTCTCACTAGGAAATACTTACATATAATCATATCATCATCATAGGGCATTTTTCTAAAACATATACCAAACTACCTAACGAGTTTGAACGAAATCAGACCAACAGATAATGAGTAATCGACGTTATGAAAAATTCACATTTGCGCATGCCCACAGGCTACTATTGATTCGACGGCATTGAAAATTATAGGGGACCTTTTAGGGGCTAACCCGTACAGTCCCAGAAAATTTCATCGAAATCGGACTGAAACTTGGGAGAGTTTTGGGCGTGACAAGGATTCACCACAGACAGACAGACAAGGAACCCAAATTGATGAGCAAGCTCTGAAACGCAAAAAGCAAGTGGAAATTACGATTTTGTAGGACAAACATTTTTTCGACTTCTCTCAAGAATACAAAGCAGGAAGCAATAACGATTCCCTCAACTTACGTCGATTGCAGAGAAAACGGGGAGAAGTCATCAACTAATTAGTAAGTAACCAAATCACCGCCTTCCGGGAACGAAAAGTGAAAACAATTGGCACACCCACCTCGAGGTCGTGCTCTGGGATCTAGACGATTGCAATTCCTGCTCGATCCGAACCGCAGTTTATCAGAACCACCGAAAAGTCTTTTAAACTTAAATGAAAGTGAAGTAGGCACCGAATTTGCAAGTATAATCCTCCAGTGTGCTGATCGCAGATAAGGTCATGTTGTTCCTTTTTTTCCATGTTTGCCTTAATTCACGAAGAGAGCCTTGTTCGAGTAGGTATTGTTCAACAGAGTTCGGACTTACCTAATCGCTACGGATCCTTATATTTCATCTTTGGATCTACCGGATGTCATAAGAATAGACTGGCAGGCAAACGGGTAGACCGATAGAAATCTTGAACCAAAACCATGGTGCTATTTTTATTCATTATTTGTTATAAATCACACGTTACGTAATACATAATGTTCATCAAAGAAATAAGAAGACATTTATACAAAACTTTCTTTGAATCATTAAATACATTTCATTCCAATAAACAACTATTTTACTGGGCTCAGTATTGCCCTACAAGAGTAGTTCCCAACTAATCAGACTCAAAATTGAAGGGCGTTAAAAAAATATTATAGCGTTCACGATAATTGATTGAGTACATATATTGGCAAAGTACAGCGGAACACTGCATTGAATGTCATGAATTCATTTTGAGGCTGAGAGGAGGTAGGTCTGTAATCACTCGAAGAAAACATGTTGGTAAGTAATTGATAAGTAATGCATGCATTACAGAGTCGCTTTGGTGAGAATTGCGAATAGGTCCTTAACTGGACTAGGCTACAAGATCCCCCCCCCCCTCCTCCTCCTTCCTCAAAAAGATTCAAACAAACAATATTCACGGGAATGTTGAAAATTCCGGTACCCCCCCCCCCAATCATTATGAAATTATTGCCTATGTGTATGACCTAGCGTTAGAGGGACGTTGTACAAAGCAAAACAGATCATTTCGGGGAATCACGAAAGAAAGTATACAGAAACCTAAAAGGATTCGCCATCGATGCAATGATGCAAAACAAAGAGGTTATGGAAAAATGATGCGGCTGCAGATGCCATGGGAACAAATAATACTAAGCTGTACTCCAATCTAATGGGAATGTTCTATTACTCCCTGTTTTTGTCATGGTAAATTTTGATTCACAGATACTATACTCCGACTTGTTGGTTAGCAGTCATATCAAGATTGATTTAACCGGTATTAGAAATTTCAACGCATTTTACCCTATTACGACCTCGTATGACTAATTACAATTAATGACACACAGACACGGAACCAGAATTGATCAGCAAACTCTTAAACGCAATGGGGCTCCGAACATAAGAAACTCGAGATAGAGCGCTGCACGCAAATAATGACCTTACCGATTTGCTGCTCTTTTGTTGTCTTTAGGGGCAGTCGTGAGGGACACAAGTTTGTTTGTCGGTTTTTGTTTGTTGGTGCGATTCTTTATTATTATAATTTATTTATTAATAATATAGTTTTCATTTTTAAAAAGAATTGATGAGGTTGGTAGTGCGGGGAAAGAATTGTAGAGCAAAAATGGGCGACGTAAGGTACCGACAAGGGGAAAATCATGTCAACGACCATTTTCTTTAGGGCACTGCCCCCCTAGCGCTCCTAGCGGTGTACCTTGTTAGTTCGGAGCCCCATTGCAAGCGTCAATTTTGGTTTTGGAGAACAACCATTTTTTCGACTTTTTGTACGAACGCAAAGCTTCTCTTTATTCGGTACTGCAAAAGCGATTTATTCTGAGATATTGACTTGGAAGCCAGAAACTAAGAGAGTCCTGCTGATGGCTCATCCCCGGATGTTATTTGCATTAATTTAGATGAATATAATTGACGCGTGCGCATTATCATCAATATTCTAAGACGTCCTTCCTCCGGAGCTGTGTCTCCTGCCCCAGATACCCGGCTACGAGGCTAAGTTTCCTCTCTTTCCCGCCTAGTCCCGGACCACTTTCTACCACTAGGAAGCCGACGGACTGAGTCACCTCCAAGCGGAGCTTCCTCCGACTTTCACAGCCTTCCTGGCTCATCAATGGGGCGCTCACTGCTCATGCTCACGTCAAACTCCATTCATAATTCACTCCCTGCCACGGATTCCAAATGGTTGTGTTATCAGTTGTTCTTCAATGCGTTAACATCTAATAACATCTAATAAAAGGCGTATTGAATCAGTACAACATAAATTTCTCCGCTATATTGCTTTTAAGAAACATATTCGGGAGGATGATGTTGTTTATGATTCACTGATGACCGAGTGTGGTCTTTTATCACTCCAGGATAGACGAGCCGTGGGCGATCTTTTATTTTTGTTCAAATTACATAATTGCAAAATTGACAGCCCCCAGATTTTATCTTATTTTGATTTTCGTACGCCGATCCATCCTACAAGAAGTAATGATTTATTTTCCGTCCCTTTTGTCCCGTTTAATTATTTGTTCAATAACCCCCTCTATCGCATGGCTAGACATTATAATTTAATAGCAGTTGAAAATAATTGCCTCGATTTATTTTTCAATAGTTTTTCTGTTTTTAAGAACCACAAAATTTCTTATTTTTCTAAATTGTCGACCTAGTAAAAGGTACCTACTATTATTATCTTTTGTGCATTGATCTAATTTTTGTTTCTAACACTTTTAACTCTGTAAAATTTACTTTCTCTCGTTGTCTGTATTTTTTAAATATGTCTGTATTTTCTATGTAAGCTTCCTTATTGTATATTGGGCTAACTAGCCCGTAAATAAATAAATGAATAATCAGTTCGGTTTTCATTGAAATATAAAATCAGATCCGGTGTATTTTTACCTTGGATAATAGCAGTGAAGTACCTTTAGTGTTGCGAACTTCCGAGCGTGCGACAGGTGACATTGTCTACGGCTTAGTACCTACTGTTTATTTCTCGTACTTGCCGAGCATGCAGAAAACGCTTTCCACTGGGAGGAGTTATCGCCGGGTGAGTCATTCTGTTACCTACCTACTTCTACTCAAGCGTGGACATAGATCTGTCTCTGATTGCCCCCCGCCTGGTTGTTTTGCTTCCCTAACTTCTTTAAAAGAAGGCTAGCTACTTTGTTATTACTTCTTTCCTTCTCTTCTCGATCCAATTTAGTCAGTCCCCGCCTACTGCGATGATCTGCAGCAAATGTAAGGAACCTAAATAAATAAATAAATATATTTTCATTTGTAGAGGCCAAACTGGCATTACAAACGTCACGTAATACAATTAAATAAACATTGGTTACAACATGACAAAGATTGAATAAAATATCTTTGTTGATGACAAAATTTGTTGCGTATTTTGCAATGGCCCTTTTCATTTTGGATGGGCAGGCTTCACAGTGGATAGTTTTCGCAACTTAAGCAAAACAACGAAAGCAAATTGGAAATGTGTCAACTGCAGGTCCGGCATGGACAGATTAGAGACGCTCATGGCTGAGATTAAGGAGGATACGGCCAAATATAGAAGTGAGATGAAATCGGTGGCTGTTACCATTCGGAATGATTTAACTGGTCAAATCAGTGCTCTCAATTCGATGCCTGTTTGAGTTAATTTGAAGTACTAAGCTCTCAGGTTTCGGATCTCCGCCGTGATATGGAAGAGAAACACTGGTTTCGAGCGTCGTTTGGATATGCTTGAAAAGAGTACCGCACCACCCGGTTCTGCCTCTTTCCGCTCTTCCTTGAGTTAATCGCGTTTTTTGGGGGATGTTATGTCAGAGCTTGAGGATCGTGGCGCAGAGCGCCTAGAGTCATGGTTTATGGGTTTGCAGAGCCAAATGTTGGGGAGTATTTCTGAAATTGAAGAAGATTATAAAAATTTCAAGGGGAAGTTGAATCAGCTTTCTTCAGAATTGGTCGGTTTGGTCCGGCGGGTGCAGCGTATTGGTGTTCGGATTGAGTGTAAATGTCTCCCTTTGATAGTTCGTCATCCGCCACAATGTTTTTGGCTGAAAACCGCTCCAAAATCCCCTCTACCTTCTCCGCATCGTCTGATAGAACACCCAGAGAACGAGAGGATCTAAATCGAGCCAGGGATGAGTTAATATGCAGAACTGATGCTGGGGAAGCTAACCTTACCATAAAGTATAAAAATTTTCAACCTCACGTTATGACCTTACCTCAACTGGTGGTCATTTTATAGTGGCACTTCCCTTCATCCTTCTCGACCTCCTCTTCCTTCTGAAACTTCCTTGATCCCTACGGATGGGGTCAGATAACCCTGGGCATATATAAATCATATATGTGCATCATGAATATTATCATCAACCTATGAAAGTTGTTTATTGAAATCTAAAACATTAATTTTAGTAGTTTTATAACAGAAAAACACCGAGAGCAACCGTAGTATTTAGAATATATAACTGGAAAGTAGAGTTAAGCTTCCCATCAGATGTTTCCGAACGATTACGAGTAATCATTGGTTTATTTCTGAACCAAAACCTCTGATTCGTAATGATCGCATTGTTAAATCTACTGAAGTATTGAGCTCTTTTTAACGAGTAGTAGTTTTATTTTGTGATATCCTGTCTCGTAGAGGGGCAGTCATTACGTCTCAGTTCCACCCGTCCAATCCCGCTTCATGAATAAAAGAAATAGAACTTACGAGAGAGAAAAAAGGTCCTTATTTACACATAAAGAGCATGGCCGAATTTAGAGCAAAGGCCTAACAACTTCGATACCCAACAGGCGATGCACGATTCCTCCGTGTCCCCATTCAAAGCTAGGGTATTCAATTGCATTAATCTTCAGGTTATTTGGGAACACTGTAATTCCACAATATTATTTCTGCAAAGAATAGTTCTTTCGGATTAAGGTTTTCATTTCAACTGAAGCTAACGGATACATTGTTCATCGTTTTATCACCAACAACGAAGTTTTTTTTACCATTTTTCATTACATCAAGTTTACAACTTATTAGCAATAAATTTGACTTTGTCTCATTTACTATATACCATGCAAAACAAAGATACAGAACGTGTTTTGATAACGTCTGATAACTGATGAACTAATTAAGTCATTATTTCACATTCTTTGTGCTGGTTCGACCTATTGCTTCCGAAAATTCGCTCAATGATCATGCTTCGTGACTGGAACTTTTGTTTGTTTTTTTATACTTAATTCTAACCTTTAGGTCATTCAGCGTATCAGGTCGGAGCCGGTCATTTCTCTAACAAATTTCAATTTCCTATGGTGAACAGGAGAGAATTTTGCTCATTCGTGACACTGTGAGAACAATTTTGTGGGGTGGAAAATGGTCAAGTTACAACTCCCTAGCAACGTCTGGTTGTACGTGGTAAGCACTAAAAACATTTCACTTCAATTGGTCTCTAAAAGTTAAAAGTGGTCGCCAGAGGTGAAGACATAATATGCCAAATAGATCAGCGATTATAATCGATGAGCTTCGAGAGAGACCGGTGGGGGTGTGGGGGGAGGTATTTATAACCCCATCGTAAGTTTAGGGGCATCCAACTTTTGTTGTTAGGAGCAGTGGCTGTTTCTTTGCTTCGCTGTCTGAGAGCCGTTTTTAGATGATTTTAGTGATTTTTTTAAGCACATTTTTGAAATTTGAGCTTTTTATTGTTCCTCTATACGTGCTGTCTAACAAAATATATATATATATATATATATATATATATATATATATATATATATATAGTCATATTATCTAGTCATAATATCAAATCGAGAATTTAAATCTAAAATTATTTATTATGTGTTGTTATCTATTTAAATCTAAAATTAATCATTATTTAACTATATTTTTATATAAATTTGCTATTGAAAGATAGGAGGGACTGTCGCTGGACCCTCACACATGTTCCACTGTACTTAAGTACAAATGAAATATTTACTTAAAAACCAGCAAAACAATATAGTATTGTAATATACAAAAAGTTGAATAAAGAATATCATCATGCTTACTGTTCTGTACTATTTATTTAGAGGAATTTAATTCATATGTACCCTAAACGTTTGCAGGGGCGATGTGTATGAAAATAGGGGTGAAATACTGGAATCGTTCGAATGTCTCAAAACGGATTTCTATCAAGACATTTTTAGAAAATGTTGTTTTTGAAATTTTGAAGCCACCGCAGTAATTCGCTATTGTATATTTGCTTTCGTTAGATCTTGATGGACTCAGTTTTCATCTTCACGGAATTTTCGTAGGCTCCGTGAACAGTTATAGTTTGTTGATTCATTGAACTAATAATGAGCTGCATGGCTGAGATCCCTTGTGACACTGACATTTATTGTAAATGAAACGGGGTAATATCTCCTGTCCATGGACCATGTTGACACAACCGGCAGCTCCCACGCAGTTCATTCGTCAATAGTACAAGTGTATCGCGTCTCTTCCCAATGAGTTAATGGATCTCCAATCACTTAACAGTGGTTATGATCTGTAGCTCAGATTGAGATTTATGGAGACCTTCGCCTAGCTAGAGTCATCCCACCCGGTTTTCCGCGAGAGACAAAGTAAATGTGACAGGCGCGGGGTTATTCATCGGTGGCGCGGTGTTTTATGGGCCGGCGTGGGACGAGCATGAATCCATTAGACGGGCGCTAGGTATTTGGAATTATAGCTCACAAGTGTCACGGCAGAATCGAATTGAATTACAAACGTGAAGGCATTTGGAAGACGGAAATAAGAATAGGCAATTTAGAGAGGTAGATAAACTTATTCGCGGCAATACATTATTATTGATCAAAATAGTCGAGAGATACGAATAAAATATATGAACAATCAGCAGGAAAAACTTATATTTATATTGTTCGTTTTGTTTTGGGCAAAAAGAAGATAAATGAATATTTTGCTCGCCCGACCAATCCTAGTTTCCCATCGCTCTGTCGTTTCCATTGCCCTGGATCTAGAAGCCACTATTCTCAATTTTTCAACACGATCCTGCCTTTGCTCTGACATTTTTGTTGCCCTAGATCTAGAAGCTTCTATTCTTAGTTACTCAACGCGATCTTGCCTTTGCTCTGGCGTTTCCATTGCCCTGGAATTAATATATATATGAAAAAGTGTTAAACTCTAGGATTCGTTTCAGAATGTCTCAAAAGGGATTTCAATGAACAAATTTTTCATAAATTTTGAATTTACGAAGCCCTCGAATTTACGATTTATTACCCTCGTAAATTTTTCAGAGCCGTTGCAATAGCTTCATTTTCTACAAACATTCGCTAATAGCGATAAATCTACGGTGATTGCTCTTAGATCCGAGCGAAGAAATATTCCCAACGTCCAGGGCTGAGACATCACGGAATTATTGGACGAGTTCCCAACCGACATGATCCGAGGTATCATGACTTAACGATAAATCTCGGCTTAGACGCCTGCAAGTCATTTGACATTCAGCCCGAGACCGGTGCGTTACACGAGGGAAGAGGATACGATTTCACAACGCTAGACATCGTAAAGAGATGAGGGCGTTAAAATGGCCTCATCATAGCCAGGATAACCTGAGTGGGGGGCTAACCAACATCTTGGAAAACTAAGCGCCGATTTCGTAAACGAAATAACGGCGTCAAACTGAGATCAAAATGCGGTTTAACATCTATGCAGTTCGAAGACTGTGCTAACAATTGCTCATGCGCAAAACTAAAATTGATTGACCGAGACAAAACTCCAAGGCTACTGAACCAATTTTTACGAAATCTTCAGGGATTGTGTGGATTAGCTCTTAGACATTTCTTTATTACTTTCTTTGCCTTCGAATTAATAATAACCCGTGCACATCGCTAACGTGAATTTCATGTAGCGCAGATATCAAATATTGGTTTGATTTCGTCCAAACTCTGGGGTTAGTTGGGTATATGTACCAGAAAGATGTCCTATGAATTACACCGCAATTAGTTTAGTAGTAACTATTGCACATAAGCGAAACTAAAACTGGTTGACATAGGCAAGACTCTAAGGCTAATTGACCGATTTTTATTAAATCTTCCGGGATTGCGTAGGTTTGCTCCTGAATGATCTCCTATAAATTTCATTACCGTCAGATCAATAATAGCTCGTGCGCATGTGCAAACATGAATGTTTTATAACGTCAATCACTCATTGGAGGGTAGTTGAGTATAATACACAGAAAAATACCCTATATATTTCGTACGATTGGATGAGCAGTAATTACTAATATTGGTTGACACTCCGAGACTAATGGAGCGATTTTGACGAAATTTTCAAGAACATTTCCTGTTAGTACCTTTTTTAGGTACCTGCTTAGAATTTAGGTACTGTACAAGTAGGTACTTACTTCTACTTAAGTACCAACATTTAACGGTTAATTTAAAGGTTTTCTTCCAAATGTTTCAAAATCTTGGGACGACTAAAAACGAAAGGATTGATTTGTTTTTCACTTGCATGTTGGAAGCATTCTAACTTATTCTCACCAACTCAACACCGGATTCTAGGTCTAGAGCATAAAGAGGGCATGCATCGCAATTCGTAGCTGATACTGAAGGTTTTCATCTCACGAAAATCGTTAAAATTTTCCTGGCAAACCCTCAAATCACCTACCCATTTCAAACCCCTACGCCATTCAAATAGGTCAATCAAATAAATTTTGTTCCAGCCCTTGCTAACTAATTATTACTCACAAGTTAGTCGGGCGACTATAGCCAAATTTGTATAGTCTAAGACTGAGCGCTAGATAACGATCCTCTCAGTGGGTGGGCGTAATATCTGGACCAGACCCTGCTGTTGAACCTGTGAGCCACTGAGCTCTGCTACAAATTGTGATGTCTTTATTCTATAGTATATTTATATGCATCTAATCTTCGCTATAATATTTCTTTCATCTGTGTTGCAGAAAGTATATTGCAGCTGAGGCAGACAACAATTGGCACATGAACTGGACTCAAAAGAGCAGAGGCTAAAATTGTAAAAAATTCGAAAAACTTTGAAAAAATATACACTGCTGGCAAGCAAACAGAACTAAACTAAAATCACAGACAACTGGAAGAAGAATATGATAACAGATATCACATGGATCACAACTTAGAGTATATATACAGTGGCTCTCCCAGAACTAAGTGAGACAAAATGGCAACAGTTAGAAGCAGTCAATGAAAAATTCACAAAATGGCGACGAAGAGAAGGTTCTAGTCACTCAACACTAGACATTGTTCCTCTTCACACCCGCCAGAATTGCTGCATACACAGAACTAATGCCATTGGTGTCCGTCTTCTTATTACACGTATTGTCCGTTAGCTGTATGTATAATTTCTCCTTGAAAGTACGCCTACCGAGTTGCTGCTCTCTATCCAACACAGTGACCTTCTCAAAATCAAATGCATGCCCGTGTTCCAATGCATGGTGGGATAACATAGTGCCACTCTCCAATTCCCCTCTACAGTCTGCCCTGTGCCTGCCCATGCGAACCTTGATGTAGGACTGTGTGTGCCCAACATAGCAAATGGTGCAATTCTTACAGGGAACCTTGTAAATCACGCATGACTGTAGCGGTAGGGGATCAATGGCCTTCAACTTGGAATGCAACTGGGAGACCTTATTGCTGTATCGAAAGACAACCTTAGTGGATGGCAGTTTACTCTCAAGCAGAGCCCTCAACTGCGGTGAGACGCCTGCAACATAGGTGAGCCCCACATACAGGGGTCGAGGAACATGAACCACCTGCTCACTAACAGTTCTCCCAACCTCACTCATATCATGCACTACCCTGTCTGGTGTCCATCCGTTCACAAGTCTTGCAACCAGTGATCTGGGATATCCATTACTGCAGAGCATTCCAGAAATCCGAGACTTGTTTTCAATATGATACTGAGTGGAGCTTAATCTAAGTGCCCTATTGATCAGCTCCTTAGCACATGCTACCTTCATAGAATACGAGTGTGAGGATCGGAAGTCCAGACAGCGATCGGTTGCTGATGGTTTTCGGTACCAATCAGTTGTCAAAACACCATCCACACCACGGACCACCACCAAATCCAGGAAAGGCAGCCTCCCTCCAACCTCTCTTTCACAGGTGAATTCTAAGCTAGGATGGTAGGAATTGAAAATCATAAGGATGCTATCCACTCTATCACAGGGCATGATCAAAAACAGGTCATCCACGTAACGTCTCACTAACCGAATGCAGGAGGGGACCTGTGCCATAACCCAGTTCAGCAAGTCCACCATAACAAGTCCCGCAATGTCAGAGGACAAAACTCCTCCCATGGCACATCCAGACAACTGACGTACAAACCTGTCTTTATACTTGAAATACCCCTGCATACCAGTCAAATTAAGCAACTCAATAAACATTTCAAGAGTCATTGAAGTATGAGGCTCTATAAGCAGCCAGTGACGCTGAACAATATAGACCACAACTCCCAAGGGGACATTTGTGAACAGGTTCACCACATCAAAGGATACCATCAATTCATCATCGTGAACCCTAATTTGCGAAATTTCTTGCTGGAAAGAGTATGAGTTAACCACATCATAGTTGCCAAGTGATCTCAATGGGTGCAAAAGCTCTTTAACAAAATAGGATAGCTTCAACCCAGGTGTTCCAATACAGCTCACAATAGGACGAAGAGGAATGTCTTCCTTGTGACACTTGGGTAGTCCATAAATCTTGGGAGAAATTGCATTATGGGTCTTGAATTGGCTCGATCTTCGCTCTTCAATGCACCCAGCTTCAACCAATTCATCCACCATTGCATTGCACCTGTCCTGCAGTCCACTAGTTGGATTCACTCTTCCTATCTTGTAGACAACTGTATCACCAAGCAAATTGTCCATCTTTTCAAAATACTCTTCCCGGGCCATGAGCACAGATGAATTGCCCTTATCACTCCTTATGAGCAGAAGGTCTGGATTATCCCGCATAAAACCCCTGGCTGCTCTCACAGATTTTTCCAATTCTGTCTCAGGTCTATTCTTATACCTGGTAATACCATTTCGGATGATGGTAGCTGCCTCAGATCTTACGGTTATTCTCTGGTCAAAGTCCGGGATTCTGGCTACTACCATTTCAACATCAGTGATCAGATTTAAAGCAGGAAAACTTTTGGTGTTGTATGGCAGGTTTACTGTTGGGCTCAACCCAAGCACATCCTCGACAACTGGTGGAACTGGAACATCAGTCAGGTTAACCAGGTAGGAATGGTTGCCACCTGGTGCCCTCCTCTGTTGATCCTTACACAACTGTAACAACTTTGAGTTCAAATCTCTGTTTTTTGTATGGAAAAATCTCTCACAGAAACGTTTCTGGCTGTTTAGAAAACCATTGCCTACCTCTGTAGGCAAGTTCTCAGAAACCCATAAAACTAGCCTGTTTACATTTGCCTGTAGAGCCTTGAAATTATCAGCAACCGATCGCTGTCTGGACTTCCGATCCTCACACTCGTATTCTATGAAGGTAGCATGTGCTAAGGAGCTGATCAATAGGGCACTTAGATTAAGCTCCACTCAGTATCATATTGAAAACAAGTCTCGGATTTCTGGAATGCTCTGCAGTAATGGATATCCCAGATCACTGGTTGCAAGACTTGTGAACGGATGGACACCAGACAGGGTAGTGCATGATATGAGTGAGGTTGGGAGAACTGTTAGTGAGCAGGTGGTTCATGTTCCTCGACCCCTGTATGTGGGGCTCACCTATGTTGCAGGCGTCTCACCGCAGTTGAGGGCTCTGCTTGAGAGTAAACTGCCATCCACTAAGGTTGT